>CM019074.1:1905088-2419159 GCA_009667805.1 Leptobrachium leishanense
AGGAGGAGCAACTCAGACGCACATGCTCAGTGTGTTTTTTAGCTCTCCCTAGGTATACGCACTGATTGGTTAGCTTAAAATGCCTGCTGAGGTGGGCGTGGAAAACTCCAAGAAAGATGAGCAAGTAAATATGAAAAAATAGCACATTTACTTGCTTTTTATGCTGAATGACTTTACTCTCTCATCCGAAAGGCATTGCACGTTTTTAAAGCACAATAGGAAAGCAGGCATCTCCCTATAATAGAGGACATTAATATCCAGCAGATCATGTGACGGGGCCAGAGATTATACGGGTATTAAATACATTCAGCCGCAATGTGTCCAGCGCCCACAACTTTATTAATCCATTAAAATTACTGACATTTCAATTCACTTAGAATTTTCTTCAGCAAATTGAAACATTGATCATTTTAATGGATTTTAACGTTGTTTTATTATAATCCCAGGTGGGGGGGGGACATTGCGGATTATCTCTGTGAATGTCCTGGGTTGGGCATAGTGAATGAGTTACAGTGAACACGAGCGCAGGAATATATAATATATAATAAGCTCATACAGGGTTAAGAAGGCTCCGGAATAAAGGTTTTAAATCACCACCATTAGGAACCAAACCATGGGGACTTGGTCACATAATATGATCATGTGTTTCTGCGGTTTGTCACCCCGTCCTGACGGCCCCTCTGGGATCAGCTCAATTACTGCAGACGAGTTCCCCCTGGAGCTCCCAGCAGTGCAAGGGTTAAATAGACCATGTGAATGAGCACTTGTGACAAGGAGTGGTGCGCAGCATGTCAGACCCCAACTTGTAATATGCACCACAGAAAAAGGTCGCATTCCTCCTACACCTATAGATCTGTGTCAGAGAAATTCTGCGCACGAGGACACTCTAAACGCAGCCGGCGCTCAGCTGAGCGTCTCATAAAGGCATGGCACGCCAGGGGTTAACATAATGTATTAACGAGTTGCAGCGCTCAGGCTGTGCGTCTCCGGAGCAGAGATTTAATACGCTGGTGTTACGTAAACAGTGTGCGGCTACAGCGCCATCCCGCACCCCAGATGCTCGAAACGCAGCGCGTCTAAATCTGAAAGGGTTAATAAAACACACGTCACACACAGACCCGGTGATACAGACTTATTAGTGGGATGTGTGCAGATGGTATATCATTGTGCGTGCTGTCCATGTTTTAGGGCGAGGGTCGGCAACCTTATCCTGTCAGATGTTTTGGAACTAAATCTCCCATCATGCTCAGCCATTCATTAAGTTGGCAGATCATTAAGGGAAACATTCCACAATGCCAGGAGGTCCGAGGCTGCCGAGCCGTGGGTTACGGAGTCGCACGCCTTACATTTCTGGCAAACGGATCATTTTTATCACAAACCAAATAAAACCCAAAAAGTGTACATGGATCTAAAATGCTGGAAGCGGGCGTTATTCAGCAAGTGATGCACCCCCTGCACACACACCCCTGCCACACCCCCTGCACACACACACCCCCCGCCACACCCCCTGCACACACACCCCCTGCACACACACCCCCTGCACACACACCCCCTGCACACCCCCCCCCCCCGCCACACCCCCCTGCACACACACCCCTGCACACACACCCCCTGCACACACACCCCCTGCACACACACACCCCCTGCACACACCCCCCTGCCACACCCCCCTGCACACACATCCCCTGCACACACACCCCTGCACACACCCCCCTGCACACACACCCCCTGCACACACACCCCCTGCACACGCCCCCCTGCCACACCCCCTGCACACACACCCCTGCACACACCCCCTGCACACCCCCCTGCACACACCCCTGCCACACACCCTGCAAACACCCCCTGCACACCCCCTGCACCCCCCTGCACACACACCCCTGCCACACACCCCTGCCACACACCCTGCAAACACCCCCCTGCACACACACCCCCTGCACCCCCTTGCACACACACCCCTGCACACACACACCCCTGCACACACTCACCCCTGCACACACAACCCTGCAAACCCCCTGCACACACTCCTGCACACACACCCCTGCCACACACCCTGCAAACACCCCCCTGCACACACACCCCTGCACACCCCCCTGCACACACACCCCCTGCACACACCCCTGCACACACACCCCTGCACACACACCCCTGCCACACACCCTGCAAACACCCCCCTGCACACACAACCCTGCAAACCCCCTGCACACACCCCCTGCACACAGACCCTGCACACCCCCTGCACCCCCCTGCACACAGACCCTGCACACCCCCCTGCACACACACCCCTGCACACCCCCCTGCACACCCCCCTGCACACACACCCCTGCAAACCCCCTGCACACACCCCTGCACACCCCCCTGCACACTCACCCCTGCCACACCCCCCTGCACACACACACCCCCTGCAAACACCCCCCTGCACACCGCCTGCACACACCCTGCACACACCCTGCAAACACCCCCCTGCACACACACCCCCTGCACCCCCTTGCACACACACCCCTGCACACACACACCCCTGCACACACTCACCCCTGCACACACAACCCTGCAAACCCCCTGCACACACTCCTGCACACACACCCCTGCCACACACCCTGCAAACACCCCCCTGCACACACACCCCTGCACACCCCCCTGCACACACACCCCCTGCACACCACCCCTGCACACACACCCCTGCACACACACCCCTGCCACACACCTGCAAACACCCCCCTGCACACACACCCCTGCACACTCCCTGCACCCCCCTGCACACAGACCCTGCACACCCCCTGCACCCCCCTGCACACAGACCCTGCACACCCCCCTGCACACACACCCTGCACACCCCCCTGCACACCCCCCTGCACACACACCCCTGCAAACCCCCTGCACACACCCCTGCACACCCCCCTGCACACTCACCCCTGCACACCCCCCTGCACACACACACCCCCTGCAAACACCCCCTGCACACCGCCTGCACACACCCCTGCACACACCCTCCTGCACACCCCCCTACGCCCCCTGTGTGTTATTTGTGACACATATCTTCACAAGCAGCGCCTGTAGAAACTCTGGAGAACTTTTGGAGAAGTGAAAATTCTAGACAAATCGTGGATTAGGGAAGTGAGATAAATGGGAGCACTTTTCTGGTTTGGCTATTTTGACCTAGAATTTTCGCTTCTCCAAAAGTTCTCCTGAGTTTCACCTTTCTTTGAATAACCCTGTATGTGTTCGTTGTTGATGAATGTTCAGATTGTGCAGGTATTGTGCCACTTTCCCAGGAGGGATTTAGACACATTGTATCTATTAAGAATTATACCCTTATCCTCTTCTTACACTTTTTCCCATGTAAGTTACCTTCTTAAACCTACTAACCCCCCCAGGCCCCCCCTACCTGCCCCCGACCCCCCCCCCCCTTTCCCGTAAATGGAAACACAACAAAGTATTGGCATTTTGAAAAGGTCACGTCTTTTATTACTTAAGGCCAAATTCTTTGCCTCTAAGGCAGAATTATTATTATCGATCCTCGTATGCCAAATACGCTTCACCAGATAACACTGGCAGCCAGATAACACTGGCAACTGTAATGCACCACAAGCATTGCCCAGAAATAGCGCCCCACGTGGCTAAGCAGGATGACCACACGTCTGCTCAGTGTATTTTTATGGCAGATAGCAGGCCGAGAGGATCTGCAAACCAGGAAGGCACCTGAGCCTGGCCGTATGAAACCACAACTCACCCCGTACCCTGCAGATCCTCCCCCCACTATCGCCCTCCACGTGCCAGGCCGCCTATTTCACCACCACCAAAAACGAGGACCCTCTTTTTACTGCCACCAATAAAAAAACGTGACTTTTCCTCTTACCCCACAAAAGGCTCCTTATCACGCCTTCAATGACGAGTGTGTTCCCAGCCTTATCACTCCTTCAATGAACTCCTCACTTCTTGCTCCTATTTCGGGGTGCTCCAAAACCATTGCCAGATAACATCGGCAAATGCAATGCACCACACATATTGCCCAGAAATAGCGGCCCCACAGGGCTAAGTAGCGTGACCACACGTCTACTCAGGGGTCTCTTTATATCGCAAACAGCAGGCCGAGAGGATCTGCAAACCAGGAAGGCACCTGAGCTTGGCCGTACGAAACCACACTCACCCCCTACCCTGCAGACCCTCCCCCTACCATTCCATCCCCACGTGCCAGGCCGCTATTTCACCACTCACAATACCTATCTCTTCTCTAGCTGTCCCCTAAATGTAGTACCATAATATCTGGCTTACCCTCTTTCTCCTGGATGTCTTTGCTATTCCCAATAACTGCCCCACCCCCTACCTTGCTTCCCTATCCATCTAATCCCTACTTCAATTATGCTGCACCCCGGGGTTGCTCCTCTCTTGGTGCCAGCAGCATGACTCTCCATCCAGTGCACCTAGGAGTGTCCCAGGATCCGCACTCTCATTGCACGTCCTGCAAATAACCAAAATGTAAACTATTAACTAATGCACACACACAGTGTACCCGAACTGAAAAGAAACCAAAAGAAACAAGGAAACAAATTATTATTATTAAAACAAAACAATTGTTCCCCATAAGTTTTCCCTTCATTTCTTTAATGACCTCACATATCTCCTATATACTTCCCATTTCCATCTCCCCATCTTTTTAATTCGGTCCTTTGAGTAACCCAATTCTGCCTCAGTACCAGCAGCTCCTATCCTGAAAGAATGGGGGCAAATGTAACTCCCCTTTCAACAAGCCCCTTTCAACAAGCCCCTCCGTGGCCTGCTGCGGAACCATTTTGAATTGATACCCGGACAAGTTAGAACCACCCTTGTGCCCCCAGAACATGCGACCGTTTGAAGGAGTCGCCTCCAAGTATCCCCTCATACATACCACTGGGCATACTTCCCCACCATGGGCACCTAGAGCAATTGTTTCCTCAATCCTTAGGGCAGCTGAAAAACTAAAACAAATGCTGCCCTACAAAGATTGTTATCAGCTCCATCTTATCTCCTACTTGTACTCTGCTGCCAAGATCTTCCTCACCACGAATTGTTTAGCCCAGTCCTCCTCTTCCTTTAACCGGGCAAAGTATGAAATACCACTAAATAGTTCCAAGCTGTCCTTTATTGACTTACCGCCGAACTTCAGTAGCTATTTGAAAACAACATTCTGCCTTATCTCCTCTGTCCCTTTAAAACTCGATCCAACCCTTTCACTGCTTGCTCTACGGTGCCCATGTCTTCTGCAACAACAATCTCCTCACCAAATCATTGATGCCCTCTAACTGCTCCCCATCTGGCAAAGAAATGGAGGGCAGTGCTCACCCTGGAAAAAAAAAAAATTATTATTTTTTTATTATTATTATTATTTATTTTTTTTAATTTTATTTTTTCCCTCCTCCCCCCTCCCGGTGTCAAATGTCGGAACACATCCCACCTGAAACTGGACAATGTATCCGCCACCACCTTCCTTACCCCCGGTATGTGATTTGCCGTGAAATTAATATTGCTTTTCAAACATATCAACACCAAATACCTGACATAGGCTACAACCTGCGGTGATGATGCAAACATGTTATTCAGCACTTGCACCACACCTTGAATATCAGACCCAAAAATAAAAAAGGGGGAGGGATGTTTTTTTTTTTTATTTATTTATTTATTTATATATATATATAATATTTTTTTTTAAATTCTATCCCCCACAGTGGTATTGCCCCGACGATTGGAAAATAAAAAATTCCAGAAACACCAAGCTTTGCACCCATCCATTGAATCCACTCCTGGGCCATTTTCCTGCTCACCATTAGAAATTACACTAGACCATTTGATCTTAATGTCTGGCCATTCCCCCCGAACCACCTACAATTCTCCCCGATCAACTAAACTTATATTGTAACCCCCCCCCCGATCCTACCTCATTCTCCAGTCCCTTTGGAACCCGCTACCATGAAATCGTCCAAGTAATGTACTATACGTCTCCTCCCCGCTCTCTTCTCCACTAAGCAATGCAAAAAAGTAGGAAGCCTTTAAAAAGGGAGCATGGGATATTGCCCACCCCAATGGGTAAACAGATATCGATGTAAAATTAACCATCGAATTTACACCCCATTAAAAGAAACCCCCCTGGAAACAGCGGTACGGCCTGAAGGCTGCCTCTAGATCAAGCATAGGTAACTCTGTCCCCTCGCCAGCTACCCTTACCAAAATCACCACCTGATTGAATGAATGGTAACTAACAGAAACATCTTCCCTACTTATTGCCTCTGCAAAGAAATGGCCGTCCCAATGTTTATTTGTATGTATTTTCCTTACATTCCCTTGCTCTGTGTATCATGTAGAGTATTGTATTCCCTCTGTATAGCGTAACCTCTGTATTACGATCCAGTCTTTGTATAGTGTGCAACACCCTGTAAGTAATGAATTCCTTTTGTTTTCACATGCTTCCATCAGCCCTTACCCTCCCCCAGCAACTAAGGTCACCAGCTCACTGTTATCTGATGCATTGTTCGCATCTGAGAGTTACTCCATTGTTTGTGCACCTTCCCCCTCTGTATGTGTGTGTCCCCTTGCGAAATGTAAATAACGCCGTCTCCATTTTGAGTTGAGAAAGAGCAAAGATGTTCTGTACATAAGTGGCTGCATTGTCCTCCATTTTATGAGTCCTCAGCCCTGGAATCCCTTATCAATAGAACCAAGCTGCACATGTGAAAGTCTTTAACCTCCGTCCACAATGAAACTGATTCTTGCTTAGTATATTAATCTATAGACCCGAAGTTAAACCAACCGAACTAACCTAATGACACAGCATTTGCTAACATACAGAATCACTGTTTAGTTGATAAGCCTCTTCAGAAATTATAACAGACACATTTAGATGTGTATTTGGTTAGTAATTGTTATATATTCATAAATCTGGCAGAAACAATCTGGATTAATTTAGTTGCGCAAATGTAATTTAAACAGATTGTACAGTTACTGCTGCAGCCCTTCCTCATTGGCAGAAGCACATGTGACTTTTTGAGGTTTAAGATGGCTGCCAGCCATGCGGTCACTGACTACCTATGTTTATAAGATCATACAGACTATACAAATAATAAGGTTTGATCAAGTATTACAAAGTGAAGCAAATATCAATGAGCATATTCTAGCTAACAATGCAAATCACTAGAACGGATAAATTAGCGCGTATTTAACCCAATAGATTACACACACACACACGCATATAGTATATTATCAACATAGCTTAAAATTCCCCGAATAAATACACTTAATACTTATCCACTCGCAGGCTTTATTATGATGATGGTACAAGTGTGAAATATGAGTGAGTTACTGCTCATGTTTCCTCTATTCCTGAAATAAGTCTCTCCCTCAATAAAGACAAAGTTACCGTTCTAAATAATTATTTACTCAACTCTAGCAAGTGCTCAAAACAAAAGATTGTACATTACTGCTGTGTCACTTTAAAATTGCAACAATTAGAATAGTGAACTTAAATACAGTATACAAATTAATTTGTTCACCAACTTATTGCTTTGCCCTTGGGGTTACTCCAACATTATTTAAAACACACAGCTCTTTGAATAACCCTGTAAATCATAACCCACATAAAAGGCCAGCATGTGAAGCTGCTTGAGAATCCACTAAAGGTGTTACTCAGCAATGCACGTATGGTGCTTTTCTCATTCGGCACACTATAGAGTTATAGTGACTAATGTCCAGTGATTCAGTGTATTATATCAAGTTCCGATGTGTGATTACATTCCCTTTGTGTTGTCTCCGTGTGCTATAGCTAGGTCCTTGTGGGGTCTCCGTGTGCTATGGCTAGGTTTCTGTGTGTTTCTATTGTGTGATTACGGCGTGTTATAGCAAGTTTTTATTTTACTTTTATGTTTATTATAATATATATCCATTTATTTTTTTTTTTATTTCTCTTAGTGTTATACTACATTAGTGATTTCAGTGTGTTATAGAGAGGAATTTCGTGATTTCAGGGTGTATGATAGCTACATCATTAGCGTGACTTTGTGTGTTATACCGAGGTCCTACGTGTGATTTCACATGTATAGTGAGTTCCTACTGTGTGTATGGTAAGGGCACATGCGTGTATAGGGAGGCCCTGTGTTTGTTTACGGTGTTTATATGGGTTGCTTATTATGATTTTGGCTGCAGCCATGGATGATACTAAAATTGGACAGTCAGTCATGCGCTATACTGAGCACCTAAACTAATAAGGCACAGCAGTCCACAAACAGCCAAAGCAAAATTACTGGAAACCCCAATGCCCCTAATAACATACAAAACAACAAATCACTGAATTCTGGCAGAGTTATCCCAGAACAATAACCCATTAGAAATTACTATCACGCAGCTGGACACCAAATGAACAAGGAATACAGTATTGTAAATTGAAACAAATATAAATAAGCATCCACTAAATAAACCTACAGATCCGTACAATGGGAAACCCACACCTATCCTTCCAATAAATAATGGAACTAGGAATATATATATATATATAGCAGACTTATGATAATAGAGTATGCATAACAGATAGATACTGCAAGTAATACTTATCCAGTCATTGGTTTTCATACGATGATGGTGATGCAAAATGGAGCTCGCCGCCGCCCTGTCTCTGAAGTTCTGAGTAAAAGAAAAATTACTGCAATCCCAAAATGCCCCCCGCCCAGCCTCTTGTATCCTCCCTTCCCCCTCCTTTTCCATTGTTTATCTTCCCATTGTACCCAATCACAAAGAGCCATGCTTCAGATCATTAAAACAAAGCCTGATCCCATAGACAAAGGAAACATTCCCCCTTTCACTCTTGTGCAATACAGGGATAATCCTTAAACCTCCTTCATTCCTAATTAGTCTTTCTCTTGAATATACACTAATCTACGTTTCTTTCTCCCAAGATGCACTCCGTAGCGTCACAGTGTGGATCTCCATCTCCACCGCTGCCAGTGAACGCCCAGCTCGTCTTCAGTGACGACGGCCACGGTAAATTCATTTTCACGCTGAATACGGGGAATTGTTACTTTGCATCTGTAAGAGCCAGAACATTCCGTGTCGGTCGTTCGGTTTTACTGTTATTAAAGTGATGGGGGACTTGTGAAACATGAAACGCTAGACGTGGAGTCGGGTGGGTAATCTTCCTGTGTAAAGCAGAGGTGCTGGTCCTCCAGTGATAGCTGCAACATGGTGCGAGACGCATCCCTTCCAGAGGCCAAATCACAGGATAAACATGAGGAGAGTAACGAAAACGTAATGGATAAAATTTATTTATTTATAAAGCGTTTTAGCAGGACGGATACATTGAGATTTCTCTGGTTTTCCAGGAAGGATACATTGAGATTTCTCTGGATTATCAGGAAGGATACATTGAGATTTCTCTGGTTCATCAGGACGGATACATTGGGATTCTCTGGTTTTCCAGGAAGGATACATTGAGGTTTCTCTGGTTTTCCAGGAAGGATACATTGAGATTTCTCTGGTTTTCCAGGAAGGATACATTGAGATTCCTCTGGTTTTCCAGGAAGGATACATTGAGATTTCTCTGGTTTTCCAGGAAGGATACATTGAGATTTCTCTGGTTTTCCAGGAAGGATACATTGATGTTTCTCTGGTTCATCAGGACGGATACATTGAGATTCTCTGGTTTTCCAGGAAGGATACATTGAGGTTTCTCTGGTTTTTCAGGAAGGATACATTGAGATTTCTCTGGTTTTCCAGGAAGGATACATTGAGATTTCTCTGGTTTTCCAGGAAGGATACATTGAGATTCTCTGGTTTTCCAGGAAGGATACATTGAGATTCTCTGGTTTTCCAGGAAGGATACATTGAGATTTCTCTGGTTTTCGAGGAAGGATACATTGAGGTTTCTCTGGTTTTCCAGGAAGGACACATTGAGATTTCTCTGGTTTTCCAGGAAGGATACATTGAGATTCTCTGGTTTTCCAGGAAGGATACATTTAGATTTCTCTGGTTTTCCAGGAAGGATACATTGAGATTTCTCTGGTTTTCCAGGAAGGACACATTGAGATTTCTCTGGTTCATCAGGACGGATACATTGAGATTCTCTGGTTTTCCAAGAAGGATACATTGAGATTCTCTGGTTTTCCAGGAAGGATACATTGAGATTTCTCGCGTTTTCCAGGAAGGATACATTGAGATTCTCTGGTTTCAGTTTGTCCTGGATTCAAGAACATTGAAATGTTACAGAAATACAAAGTAATAAAATCCAAGATATTAAAAACACAAATATACAGATTAACCCAGAAAAAAAATCTGCAACAAATATAGTCACTGTGTTACATGTTTACAGGTGCATTCTGTATATAGTCACTGTGTTACATGTTTATTTACAAGCACATTTTGTATATAGTCACTGGGTTACATGTTTACAGGCGCATTCTGTATATAGTCACTGTGTTACATGTTTACAGGTGCATTCTGTATATAGTCACTGTGTTACATGTTTACAGGTGCATTCTGTATATAGTCATGTGTTACATGTTTACAGGCGCATTCTGTATATAGTCACTGTTACATGTTTACAGGTGCATTCTGTATATAGTCACTGTTACATGTTTACAGGCGCATTCTGTATATAGTCACTGTGTTACATGTTTACAGGCGCATTCTGTATATAGTCACTTTGTTACATGTTTACAGGCACATTCTGTATATAGTCACTGTGTTACACGTTTACAGGTGCATTCTGTATATAGTCACTGTGTTACATGTTTACAGGCGCATTCTGTATATAGTCACTGTGTTACATGTTTACAGGTACATTCTGTATATAGTCACTGTTACATGTTTACAGGTGCATTCTGTATATAGTCACTGTGTTACATGTTTACAGGTGCATTCTGTATATAGTCACTGTGTTACATGTATACAGGCGCATTCTGTATATAGTCACTGTGTTACATGTTTACAGGTGCATTCTGTAAATAGTCACTGTGTTACATGTTTACAGGTGCATTCTGTATATAGTCACTGTGTTACATGTATACAGGCGCATTCTGTATATAGTCACTGTGTTACATGTATACAGGCGCATTCTGTATATAGTCACTGTGTTACATGTTTACAGGTGCATTCTGTATATAGTCACTGTGTTACATGTTTACAGGTGCATTCTGTATATAGTCACTGTTACATGTTTACAGGTGCATTCTGTATATAGTCACTATGTTACATGTTTACAGGCGCATTCTGTATATAGTCACTATGTTACATGTTTACAGGCACATTCTGTATATAGTCACTGTGTTACATGTTTACAGGTGCATTCTGTATATAGTCACTGTGTTACATGTTTACAGGCGCATTCTGTATATAGTCACTATGTTACATGTTTACAGGCGCATTCTGTATATAGTCACTGTGTTACATGTTTACAGGCGCATTCTGTATATAGTCACTCTGTTACATGTTTACAGGCGCATTCTGTATATAGTCACTATGTTACATGTTTACAGGTGCATTCTGTATATAGTCACTGTGTTACATGTTTACAGGTGCATTCTGTATATAGTCACTGTGTTACATGTTTACAGGTGCATTCTGTATATAGTCACTGTGTTACATGTTTACAGGTGCATTCTGTATATAGTCACTGTGTTACATGTTTACAGGTGCATTCTGTATATACAGCGTTATTCAAAGAAAGAGAGTCGATGTGGCCCCCGAATTGTAACCGGACACTGAATTTCAGTGAACAGTGCCATTTCGGGGCCATTCGTCTATTCAGAGAGCAGGTCGTTCGTCAAATGTTGGTGAATTGCCTGCACATACGGTGCCTGTTCGGCGCCTGTTCGAGGGCAGTGAAATCCCCATGAAAAAGCACTGCTGCGTCTATTCAGAGAACACAAACCAGCAGTGAAAAGTTGCCGACTTGCCCTGCCATTCAGTGGTTTCATTCGGCAGGTTTATTCAGGAGAATCCCATAGGCTTCAATGTTAAAAATAATCCCGTTTTAATTCAATATCTAATAAACCGTTCATTATAATATTCTGCAGCAAAAAGTCTCTTTATTTTTTGATTTTTTTAGGATCTTTTAGGCATTTTTCTGGATTTTTTTAAATCTTTTTTCCTTTTTTCTGTACCAGACCTTTATATTGTCATTCATTGGATTTTATATGTAAATTTCAGACATTTTCGTTCATTAGTTTCTTTGCAAACAGCTTTTCACTTTTCAAACATTCAAGAAAACTAGGGTTTTTTTTCTTCACTCTATTCATCTGCGGTGTCGGCTTTTTCCGGCGGCTGCTCTGCGCTGTGATCGGCTCCTGCTCGGGTTTGTTCGGCGGGGTTAATCCAGATGTTATTGCGGGTTTCGGTGTGCATTCGCCGTTTTTTGCGGTGAGTGTTCGGTGGGTTTGCGGTGACTTTTCCCTGCACTACGACGGCCCTGTGGTGCTTGCTGAATACACCGCAGGGTCACCGAAATGGGATCGCCAAATCGCACCGAATTGAAGAGAACAAAAGTTACCGAATGTGTGGTGACTTTTCGATTCTCTTAGGATACACACAGGGTTATTCAATCAGATTCTCCTGATTAAAGCTGTTTAATTCAATCACTGTAAATCAGGACATTTCGGTGCAGTTCGGCGTCTGTGAATAGTTTAACCATTACTTCTCTATGATTGATGAATTGTGGCGAACTGCACTGTATTTTGCCAGTACTCAGTGAATCGCCAGTTTCTGATTAGATGAACTGCCTTGAAATTGCGCCGTGTGGAGACATTCGATGTTCGGTGCAATTTGGTGGCAAGTCCTCTTAATGTGTGAGCGGCTTCCCGTGTCGCTGCGCCTTTGCCTTTTCCTTTCTTTCCTTGGGAAGTCAATGTATCGACGCCGGTTACATATTTATTGTGTTTAATGACGCGCTGAACTGTTTCTACAGAAAGTGATTCTCCGAAGGTTGTGGGGAGATTCCAGGTCACGACCACCAAAGATCCAACAGAAAGCGGCACGGGGTGGACTTCAGGAAGCAGCCAAGATATATCCCAAAATTCAGACACAAAGTCTCAAGATACGACCCCTGAGCTGTACGAGACAGCGTCCTCTGACACGGACATCAGCACCGACGAGGGGACCGAGGGGAACTTCTCCGACGCGGAGCTATTGTCACCCCATAGCCCTGCGGAGCATGGAGTCTGTAACATGAGTTATAAACGCAACTCTGATTCGGAGGATCTTAACCCCGAAAGCGCTGGGAAGGAACAGGATGACCGAGAAGGTTTAACCTCTGTGAGTAACCCATTAAATGCCAATGACGTGTCTCCATGTGTCCTCAATAACAATGACTGCTTGGAGGGTGGGATCGTCTGCCGTGAGAATTTCCAAGACGAGGCTCGTGGTCAACTCAGCATTGCGGCGGCTGCAGTGGACAATAAGGGTGTGATTGCAATAGCTGATGGTAAAGAAGTGGATCCCAGGTCCTCTACGGACGAGGAGAACGCGGAGAAGACCCCTCAGCAGATCTCCACCGTCCAGGTCTGGCTGCATTACACACGAGGCCTGTCTTACGCCAGCAGCGACGAGACGGAAAGCGAAGACGAGGAAATATTTGAGGAACTTCAACAACTTCGACAAAAGTAAGTTTAGTTCTTACGGTCTTTTTATAGTGTCCACAGGCCGGTACAAAACCAGCGCCGGGAGCGCCCGATGCCAATGCGGAGGACACGGGCACCGTATGCGTCACTGTGATCTCCACGAATGGAACCTCACGTCTTGCTTTGTTTGTGCAGACACATGTCAGAGGTGCAGGTGTTACAGGCCCTGCAGAAAAAGGAGATCGAGGAGCTGTACTACAGAATGGGGAAAGTGCCTCCTCCGGGGATTGTCTCTCCAGCCGCCATGTTGTCCAGCCGGCAGAGGCGCCTGTCGAAGGGCAGCTTCAATCAATCCCGGAGAAACAGCCTGCAGCGTCTGGAGCTTCTGCCAGCAACAGGTACCTTCATCTGCTCCACCCTGTGGCACAAGCCCTCGTGTGCGGATATAAAGGCACCATTCCAGCTAATCCATTGGGGGCAGGAATTGGCAACCATGATCCTCCAGATGGTTTGTACTACATTTCCCATGAGTCTCAGCCAATCTAATGAATAGCTGAGCATTGTGGGAAGTCTAGTTCTGAAACATCTGGAGGGTTTCATTGCTGAGCAATGCATTAAATGTAATGGCTGGAGCCAAGAAGTATCACAGCTCGAGCTAGAGTCGCCAGGGCGGCCATGTTTTCCCGGACACATATTAATTATTCATGCTGAAGGGCAGTGCATGAAAAATGCCACCCCGGAACATGTATAATCCATATGCTGCAGGTTAGAAATCATAAAGGAATCCCAGGTGACCCGCTTTGATTTCCTTCCTGCAGCATATGAATTATACATGTTTCAGGGCAGCACTTTACCCTGTGCTCCCCCTCTGCATGAAATAGTAATATGTGTCCAGGAAAACATGGCCGACCTGGTAATCCTAGCTCCGGCAACAAGCTCAGCATTAGCGTCTCCTTAACAAATGGAGGATAAGTCGTGTTTCGCTGGTGATTGGTCGCGCGGCTCCCGGCGCATCCTGAAAAATCACTAAACCGTGTAAAAGGAATTTAAAAAATCACAAACTTTCCGTCGGTTTCGCACTGCCATGTGCTGCCTCCTCTGGTCCCGCACTGCCATGTGCTGCCTCCTCTGGTCCCGCACTGCCATGTGCTGCCTCCTCTGGTCCCGCACTGCCGTGTGCTGCCTCCTCTGGTCCCGCACTGCCGTGTGCTGCCTCCTCTGGTCCCGCACTGCCGTGTGCCGCCCCCTCTGGTCCCGCACTGCCGTGTGCCGCCCCCTCTGGTCCCGCACTGCCGTGTGCCGCCTCCTCTGGTCCCGCACTGCCGTGTGCCGTCTCCTCTGGTCCCGCACTGCCATGTGCTGCCTGCTCTGGTCCCGCACTGCCATGTGCCGCCTCCTCTGGTCCCGCACTGCCGTGTGCCGCCCCCTCTGGTCCCGCACTGCCGTGTGCTGCCTCCTCTGGTCCCGCACTGCCGTGTGCCGCCTCCTCTGGTCCCGCACTGCCGTGTGCCGCCGCCTCTGGTCCCGCACTGCCATGTGCCAACTCCTCTGCTCCCGCACTGCCTTGTGCCGCCTCCTCTGGTCCCGTATTATCATGTGCCGCCTCCTCTGGTCCCGTGATATCATGTGTCGCCTCCTCTGGTCCCGTGTTATCATGTGCCGCCTCCTCTGGTCCCGTGATATCATGTGCCGCCTCCTCTGGTCCCGTGTTATCATGTGCCGCCTCCTCTGGTCCCGTGTTATCATGTGCCGCCTCCTCTGGTCCCGTGTTATCATGTGCCGCCTCCTCTGGTCCCGTGTTATCATGTGCCGCCTCCTCTGGTCCCGTGTTATCATGTGCCGCCTCCTCTGGTCCCGTGTTATCATGTGCCGCCTCCTCTGGTCCCGTGATATCATGTGCCGCCTCCTCTGGTCCCGTGTTATGTGCCGCCTCCTCTGTTCCCGTGTTATCATGTGCCGCCTCCTCTGGTCCCGTGATATCATGTGCCGCCTCCTCTGGTCCCGTGTTATCATGTGCCGCCTCCTCTGGTCCCGTGATATCATGTGCCGCCTCCTCTGGTCCCGTGTTATCATGTGCCGCCTCCTCTGGTCCCGTGTTATCATGTGCCGCCTCCTCTGGTCCCGTGTTATCATGTGCCGCCTCCTCTGGTCCCGTGATATCATGTGCCGCCTCCTCTGGTCCCGTGTTATGTGCCGCCTCCTCTGTTCCCGTGTTATCATGTGCCGCCTCCTCTGGTCCCGTGTTATCATGTGCCGCCTCCTCTGGTCCCGTGTATCATGTGCCGCCTCCTCTGTTCCCGTGTTATCATGTGCCGCCTCCTCTGGTCCCGTGATATCATGTGCCCGCCCTCTGGTCCCGTGTTATCATGTGCCGCCTCCTCTGGTCCCGTGTTATCATGTGCCGCCTCCTCTGGTCCCGTGTTATCATGTGTCGCCTCCTCTGGTCCCGTGATATCATGTGCCGCCTCCTCTGGTCCCGTGTTATCATGTGTCGCCTCCTCTGGTCCCGTGTTATCATGTGCCGCCTCCTCTGGTCCCGTAATATCATGTGCCGCCTCCTCTGGTCCCGTGTTATCATGTGCCGCCTCCTCTGGTCCCGTGTTATCATGTGTCGCCTCCTCTGGTCCCGTGTTATCATGTGTCGCCTCCTCTGGTCCCGTGTTATCATGTGCCGCCTCCTCTGGTCCCGTGATATCATGTGCCGCCTCCTCTGGTCCCGTGTTATCATGTGCCGCCTCCTCTGGTCCCGTGTTATCATGTGCCGCCTCCTCTGGTCCCGTGTTATCATGTGCCGCCTCCTCTGGTACCGTGATATCATGTGCCGCCTCCTCTGGTCCCGTGTTATCATGTGCCGCCTCCTCTGGTCCCGTGTTATCATGTGTCGCCTCCTCTGGTCCCGTGATATCATGTGCCGCCTCCTCTGGTCCCGTATTATCATGTGCCGCCTCCTCTGGTCCCGTGATATCATGTGTCGCCTCCTCTGGTCCCGTGTTATCATGTGCCGCCTCCTCTGGTCCCGTGATATCATGTGCCGCCTCCTCTGGTCCCGTGTTATCATGTGCCGCCTCCTCTGGTCCGTGTTATCATGTGCCGCCTCCTCTGGTCCCGTGTTATCATGTGCCGCCTCCTCTGGTCCCGTGTTATCATGTGCCGCCTCCTCTGGTCCCGTGTTATCATGTGCCGCCTCCTCTGGTCCCGTGTTATCATGTGCCGCCTCCTCTGGTCCCGTGATATCATGTGCCGCCTCCTCTGGTCCCGTGTTATGTGCCGCCTCCTCTGTTCCCGTGTTATCATGTGCCGCCTCCTCTGGTCCCGTGATATCATGTGCCGCCTCCTCTGGTCCCGTGTTATCATGTGCCGCCTCCTCTGGTCCCGTGATATCATGTGCCGCCTCCTCTGGTCCCGTGTTATCATGTGCCGCCTCCTCTGGTCCCGTGTTATCATGTGCCGCCTCCTCTGGTCCCGTGTTATCATGTGCCGCCTCCTCTGGTCCCGTGATATCATGTGCCGCCTCCTCTGGTCCCGTGTTATGTGCCGCCTCCTCTGTTCCCGTGTTATCATGTGCCGCCTCCTCTGGTCCCGTGTTATCATGTGCCGCCTCCTCTGGTCCCGTGTTATCATGTGCCGCCTCCTCTGTTCCCGTGTTATCATGTGCCGCCTCCTCTGGTCCCGTGATATCATGTGCCGCCTCCTCTGGTCCCGTGTTATCATGTGCCGCCTCCTCTGGTCCCGTGTTATCATGTGCCGCCTCCTCTGGTCCCGTGTTATCATGTGTCGCCTCCTCTGGTCCCGTGATATCATGTGCCGCCTCCTCTGGTCCCGTGTTATCATGTGTCGCCTCCTCTGGTCCCGTGTTATCATGTGCCGCCTCCTCTGGTCCCGTAATATCATGTGCCGCCTCCTCTGGTCCCGTGTTATCATGTGCCGCCTCCTCTGGTCCCGTGTTATCATGTGTCGCCTCCTCTGGTCCCGTGTTATCATGTGTCGCCTCCTCTGGTCCCGTGTTATCATGTGCCGCCTCCTCTGGTCCCGTGATATCATGTGCCGCCTCCTCTGGTCCCGTGTTATCATGTGCCGCCTCCTCTGGTCCCGTGTTATCATGTGCCGCCTCCTCTGGTCCCGTGTTATCATGTGCCGCCTCCTCTGGTACCGTGATATCATGTGCCGCCTCTCTGGTCCCGTGTTATCATGTGCCGCCTCCTCTGGTCCCGTGTTATCATGTGTCGCCTCCTCTGGTCCCGTGATATCATGTGCCGCCTCCTCTGGTCCCGTGTTATCATGTGCCGCCTCCTCTGGTCCCGTGTTATCATGTGCCGCCTCCTCTGGTCCCGTGTTATCATGTGCCGCCTCCTCTGGTCCCGTGTTATCATGTGCCGCCTCCTCTGGTCCCGTGATATCATGTGCCGCCTCCTCTGGTCCCGTATTATCATGTGTCGCCTCCTCTGGTCCTGTGTTATCATGTGTCGCCTCCTCTGGTCCCGTGTTATCATGTGCCGCCTCCTCTGGTCCCGTGTTTGGATGCCAAGATACCATTAAACCTTCACGTGTTTTCCAGGGATTATCAGGAAGAATTCGCTTGGAGGGAGCAGCTCAGGATCCCAGGAGCAGCGCTCAAACAAAGGGGTGACGTTTTCAGGAGATGTCACCAGAATGGTGAGAAGAAACTTTCCACCGAAAAGATGCGTGAACGTCAGTAACTGGAAAAGCACAACCTCTGAGGGACACACAGGCACACTATCAGCACCTGTGTGCGCCCGTCAGGGTCTCCGCCATTGTCTCTGTCCGACGCACAGACACACACACACGTACTGACAGAGACACACACACACAGGTACAGACACACACACAGGTACAGACACACACACAGGTACTGACAGAGACACAGACACACACACACGTACTGACAGAGACACACACGTACTGACAGAGACACACACAGGTACTGACAGAGACACAGACACACACACACACACACACACACAGGTACTGACAGAGACACGGACACACACAGAAACACATGCAAAAACAATGACAGGGATATACAGATACTGAAAGACAGACAGAGAGACACAGAAAATGGCAAAGACACAGAGACACTGGGAAAGACACTGTCATTTGTGTGCTTGTAGCTGTCTGTGTCTTTTAGTGTTTCTGTAAAAGACCAGCACTTCCAGACGCTGACCGAGACGCTGACCGAGACGCTGACCGAGACGCTGACCGAGAGCTGACCGTGACGCTGACCGAGACGCTGACCGAGACAAAGCAATAAATCTGCAGAGATTCTGACCCCTCACACATTGACTCTCACAATTAAACCCTGAACCCCCCCTTCCCCCTGTGCTGAGTTTACTGATGTCAGGGTGGGCACCAGGCGGGCGCAAAGACTCCTCACTCAGTGTGAACTCATAGGGGCAAATGGAGGGGTGTGAGGTGCACTGGGTTTGTTCTGCCTGTCCTGTCCCCATTGTACAGCACTACAGAACCTGTTGGCACTGTTTGCTATAAGGAGCCATGGGAACCTGTTCCTGTGCGCCCCTCTGCATGGCACAATGTGTGTGAGCTGGCCCGGGCGCCCCTGCCGGCCCTGAGTGTGATGATACTATTTATACAGCCGTTAAATCCATTTTATTGCCGTTTATCCGGAGTAATATCTCGGTTTTATTGATGTTATGACGTAGCTTGGTTTGAAGCTGCTCACGCCGCGTTGTTGTAGCCGCGGAGATGTGATTGTCTATTTTTCAGTAAAATGATCAGATTTTCCTGTTTCTCAGATAACTACTGGAGGGTTTCACAGCGACTCGTGTGACCAGGACGAAAAAGGAAAAGTCAAGGTGTGTTTGTAAATAAACAACAAGAACACAAACACTATCGCACACGTTCTGTGTGCATTTGTGTAGAGAATACACTAAACTGCTGGAATTTGGAATTTCCTACATGTCCGATGGGCAAATTTATGCATGCGGGATTAACCCTTCCCTTCCTTACTACGAGATTCCTAAATCCTCCATCCCCAGGGCCCGGCTGCCCATTGCTCCTGATGGGGCCATGGCTCCAGGCGGCACTTTATCAGGGGCAGCTTTTTTGCTGTCACTGTCAGAGGCTGTGGTTGTCCCTGGCATGTTTTGGTGGGCATGGATGAGGGGGGGGGCAGCATTTTTGGGACTCAGGCAGCACAATGTCAGCACAATGCCTCTCACTCCTGTACGCCCCGTTCTAGCAGTGACGGACATGTTTTTTGTGGCTTTCCTGCCCTCGTCAGTCGTCCCATTGCTCCCTTGTGAAGGCGTCTGCTGTATGTTGCTATAGCGGCTCCCTCCCACGACGCGATCCAGTACCCGCGCACCTCCATGCAGAGATGGTTTATTAATTCCATGTAATTAACCCTTTTCTCTTTCTTAGTGAAGGCGTCACAAAAAGAATAAAAGACTTGAACATGAACCAAATCTACCTCAGCGACTCCACCCTCGAGGCTCCTGACAATCAGACGTATCGGACGATACGGACGCCGTCTGCTCTCTGTGAATACCGGGGGGGGGGGGTCTGGACCTCGGGAAACAGGCCAGGCTTTCTGTGATGGACACATTATTGGGAATCTGAGCCGCGGATCAGAGACTGTTGCCGGGAGCCGGGATTCCTCGTATTGATAAAACGTTGCCGTTTGTGATGTGTAACGTTCCCGGCGTGTCGGGGCTGCAGCGAGTGGATGACGTGTGGTTTGAGCAGACGCGCCTGATGCCAGCGTTTAGGAAATAATGCTTTTCTCAGACAATATGAAGATTGTGCACTTTATGTATCCGGGAATCTGGAATCTCTTCTGCCAAAATGTTTGCCTTTTCTATATATTTTATAAAGAGCTACTGTTTATAAGTGAATGTATGTTACCTTAAAGCTGTAGCGATACATTGCACGTGTCATATGAGGGGGGGCAGGCGTGTGAAACTATGTATTATATGGGGGCAGGCGTGTGAATCTACGTGTTATATGGGGGGCAGGCGTGTGAATCTATGTGTTATATGGGGGGGCAGGCGTGTGAATCTACATGTTATATGGGGGCAGGCGTGTGAATCTATGTGTTATATGGGGGGGCAGGCGTGTGAATCTACATGTTATATGGGGGCAGGCGTGTTAATCTACATGTTATATGGGGGCAGGCATGTGAATCTACATGTTATATGGGGGCAGGCATGTGAATCTATATGTTATATGGGGGCAGGCGTGTGAATCTATATGTTATATGGGGGGCAGGCGTGTGAATCTACATGTTATATTGGGGGGCAGGCATGTGAATCTACGTGTTATATGGGGGGGGCAGGCGTGTGAATCCACATGTTTATTGGGGGGGGCAGGCGTGTGAATCCACATGTTATATGGGGGGCAGGCGTGTGAATCTACATGTTATATGTGGGGGGGCAGGCGTGTGAATCTACATGTTATATATGGGGGGCAGGCGTGTGAATCTACGTGTTATATGGGGGCAGGCGTGTGAATCCACATGTTATATGGGGGGGCAGGCGTGTGAATCCACATGTTATATGGGGACAGGCATGTGAATCCACATGTTATATGGGGGGGCAGGCGTGTGAATCCACATGTTATATGGGGGGGCAGGCGTGTGAATCCACATGTTAGATGGGGGGGCAGGCGTGTGAATATACATGTTATATGGGGGGCAGGCGTGTGAATCCACATGTTATATGGGGGGGCAGGCGTGTGAATCCACATGTTATATGGGGGCAGGCGTGTTAATCTACATGTTATATGGGGGGGCAGGCGTGTGAATCTACGTGTTATATGGGGGCAGGCGTGTGAATCCACATGTTATATGGGGGGGCAGGCGTGTGAATCCACATGTTATATGGGGGGGCAGGCGTGTGAATCCACATGTTATATGGGGGGCAGGCGTGTGAATCCACATGTTAGATGGGGGGGCAGGCGTGTGAATATACATGTTATATGGGAGGGCAGGCGTGTGAATCCACATGTTATATGGGGGGCAGGCGTGTGAATCCACATGTTATATGGGGGCAGGCGTGTTAATCTACATGTTATATGGGGGGGGCAGGCGTGTGAATCCACATGTTATATGGGGGGGGCAGGCGTGTGAATCCACATGTTATATGGGGGCAGGCGTGTGAATCCACATGTTATATGGGGGGCAGGTGTGTGAATCCACATGTTATATGGGGGGCAGGCGTGTGAATCTACATACGCAGAAAAATGGTCATTGCCCAAATCTGTACCACCACCAGTGTACCAATGCCAAACCAGATCTATAGAGGTTTCCCCAAAACCAGTGTGACAACAAACATAGATATACGTATCTGGTAACGCGACCTTCTTTTTAGTTTTGCTGTGAACTAAATTAGTTTTTAAGTTATTTGTACCTCTAAATATAACCCTAGGTGTTGTTCCTACATATTCTTTTAAATCGCCATCATTCCTTAGAATGTGCCAATGCTTTTTTAAATTTTTTTTAATAGCCTTCGCTTTATTATTATAATCACAGATGAAGAGAATTTCTTCCCCCTTTTTCCCTCTGGGTTTATATTTAAGCAATTCGTCACGATCTTCTTGTATTACGTTCAAGATGGTCTGGTCCAATTCTAGTTCTTCATATCCTTTTTCCAGAAAATCTTTCTTAAGAGTATCTGCTTGGTTTTTAAAAGTCTCCATATCCGTGCAATTCCATCTTAAATGAATAAACTGCCCTTTCGGGACCGCCTTATGCCACATAGGGTGGTGGCAGCTTGTTAGATCAATATAAGTATTGGTGTCGACCTCTTTAAAAAAGGTTTTAGATTTTATATTGTCACCCTCCCTATAGATCTCTAGATCTAAGAAGTGGACCCTCTCCGAGCTCCAATTGTTGTCCAGTTTGATTCCCCATTCTATATTATCAAGGTCTTTCAAAAAAAATACGTAGACTGTCCTCTCCAAATAAAAAATACATCATCGATATATCATCTATAGGCCAGCACGTTACCCTGCGCCCAGCCACGCGAACCGTACACGAACCTGGTTTCCCAACCTGCCATGTATAGGTTGGCATAGCTGGGCGCAAACTTCATGCCCATTGCTGTACCTCTGAGTTGAATATAGTAGTCTTCTTCAAACTTAAAATAATTATGATTTAGTATGAATTTAACACTGTCTATAATGAAAGTTCTTTGATCACTTTCTATAAGATTGTGAAAGGCGCGGGTCTCCTTTACAAGTAATAAGAAGAAAAAGGACCCAGATGCACTCCACCACTCTGAGCCAGTTATAAGGCTCTACATTTGTGAGTGAAATAGCTCGGTTGCATTATATCAATATTTAATCAATACGTTCTGCACCATTATATTTCTTTTGCTTCTTTTATGTAAAACCCATGTGGATGTTGTACAACACGAGAACCACCTGAGTACCAAGAAGCGACTATCGTCGCGCTACCAGATACGTATATCTATGTGTGAATCTACATGTTATATGTGGGGGGCAGGCGTGTGAATCTACGTGTTATATATGGGGGGCAGGCGTGTGAATCTACGTGTTATATGGGGGGGCAGGTGTGTGAATCTACATGTTATATATGGGGGGCAGGCGTGTGAATCTACGTGTTATATGGGGGGGCAGGTGTGTGAATCTACATGTTATATATGGGGGGCAGGCGTGTGAATCTACGTGTTATATGGGGGCAGGTGTGTGAATCTACATGTTATATATGGGGGGCAGGCGTGTGAATCTACATGTTATATATGGGGGCAGGCGTGTGAATCTACATGTTATATATGGGGGGCAGGCGTGTGAATCTACATGTTATATATGGGGGCAGGCGTGTGAATCTACATGTTATATATGGGGGCAGGCGTGTGAATCTACATGTTATATATGGGGGGGCAGGCGTGTGAATCTACGTGTTATATATGGGGGGCGGGCGTGTGAATCTACATGTTATATATGGGGGGGCAGGCGTGTGAATCTACGTGTTTTCGCTGAAGGTAAAGAATGTGAAGCAGAATAGTTTTATTAATATTGGATTGTAAAGACATTCCTCACTGTACAGAAAAGTCCTCTAACCCGTGTACCCCGTATACACCCCATAATGCGCGTGCCTGTGTGCGACACTGTGTCCTCCATCATTATGTGTCACAGCTACAACATACAGAAGCTTTAAGGAAATGCAATGCTTTTATAATGTGAATTTATCAGCGATTTATTATGTTACATTGAAATCTCGAGTGACGTCTTTATAGGGTTTTTTAGTTTTGTTTTCCGGGAAGATCAGGAATCCCGATGGTTTTGTTATTATGTTATTCATACGTTGTACAACAAGCAGCGAAGCCTCTGATTGGAGCAAATATTTAAAGAGATAGTGTCTAGATTTATTCAGATTGTTACGGACGCCTTAACGTTGCTTTGGAAGCAGAGGAGCATTTTATTCCCAGGACATACATACATATATATTTTTAATCCGGTCACTCCTTTCATTAACTCTTCGATCTTGTCCTGGGTGTTGACAATGTGCCTCCTTTTCCATGTAAGGCCTGTGATTGGCTGGCGTCGGGGAACGCGCCTTCATTAAAGCCAGTTTCAGAATGAAAGATCAGATTTTAATGTATTGAAATTCTCATGGGAAGATTTGTAAACATAATAACAGGACACGTCAGATGCCGTCACGGCTCATATAATGTTACAGGTAACGTGTCTGTGCTACAATGATGGAGACTGTGCATTAATAAGATACATAGATATGGGGGGGGTGAATGTGCGAGGCCAACATACTGATAAGGCACTGCCTGGGGGTCCTGGCCTAGGGGGGGCCCCGTGAGGGCTTTTTTAAGGCTTGGTCAGGCCTGTCCTGTCAGTGGGGACCCACACCACCGCAGATAAAAATCATGGGGAAATCATATCAGCTGTTAAACAGTGAGGAGAGATTCAGACGGCAGCACCCCCCCTCCCCATGCCTGCAAATGTATAGGGGACATCAGGTCGGGGGGGGGGAGCCCTGAGCCGCACTGCCCTTTACAATTCATTGAAATTACTATAAGTGCCGGCAGGTGGGGCCCCAGGCTGGCAATGAGCTCCTGCATGTCAGGCACAGCCCCCCCCCCCACATGCCAGATTCACAGACCCTCAGCTTCAGTCCTCATTCACAACACAGAAATACTGGTTGATTTACTGACATTAAAGATATAAGCCAAGTCACAGCGCTGCGAATGGAAGGTATCTTCCCAACTGCATATATATATCTTCCCCGCTGTATGACACTGTATCTTCCCAACTGCATATATATATCTTCCCCGCTGTATGACACTGTATCTTCCCAACTGCATATATATATCTGCCCCGCTGTATGACACTGTATCTTCCCACACTATATATATCTGCCCTGCTGTATGTCACTGTATCTTCCCAACTGCATATATATATATGCCCTGCTGTATGACACTGTATCTTCCCAACTGCATATATATATCTGCCCCGCTGTATGACACTGTATCTTCCCAACTGCATATATATATCTGCCCCGCTGTATGACACTGTATCTTCCCACACTATATATATCTGCCCCGCTGTATGACACTGTATCTTCCCACACTATATATATCTGCCCCGCTGTATGACACTGTATCTTCCCACACTATATATATCTGCCCCGCTGTATGTCACTGTATCTTCCCAACTGCATATATATATCTGCCCCGCTGTATGACACTGTATCTTCCCACACTATATATATCTGCCCCGCTGTAGGACACTGTATCTTCCCAACTGCATATCTATATCTGCCCCGCTGTATCTTCCCACACTATATATATATCTGCCCCGCTGTATATTACTATATCCACCTGTTTCTGTGCATATGTCAGTGTCTGTATCTGTACATCTCACAGCCTGTGTCTCTGCGTGTCTCTGCCAGTGTCTCTGTGTCTCTCTGCCAGTGTCTGTCATTGTCAGTCTCTGCCAGTGTCTCTGCATCTCTCTGCCAGTGTCTCTGTGTCTCTCTGCCAGTGTCTGTCATTGTCGGTCTCTGCCAGTGTCTCTGCGTCTCTCTGCCAGTGTCTCTCATTGTCGGTCTCTGCGTCTCTCTGCCAGTGTCTCTGTGTCTCTCTGCCAGTGTCTCTGTGTCTCTCTGCCAGTGTCTCTGCGTCTCTCTGCCAGTGTCGGTCATTGTCGGTCTCTGCCAGTGTCTCTGCGTCTCTCTGCCAGTGTCTGTCATTGTCTGTCCCTGCCAGTGTCTCTGCGTCTCTCTGCCAGTGTCAGTCATTGTCGGTCTCTGCCAGTGTCTCTGCATCTCTCTGCCAGTGTCTGTCATTGTCTGTCTCTGCCAGTGTTTCTGCGTCTCTCTGCCAGTGTCTCTGCGTCTCTCTGCCAGTGTCGGTCATTGTCGGTCTCTGCCAGTGTCTCTGCGTCTCTCTGCCAGTGTCTGTCATTGTCTGTCTCTGCCAGTGTCTCTGCGTCTCTCTGCCAGTGTCTGTCATTGTCGGTCTCTGCGTCTCTCTGCCAGTGTCAGTCATTGTCGGTCTCTGCCAGTGTCTCTGCGTCTCTCTGCCAGTGTCGGTCATTGTCGGTCTCTGCGTCTCTCTGCCAGTGTCGGTCATTGTCGGTCTCTGCGTCTCTCTGCCAGTGTCGGTCATTGTCGGTCTCTGCCAGTGTCGGTCATTGTCGGTCTCTGCCAGTGTCTCTCTGCTAGTGTCTGTCATTGTCGGTCTCTGCCAGTGTCTCTGCGTCTCTCTGCCAGTGTCGGTCATTGTCGGTCTCTGCGTCTCTCTGCCAGTGTCGGTCATTGTCGGTCTCTGCGTCTCTCTGCCAGTGTCGGTCATTGTCGGTCTCTGCCAGTGTCGGTCATTGTCGGTCTCTGCCAGTGTCTCTCTGCTAGTGTCTGTCATTGTCGGTCTCTGCCAGTGTCTCTGCGTCTCTCTGCCAGTGTCGGTCTCTGCCAGTGTCTCTGCGTCTCTCTGCCAGTGTCTCTGCGTCTCTCTGCCAGTGTCTCTCCGTCTCTCTGCCAGTGTCTCTGCGTCTCTCTGCCAGTGTCTGTAATTGTCGGTCTCTGCCAGTGTCTCTGCCAGTTTCTTTGCCTCAGACACCGCTTCCGGCTCGATTTTGTGGAGAAATAAATTCAGCAATAAAATACAAGGTACATATGGGCAGTGCTTGTACATGGGTGAGCACAATAAGGGGGGGGGGGCGGAGGAGTTGTCAATCCTCCCCTGTGCACATTTGTATGAATGAAATAAAAATAACATGAATATGAGTCTTTGTGTTACTTTGTTCTAAGGGAAAGATCAGAATTTAAACAAAACCCCCAATAATCCTGATACCGGATCGTGATTTAAAGATGTTTTAGGAGGCGGAGCTAGCTGTGGAAGCGAGCAGCAGCATTTTGGAGGAGCTCTGTGTCTACCACGGATTTTATTGCTTTTTTCGCCGTTTGCACTGCCCTGTGAGCTTCCCGGTTGGCTAGAGGGATCCTGGAGAGTTGAGGTACCTGATTTAGCCCTGAGTTTCGTGCCCGGGGACAGATTGCTGCCGGCAGCGCGATTTGGGCCTAGTCACAGTGGCCATCTTGGAAGCCTACTCGAGGCGTATTGAGATTCCCTCACCGCCCTGCGACCTCGTGCCAGCCCAGCATCTCCGGAACCATGCCTACCGGTCGTTCCCAGCGACGGGCCCCCCGACAGAGGGACATTCGGGATGTTTTGCGAGGTGGGTCCGCTTTTACGGGACTGACTGCTTCTTCCTCCCTCCCCCCGGGCTATGGCTCCTCGGAGGCTGACAGCGACTATGAACCTCAGGGGGGTATTACTGGGATGCCCTGGCTTGCCCCGCAGTCACCGGCGTCTGACTCCCGACCCCTCTCGGCGGCTGCTAGGAAACGGGCACAGAAGAAGAGAAAATCAGCAATGCGGACATCGTCCGGGCAACGCCGGACACAGAGGATATTTTTGATGGGGACCCGACTGAGATTCCCCTTACCTCCGCCAGTAATAGTGTGACCTCGGATCATCGGTCTGCAGTGGGGACGGGACTTCGACAGCAACAGGTGCAGGAGGAGGACGACCATCTCCCCTCCACGAAGGGGGATCTCCGCAGGATCTTGGAGGAGCTTCGGGTGATACGTGAGGTGTGGCAGCCTGAGGTGGCGTCGGTCCGCACGGAGATAGCGGCGATGCGTGCTCAGGTGAAGGTGGTACAGGAGACGACTTCTGCTGTGACAACGGAACAAACTCACCTGTCTGGTCAGGTTGCTGGTTTGCGATACCAAGTCGAACTTCTGACACGCTCTGTGGAGATGCTTGAAACGAGACACAGACGCCGAAACATCAGGGTCAGGGGTGTCCCGGACTCTATTACCTCCGACGCTCTGCCGTCCTACGTGACTCGTCTTGTGCTTCAGGTCACGGGCTTCCCCCTGACACACCTGACATGCTTGGGTCGGTGTTTCGGGTCAGGAGACCTGCGACGAACCCACCTGGGGCTCCTCGAGACGTCGTAGTGGCCTTCCGTGAAGTGGCTTTCAAGGTCAAGGTTATGTCTGCTCCGGGCGCGAGGGATCCCGTACGCTATGAGGGCTCCACTCTGGCCCTGTATCATGATCTCCCATTCCAGACCCTGATGGCTCGCAGGCGTTTTCGTGAAGTGACATCAGTTCTTCGCCGACAGGGTGTCCGATATCGCTGGGGTCTGGCAGGAGCTTTGGTGGTGACCCACGCAAATGTCCCCTATACCATCACGGATCCCGCGGTGGCTTGGATTGACCTTGCGGCTGCGGGCCTCTCACCAGATCCTCCGGACCCTCGACCGGATTGAAGGCTGGTTTCTATGCCCTCTACCTCTCCAGGTCTGAGCTTTACTGAATTACACCCCCTCCCCTGCATTTCTCTTATATGCTTACGTGTCCCTGGTCTCTAGCTTGGCCTAGTGCCTGGACTTTCAGGACGGTTCGTAATTTGTTTTGATCAGTCCCAGCCTGCATTGCATAGGGCTTTTGCTTTTTTGCCTGCACATGGTACTTTCTGCCTTTTTACTTATTTTTACCGCCCTGTCCTTCTTTGCGACGCATGTTTTTTGACCAGCTGACCGTAGTTACCTTGGCCGGCCTTAAGTGGCTGCATTATATATGTTTGATTTCCCACCTTGATGAGACCCCCCGTCTAGGGGATGTTTTCTGCTAACATATTGCTATCCTTAGATTTTTTCGATTCGCTTTTTTACGATGACACTTTTTTGGCCATGTGTGGTTTCCGTTGCTTGTTATGTCTTCTTGTTTGGCCCTGCGAGGTCATCCATTATTTTACAGTATGATGTAATGCTGACTTATTTCAAAATAAAAAACTTTAAATTTTAAAAAAAAAAAAGATGTTTTAGACGGTGATTTTTACTCAATAAACTTTAATTAGTAAATACTCCATTTCACCTTGAGTTTGGAAACCACACCCTGAAAGTGTACCCGAGTCTGTGTGTGCACCGGCGGTTACATGTGCGTGCCAGCGGTTACGCGGGTCTGTGTGTGTGCGCCGGAGTTTACATGTGCATGCCAGCAGTTACGCGGGTCTGTGTGTGGGCACCGGCAGTTACGTGTGTGCCAGTGGTTACGCGGGTCTGTGTGTGTGCCAGCGGTTACGTGGGTGCATACTTTTTCATTGGTGAAACCTCCCTTCTGCAAAATATCTATTGCCAGAATAGAAAGCGGTGATCAGCAAACATGGGGGTGACAGGGGATACGGGGCGTAATTGGCAGCTCCTGTGACCGTCTCAGATACTGGAAGAAAAAACATTTTCTACAGCCAGCAGGATGATCCCAGCAACATGGCACTGCCACCCGGGCGGCTGCCCCTCGCTGCTCCAAGGGACAGCGGAGCCGGCGATTTCCCCCCCCCCCTTTCAATCCTAGCATTGCATCAGAGCTGGGTTGGGTGGACAGCAGGTAAGCGCTGGGGAGCCTGGATATGAGGAGCGCTGGGTTATGACATCAGACTTTCCCTTTAACGATGGTAATCAATCACCCATGGGGGGCAGGATGACACTTTAACTGTATATAGTACAGGAGGAGCGGGGTCGCGCCTATTCCCCAATGGCAACCACCAAATGTATCCAGCCCAGCAACAAGTATTAAGAATTATACCCCTATTCTCTTCTTACAACTTCTCCCATGTAAGTTACCTTCTTAATATCAACTAACCCCCCTTCCCCCCTCCCTTTTCCCGTAAATGAAAACACAACAAAGTATTGGCATTTTGAAAAGGTCACGTCTTTTATTACTTAAGGCCAAATTCTTTGCCTCTAAGGCAGAATTATTATTATCGATCCTCGTATGCCAAATACGCTTCACCAGATAACACTGGCAGCTGCAATGCACCACAAGCATTGCCCAGAAATAGCGCCCCACGTGGCTAAGCAGGATGACCACACGTCTGCTCAGTGTATTTTTATGGCAGATAGCAGGCCGAGAGGATCTGCAAACCAGGAAGGCACCTGAGCTTGGCCGTATGAAACCACACTCACCCCGTACCCTGCAGACCCTCCCCCCACTATCGCCCTCCACGTGCCAGGCCGCCTATTTCACCGCCACCAAAAACGAGGACCCTCTTTTTACTGCCACCACTAAAAAGCCGTGACCTTTCCTCTTACCCCACAAAAGGCTCCTTATCGCGCCTTCAATGAAGAGTGTGTTCCCAGCCTTATCACTCCTTCAATGAACTCCTCACTTCTTGCTCCTATTTCGGGGTGCTCCAAAACCATTGCCAGATAACATTGGCAAATGCAATGCACCACACATATTCCCCAGAAATAGCGGCCCCACAGGGCTAAGTAGCGTGACCACGCGTCTACTCAGGGGTCTCTTTATATCGCAAATAGCAGGCCGAGAGGATCTGCAAACCAGGAAGGCACCTGAGCTTGGCCGTACAAAACCACACTCACCCCCTACCCTGCAGACCCTCCCCCTACCATTGCATCCCCACGTGCCAGGCCGCTATTTCACCACTCACAATACCTATCTCTTCTGTAGCTGTCCCCTAAATGTAGTACCATAATATCTGGCTTACCCCTCTTTCTCCTGGATGTCTTTGCTATTCCCAATAACTGCCCCACCCCCTACCTTGCTTCCCTATCCATCTAATCCCTACTTCAATTACGCTGCACCCCGGGGTCGCTCCTCTCTTGGTGCCAGCAACATGACTCTCCATCCAGTGCACATAGGAGTGTCCCAGGATCCGCACTCTCATTGCACGTCCTGCAAATAACCAAAATGTAAACTATTAACTGTAATGCACACACACACACAGTGTACCCGAACTGAAAAGAAACCAAAGGAAACAAGGAAACAAATTATTATTATTATTAAAACAAAACAATTGTTCCCCATAAGTTTTCCCTTCATTTCTTTAATGACCTCACATATCTCCTATACGCTTCCCATTTCCATCTCCCCATCTTTTTAAATCGATCCTTTGGGTAACCCAATTCTGCCTCAGTACCAGCAGCTCCTATCCTGAAAGAATGGGGGCAAATGTAACTCCCCTTTCAACCAAGCCCCTCCGTGGCCTGCTGCGGAACCATTTTGAATTGATACCCGGACAAGTTAGTACCACCCTTGTGCCCCCAGAACATGCGACCGTTTGAAGGAGTCGCCTCCAAGTATCCCTTCATACATACCACTGGGCATACTTCCCCACCATGGGCACCTAGAGCAATGGTTTCCTCAATCCTTAGGGCAGCTGTAAAACTAAAACAAATGCTGCCCTACAAAGATTGTTATCAGCTCCATCTTATCTCTTGTACTTCTTATACTTGTTCATCTTATACTTGTACTCTGCTGTCAAGATCTTCCTCACCACGAATTGTTTAGCCCAGTCCTCCTCTTCCTTTAACCGAGCAAAGTATGAAATACCACTAAATAGTTCCAAGCTGTCCTTTATTGACTTATCGCCGAACTTCAGACTCTGTTTGAAAACAACATTCTGCCCTACCTCCTCTGTCCCTTTAAAACTCGATCCAACCCTTTCACTGCTTGCTCTATGGTGCCCATGTCTACTGCAACAACAATCTCCTCACCAAATCATTGATGCCCTCTAACTGCTCCCCATCTGGCAAAGAAATGGAGGGCAGTGTTCACCCTGGAATTTTTTTCTTTTTTTTTTCTTTTTATTATTATTATTAATTTTATTTTTATTTTTTTTAATTTTTATTATTATTTTTCTTTTTTTTTTTCCTCCCCCCTCCCGGTGCCAAATGTCGGAACACATCCCACCTGAAACTGGACAATGTATCCGCCACCACCTTCCTTACCCCGGTATGTGATTTGCCGTGAAATTAATATTGCTTTTCAAACATATCAACACCAAATACCTGACATAGGCTACAACCTGCGGTGATGATGCAGACCTGTTATTCAGCACTTGCACCACACCTTGAATATCAGACCCAAAAATAAAAAAAAGGGGGGAGGGATGTTTTTTTTTTTTTTAATTTATTTCTTTTTATTTATTTATTTATTTATTTAATTTTTTTTTAATTCTATCCCCCACAGTGGTATTGCCCCGACGATTGGAAAATAAAAAATTCCAGAAACACCAAGCTTTGCACCCATCCATTGAATCCACTCCTGGGCCATTTGCCTGCTCACCATTTGAAATTACACTAGACCATTTGATCTTAATGTCTGGCCATTCCCCCCAAACCACCGACAATTCTCCCCGATCAACTAAACTTATATTGTAACCCCCCCCGATCCTACCTCATTCTCCAGTCCCTTTGGAACCCGCTACCATGAAATCGTCCAAGTAATGTACTATACGTCTCCTCCCCGCTCTCTTCTCCACTAAGCCATGCAAAAAAGTAGGAAGCCTTTAAAAAGGGAGCATGGGCTATTGCCCACCCCAATGGGTAAACAGATATCGATGTAAAATTAACCATCGAATTTACACCCCATTAAAAGAAACCCCCCTGGACACAGCGGTACGGCCTGAAGGCTGCCTCTAGATCAAGCATAGGTAACTCTGTCCCCTCGCCAGCTACCCTTACCAAAATCACCACCTGATTGAATGAATGGTAGCTAACAGAAACATCTTCCCTACTTATTGCCTCTGCAAAGAAACGGCCATCCCAATGTTTATTTGTATGTATTTTCCTTACATTCCCTTGCTCTGTGTATCATGTAGAGTATTGTATTCCCTCTGTATAGCGTAACCTCTGTATTACGATCCAGTCTTTGTATAGTGTACACCCCCCTGTAAGTAATGAATTCCTTTTGTTTTCACATGCTTCCATCAGCCCCTCCCCTCCCCCCAGCAACTAAGGTCACCAGCTCACTGTTATCTGATCCATTGTTTGCATCTGAGAGTGACTCCATTGTTTGTGCACCTTCCCCCTCTGTATGTGTGTGTCCCCTTGCGAAATCTAAATAACGCCGCCTCCATTTTGAGTTGAGAAAGAGCAAGGATGTTCTGTACATAAGTGGCTGCATTGTCCTCCATTTTATGAGTCCTCAGCCCTGGAATCCCTTATCAATAGAACCAAGCTGCACATGTGAAAGTCTTTAACCTCCGTCCACAATGAAACTTATTCTTGCTTAGTATATTAATCTATAGACCCGAAGTTAAACCAACCGAACTAACCTAATGACACAGCATTTGCTAACATAGAAGGCTTATCAATAAATTGCAATCTTTGAGCTTGGATTCCAATATTGTTGAATGGATTAGGCAGTGGCTAAGTGACAGACAACAGAGGGTTGTGGTAAATGGAGTTTATTCGGCGCAAGGTCTTGTTACCAGTGGCGTACCTCAGGGGTCAGTACTTGGACCCATTCTCTTTAATATTTTTATTAGTGATATTGCAGAAGGTATTAATGGAAAAGTATGTCTTTGTGCGGATGACACAAAGATTTACAACAGGGTTGACGTTCCTGGAGGGATCAGCCAAATGACAAATGATTTAGGTAAACTAAAAAAATGGTGGGAGCTGTGGCAATTGAGTTTTAATGTGGATAAGTGCAAGATAATGCACCTGGGACGTAAAAACCCAAGGGCTGAATATAGAATATTTGATACAGTCCTAACCTCAACATCTGAGGAAAGGGATTTAGGGGTTATTATTTCAGAGGATCTAAGGGTAAGTAGTCAATGTAATAGAGCAGCAGGAAATGCTGGCAGAATGCTTGGTTGTGTAGGGAGAGGTATTTGCAGTAGGAAAAGGGAAGTGCTCATGCCACTGTACAGAGCACTGGTGAGACCTCACTTGGAGTACTGTGTGCAGTACTGGAGACCGTATCTCCAGAAGGATATAGACATCTTAGAGAGAGTTCAGAGAAGGGCTACTAAAATGGTGTACGGCTTGTAGGAGAAAAGTTACCAGGAAAGGTTTAATGATCTTAACATGTACAGCTTGGAAAAAAGACGAGACAGAGGAGATATGATAGAAACATTTAAATACGTAAAGGGAATCCACAAGGTAGAGGAAGGGAGTATATTTAAAAGGAAACAAAGTAGCAAAACAAGAGGACATAGTCTTAGATTAGAGGGGCAAAGGTTTAAAAGTAACATCAGGAAGCATTATTTTACTGAGAGGGTGGTGGATACATGGAACAGTCTTCCAGTAGAAGTGGTAGAGGCCAAAACAGTAATTGAATTTAAACAAGCATGGGATAGGCATAAGGCTATCCTAAACAAAAGATAAATCCAGGTAAAGTATCCATGTAATTGGGCAGACTAGATGGGCCGAAAGGTTCTTATCTGCCGACATTTTTCTATGTTTCTATGTTTCTTTACAAAATCACTGTTTAGTTGATAAGCCTCTTCAGAAATTATAACCGACACATTTAGATGTGTATTTGGTTAGTAATTGTTATATATTCTTAAATCTGGCAGAAACAATCTGGATTAATTTAGTTGCGCAAATGTAAGCTTAAACAGATTGTACAGTTACTGCTGCAGCCCTTCCTCATTGGCAGAAGCACATGTGACTTTTTGAGGTTTAAGATGGCTGCCAGCCATACGGTCACTGATTACCTATGTTTATAAGATCATACAGATTATACAACTAATAAGGTTTGATCAAGTATTACAAAGTGAAGCAAATATCAACGAGCATATTCTAGCTAACAATGCAAATCACTAGAACGGATAAATTAGCGCGTATTTAACCCAATAGATTACACACACACACACACATATAGTATATTATCAACATAGCTTAAAATTCCCCGAATAAATACACTTAATACTTATCCACTCGCAGGCTTTATTATGATGATGGTACAAGTGTGAAATATGAGTGAGTTACTGCACATGTTTCCTCTATTCCTGAAATAAGTCTCTCCTCTCCCTCAATAAAGACAAAGTTACCGTTCTAAATAATTATTTACTCAACTGTAGCAAGTGCTCAAAACAAAAGATTGTACATTGCTGCTGTGTCACTTTAAAATTGCAACAATTAGAATAGTGAACTTAAATACAGTATACAAATTAATTTGTTCACCAACTTATTGTTTAGCCCTTGGGGTTACTCCAACATTATTTAAAACACACAGCTCTTTGAATAACCCTGTAAATCATAACCCACATAAAAGGCCAGCATGTGAAGCTGCTTGAGAATCCACTATAGGTGTTACTCAGCAATGCACGTATGGTGCTTTTCTCATTCGGCACACTATAGAGTTATAGTGATTAACGTCCAGTGATTCAGTCTGTTATATCAAGTTCCTATGTGTGATTACATTCCCTTTGTGTTGTCTCCGTGTGCTATGGCTAGGTCCTTGTGGGGTCTCCGTGTGCTATGGCTAGGTTTCTGTGTGTTTCTATTGTGTGATTACGGCGTGTTATAGCAAGTTTTTATTTTACTTTTATGTTTAAGAGAAATAAAAAAAATATATATTATAATAGTGTTATACTACATTAGTGATTTCAGTGTGTTATAGAGAGGAATTTCGTGATTTCAGGGTGTATGATAGCTACATCATTAGCGTGACTTTGTGTGTTATACCGAGGTCCTACGTGTGATTTCACATGTATAGTGAGTTCCTACTGTGTGTATGGTGAGGGCACATGCGTGTATAGGGAGGCCCTGTGTTTGTTTACGGTGTTTATATGGGTTGCTTATTATGATTTTGGCTGCAGCCATGGATGATACTAAAATTGGACAGTCAGTCATGCGCTATACTGAGCACCTAAACTAATAAGGCACAGCAGTCCACAAACAGCCAAAGCAAAACCACTGGAAGTCCCAATGCCCCAATAACATACAAAACAACAAATCACTGAATTCTGGCAGAGTTATCCCAGAACAATAACCCATTAGAAATTACTATCACGCAGCTGGACACCAAATGAACAAGGAATACAGTATTGCAAAATGAAACAAACATAAACAAGCATCCACTAAATAAACCTACAGATCCGTACAATGGGAAACCCACACCTATCCCTCCAATAAATAATGGAACTAGGAATATATATATATATATATAGCAGACTTATGATAATAGAGTATGCATAACAGATAGATACTGCAAGTAATACTTATCCAGTCATTGGTTTTCATACGATGATGGTGATGCAAAATGGAGCTCGCCGCCGCTCTGTCTCTGAAGTTCTTAGTAAAAGAAAATTAACTGCAATACACACACTGCCCCCACGCCTTGTCTTTTATACCCCCCCTTCCCCCTCCCTCCCATTGTTCCTCTCCCTATTGCAACCAATCACAAATCGGCCATGCTTCAGCTCATTAAGCAAAAAAGCCCCCATGCCTGATCCCATACAACAAAGGGAACTCCCTCCCTTTCACTCGTGTAATACAGGGATAATTCTTAAACCTTGCTCAATCCTAATTAGTCTCTCTCTCGAACAAAACATAAGAAGAAAAAAAGGTGTCATCTGCGCTTATTCCTATAACACCGTGTGAAACAAAACACAGAGGCTTTGGTTTACTCGAATGGCCATTAGAGTGTAAGCTCACCTCATGACATCAGGGTTTCCCTTTAGCGACAGTAACCAAACACCCGTGGGGGGCAGGATGACACTTTAATTGTATAAAAGACACCAGGGAGGCGCGGGGCTGTGCCAGGGAGACACCAGGGAGGCGCGGGGCGGTGCAAGGGAGACACCAGGGAGGCGCGGGGCGTGCCAGGGAGGCGCGGGGCGTGCCAGGGAGGCAACAGGGAGGTTGTCGGAGATGTTAATCAGGTAAGAAACTTATACGAGATATAAAACAACAACAAATTTATCTATTTTGTATTTCTCAGTTCTCCTAAATTCTTTTAATTCTACGTGTTTTAGTTTTTAAAAATATAGAACCAACCAGCTTAGATAAAAATATATATATTTATTACATATGCAAAAAGATTTTTAATCTCCCACATAATCAAAGATTTATAAAACACAACATCCATCCATCAGCACACAGATCTCTAGCTTTTAACATAGTATTTCTGTTAGTAACTATATATGGTTAATACCATTTACTTTCATCAGTTAGCAACTAATACACAGATGGTTAGTTTACTTCCTGCGTAAAGAAAACAATTTACATGTATTCCCAGCAAACCAATATTTAAAACAAGCTAGTATTTTGTAGATATATATATATATATATCTCCTTGTACTCCCTGGATCAACAAAAGATGAGCTATTTCTAGAATAATAAGTAATAAAATCTTATTTAGTGAATCCTCCCCTAATAACGAGAATTTAGCTTCTAATCTTCTGCTTTCTATATTGTAGTTATCTAACTTCTTTGCTTAATTACTCAATCACAGTAGCTCTTCCAAATTTAATATATATATATATATTTGTATTTCATTGCAACAAATACTCAAGGACAATTTATCCTTATAGAAACATAGAAAAATGTCAGCAGATAAGAACCTTTCGGCCCATCTAGTCTGCCCAATTACATGGATACTTTACCTGGATTTATCTTTTGTTTAGGATAGCCTTATGCCTATCCCATGCTTGCTTAAATTCAATTACTGTTTTGGCCTCTACCACTTCTACTGGAAGACTGTTCCATGTATCCACCACCCTCTCAGTAAAATAATGCTTCCTGATGTTACTTTTAAACCTTTGCCCCTCTAATCTAAGACTATGTCCTCTTGTTTTGCTACTTTGTTTCCTTTCAAATATACTCCCTTCCTCTGCCTTGTGGATTCCCTTTACGTAGTTAAATGTTTCTATCATATCTCCTCTGTCTCGTCTTTTTTCCAAGCTGTACATGTTAAGATCATTAAGCCTTTCCTGGTAACTTTTCTCCTTCAAGCCGTACACCATTTTAGTAGCCCTTCTCTGAACTCTCTCTAAGGTGTCTATATCCTTCTGGAGATACGGTCTCCAGTACTGCACACAGTACTCCAAGTGAGGTCTCACCAGTGCTCTGTACAGTGGCATGAGCACTTCCCTTTTCCTACTGCTAATACAGGCTCTCCCTACACAACCAAGCATTCTGCCAGCATTTCCAAGCATTCTGCCAGCATTTCCTGCTGCTCTATTACATTGACTACTTACCCTTAGATCCTGTGAAATAATAACCCCTAAATCCCTTTCCTCAGATGTTGAGGTTAGGACTATATCAAATATTCTATATTCAGCCCTTGGGTTTTTACGTCCCAGGTGCATTATCTTGCACTTATCCACGTTAAAACTCAATTGCCACAGCTCCGACCATTTTTTTAGTTTACCTAAATCATTTGTCATTTGGCTGATCCCTCCAGGAACGTCAACCCTGTTGCAAATCTTTGTGTCATCAGCAAAAAGACATCCTTTTCCATTAATACCTTCTGCAATATCACTAATAAAAATATTAAAGAGAATGGGTCCAAGTACTGACCCCTGAGGTACCCCACTGGTAGCAAGACCTTGCGCCGAATAAACTCCATTTACCACAACCCTCTGTTGTACAGTTGCAAGAAAACGTATGTGAACCCTTTGGGATTACGTGGAGTTTTGCATGAATTTGTCATAAAATGTGCTCTGATCTTCATCTAAGTCACAACAATTTGAAAAACACAGTCTGCTTAAAATAATACAACACAAACATTATATGTTTTCATGTGTTTATTGAACAGAACATGTAAACATTCACAGTGCAGGGTGGGAAAAGTATGTGAACCCCTAGCCTAATGACTTCTCCAAGAGCTAATTGGAGCCAGGAGTGAGCCAACCTTAAGTCCAATCAGTGTGATATTATTGGATGTGTTCCTGAAAGCTGTCCTGCCCTTTAAAAACACACACCAGTTTTGGGTTTACTGGTTTCAAGAAGCACTGCCTGATGTGAACCATGCCTCGCAGAAAAGAGCTCTTAGAAGACCTACGATCAAGAATTGTTGACTTGCATGAAGCTGGAAAGGGTTACAAAAGTATCTCCAAAAGCCTTGATGTTCATGTGTCCACGGTAAGACAGACGGTCTACAAATGGAGAAAGTTCAGCATTGTTGCTACTCTCCCTAGGCGTGGTCATCCTGTAAAGATGACTGCAAGAGCACAACGCAGAATGCTTAATGAGGTAAAGAAGAATCCTAGAGTGTCAGCTAAAGACTTACAGAAATCTCTGGCACATGCTAACATTTTTGTTGGAAAACATTAAACAAGAATGGAGTACATGGGAGGACACCACGGAGGAAGCCATTGCTGTCCAAAAAGAATATTGCAGCACGTTTGAAGTTTACAAAAGAGCACCTGGATGTTCCACAGCACTACTGGCAAAATATTCTGTGGACAGATGAAACCAAAATTGAGTTGTTTGGAAAAATCACACAACACTATGTGTGGAGAAAAAAAGGCACAGCACACCAACATCAAAACCTCATCCCCACTGTAAAACATGGCGGAGGGAGCATCATGAGTTGGGGCTGCTTCGCTGCCTCAGGGCCTGGACGGATTGTTGTCATTGATGGAAAAATGAATTCCAGAGTTTATCAAGACATTTTGTAGGAAAACGTAAGACCATCTGTCCGCCAACTGAAGCTCCGCAGAGGATGGGTGATGCAACAGGAAAATGACCCAAAGCATACAAGTAATTTAACAAAAGAATGGCTTCAACAAAACAAAATACGCCTTCTGAAGTGGCCCAGTCAGAGTCCTGACCTCAACCCGATTGAAATGCTGTGGCATGACCTTAAGAGAGCGATTCACACCAGACATCCCAAGAATATTGCTACACTGAAACAGTTTTGTGAAGAGGAGTGGTCCAAAATTACTCCAGATCGTTGTGCAGGTCTGATCTGCAACTACAGGAAACGTTTGGTTGAGGTTATTGCTGCCAAAGGAGGGTCAACCAGTTATTAAGTCCAAAGGTTCACATACTTTTTCCACCTTGCACTGTGAAGGTTTACATGTTCTGTTCAATAAAAACATGAAAACATATAATGTTTGTGGTGTATTATTTTAAGCAGACTGTGTTTTTCAAATTGTTGTGACTTAGATGAAGATCAGGGCACATTTTATGACTAATTCATGCAAAACTCCACGTAATTCCAAAGGGTTCACATACTTTTTCTTGCAACTGTATCAGAATTCTCATTATATTTCTATACTGCAGATTAGAAATATTTCCAAGATTCTGATCCAGCGGTAATCTGAGATAAATCTCAGTCTATATCAATTGCAAGATATACACCCATATACATATTTACATTAATGCCACTATTTGTTTTCTATACATTACCTATCCATAATCTGGAAACGTTTCTGCAGTCTTCTTCTAGCAGCAATAAATTCTTTGTATATAATGTATTTTGGAGTATGTGAGAGTATTTTAAAGATATAATATCTTAGTTTCTATATTTCTTCTAGCATCTCCTTGAGTATACTCTTGTGGGAAGTGATAGAGATGAGTCAATACATAAGTGAAGTCCTGAGAGGGAGCGTGAAGTGTAATCTGAGTTGGAATGAAGAGAGCGATCTCAATGAAGTGGTGGAATGAAGTGCCAAATGCCTCAATAACTCTCTACGTGTTCTGTCTTCACAATTATAGGAAAATTCACGTCACTTGTTACGTACCTCCCTACTTATATCTATATGAGGGCTTCAAAACTGTTAACCTTTACTTACACCACAAGATGGCAGTGTTGATTTTCAAATAAAAATTCACGAATATTATATTACTATTCATTTGAATCATATGACATGGTTCACAGGTCAATTTGTCTTATCACTGGTCTTACAGACTGGTGTCTGGAACTGTCGTATTTGATTTAATATTTCTTCATTTCTATCCATTTCAAGGTTTTCTGAGCTACTCAAAGAATTATCATTATTATTATTAATTTATAAAGCGCCAGCATATTCCGCAGCGCTGTACAATAGGCACAGTATAGACGGGGTTACAATACATTGAACAACATTAGACAAACAGTACAGGAGGAGATGAGGGCCCTATTCCCATAGGAACTCACAATCTAGAAGGGTGGGGTTGGAAACAGGAGGAGAGGACTGCAAGGTGAGAGTAATTGATGGTTGCATCAGCGAGTCGGGTGGTCGGCTTCTCTAAATAGGAAAGTTTTAAGGGAGTGTTTGAAGGAAGAGAAATTAGGGGAAAGTCTGACAGTACGAGGGAGAGCGTTCCAGAGAATGGGGGCTGCGCGTGAGAAGTCCTGCAGTCTATCATGGGAAGAGGTGATGCGGGGGGAAGCTAGGCGTATGTCACTGTTTGATCTTAGGGAGCAGGCTGGGGTGTATTTGGTGATAGTGAGGACAGGTAGTGGGGAGCTGAGTTAGTGAGGGTTTTGTAGGTCAGGAAAGGGTTTAGAACTTAATTCTGCAGTGGATGGGGAGCCAGTGAAGGGACTCACAGAGGGGAGCGGCAGAGACAGAGCGGCGGGTGAGGTGGATTAGCCTGGCGGAGGCATTCAGGATAGATTGTAGGGGGGAGAGGCAGGAGAGAGGGAGGCCGGATCAGAGATTATTGCAATAGTCAAGTCGGGAGATTACCAGGGCATGGATTAGTTGTTTTGTGGTGACCGCGGTAAGAAATGGCCGAATTCTGGATATATTACGTAGTTGGTATCGGCAGGAGGAGGAAAGAGACTGGATGTGGGGGATGAAGGAAAGAGTGTAACTCCGAGACAGCGAACCTGGTTTGATGGGGAGATAGTGATACCCTCCACTGTGATGGAAAAGTCAGGAGGTGGGGAGGCATTAGAAGGAGGAATTAGTAGTAGCTCAGTCTTAGACATGTTGATCTTTAGGTGGTGGGAGGCCATCCAGGAGGAGATGCCAGATAAACAGTTGCTGACTTTGGAAAGGACAGGGGGAGAGAGATTAGGGGTAGAGAGGTAGATCTGAGTGTCATCAGCATAGAGGTGGTAATTGAAGCAAAAGCTATTAATGATTTTGCCATGGGAGGAGGTGTAGATGGAAATGAGCAGAGACCAAGGACAGAGCCTTAAGGTACACCAACAGATAGAGGCAATGAAGAGGAGGAGTTACCAGCAAAGGACACAGAGGACCTGTTGGATAAATAAGAGTCAACCCAAGCGAGTGCAGTGTCACAGAGACCAAGAGAGCTGAGGGTCTGCAGAAGGAGGGGGTGGTCAACAGTGTCAAAAGCAACCGAGAGGTCAAGCAGGATCAGGATAGAATAGGGTCTGTGTTTTTTAGCAGTTAGGAAGTCGTGGGTGACTTTGGGGAGGGCAATTTCAGTTGAATGTAGGGGACAGAAACCCGATTGCAGTGGGTCGAGTAGGGAATTGGAGGACAGGAAGAGGGAGAGGCGTTTGAAGACTAGTTTTTCTAAGAGCTTTGATGTGAAGGGAAGCTGGGATACAGGGCGGTAGTTGGATGGAGAGTTGGGATCGAGGGATGGTTTCTTTAGTAAAGGGGTAACTAGCGCGTATTTGAAGGCAGATGGGAAGGAGCCAGTGGAGAGAGATAGGTTGAAGATGTGTGTGAGAGCAGGGGTGAGGGAGGAGGAGAGGGGAGGAATTAGATGTGAGGGAATGGGGTCGAGCGGGCACGTGGTGAGATTTGAGGAGGACAATAAGGAATTGACTTCCTCCTCAGTGGCTGGGAGGAAGCGGCAGAGGGTGGCAGAGGGGACCTGTGGGAGTGGAGGTGGCAGATAACTATCTTGTGTTGGGATGTTGCTTCTTATAGTTAGAGTTTTATTGAGGAAGAAATCTGCCAGGTCTTGAGCGCTGAAGGCAGATGAGGGGGGGAGGTGCGGGTGGGTAGAGGAGGGTGTTGAATGTGGACCAGAGTCGTTTAAGGTTGGAGGACAGTGTAGATATAAGAGATGAGAAGAAGGATTGTTTGGCCAAGTGAAGGGCAGAGGTGTATGACCGGAGAATAAACTTGAAGTGAACAAAATCAGCTTCAGAGTGGGATTTCCTCCAGGCACGCTCTGCAGTGCGGCAGCATCTTTGCAGGTAGCGTGTCTGGAGGGTGTGCCAGGGCTGAAGTTGGCGGCGTGTGGCCTTACAGAGTTGAAGAAGAGCAAGCGTGTCTAGGGCAGAGATAAGAGTAGTGTTGTAGTGATTAGCGGCAGCATCAGGGCAGGTGAAGGATGAGGTGTGAGGGAGGTGGTGAAGTAGATTGGAGAATTGATGGGGATCCGCAGCCTGTAGATTTCTGCAAGTGTGTGTGCAGGGTGGGGGAGCAGGGTGTTTAGGAAGTCCAGATAGGTTGAAAGAGAGAAGGTGGTGGTCATAGATGGAGAAAGGGCGACAGGTGAACTCAGAAACGGAGCAGAGGTTGGAAAAGACAAGGTCAATCGTTACCATCGCGGTGGGTAGGGAGGACTGCGCGAGTCCAAGGGAGGACGTGAGTGAAAGAAGTTTGGAGGCAGCAGGGGCAGAAGGATCATCAATGGAAATGTTGAAGTCCCCAGGAACTAGGCATGGAAGATTAGAAGACAGGAAGTGAGAAAGCCAGGCAGTGGCGTAGCGTGGGTTGTCAGCGCCCGGGGCCAGCCAAGAATTGTGCGCCCGCCCCCCAACCTGTGGACACGTTATCATGCCCTGATTCCCTTCCACCATTAGGGCATTGAACCCCTTAACTGTGATACAACAACCACTCGGGATATTTGGTTCCAGCCAAACAACATGGTACTCTAGGTCTAGGGTATAAACAGCCGCAGACTTGAAGTTGTGAAAATGAAAGGTCTTTTTATTCCAGCATAAACAAACACCACACTTACCTTTGAATCACTATTGCAGGTGATTAAACAAAAAACTACAAATGAAAACTAGGGATGCACCGATACCACTTTTTTTTAACACCGAGTACGAGTACCGATACATTTATTTTATGTCATGTGAACGCTTTCCAATAAGAACAGACCTCATATAAAAATGCCCCCAGCTCACATGTATATATCCCCCAGATACATATACACAGAATGTCCCGAGCTCACATGTAGATTGCCCTAGCCAGCGCTCACATGGATATTGCCCCAGCCAGCTCTCACATGGATATTGCCCCAGCTCTCACATGGATATTGCCCTAGCCAGCTCTCACATGGATTTTGCCCCAGCCAGCTCTACATGGATATTGCCCCAGCCAGCTCTCACATGGATATTGCCCCAGCCAGCTCTCACATGGATATTGCCCCAGCTCTCACATGGATATTGCCCCAGCCAGCTCTCACATGGATATTGTCCCAGCAGCTCTCACATGGATATTGCCCCAGCTCTCACATGGATATTGCCCCAGCCAGCTCTCACATGGATATTGTCCCAGCCAGCTCTCACATGGATATTGCCCCAGCCAGCTCTCACATGGATATTGCCCCAGCTCTCACATGGATATTGCCCCAGCTCTCACATGGATATTGTCCCAGCCAGCTCTCACATGGATATTGTCCCAGCAGCTCTCACATGGATATTGCCCCAGCTCTCACATGGATATTGTCCCAGCCAGCTCTCACATGGATATTGCCCCAGCTCTCACATGGATATTGTCCCAGCCAGCTCTCACATGGATATTGCCCCAGCTCTCACATGGATATTGTCCCAGCCAGCTCTCACATGGATATTGCCCCAGCCAGCTCTCACATGGATATTGCCCCAGCCAGCTCTCACATGGATATTGCCCCAGCTAGCTCTCACATGGATATTGCCCCAGCTCTCACATGGATATTGCCCCAGCTCTCACATGGATATTGTCCCAGCCAGCTCTCACATGGATATTGTCCCAGCCAGCTCTCACATGGATATTGCCCCAGCTCTCACATGGATATTGCCCTAGCCAGCTCTCACATGGATTTTGCCCCAGCCAGCTCTACATGGATATTGCCCCAGCCAGCTCTCACATGTATATATCCCCCAGATACATATACACAGAATGTCCCGAGCTCACATGTAGATTGCCCTAGCCAGCGCTCACATGGATATTGCCCCAGCCAGCTCTCACATGGATATTGCCCCAGCTCTCACATGGATATTGCCCTAGCCAGCTCTCACATGGATTTTGCCCCAGCCAGCTCTACATGGAATATTGCCCCAGCCAGCTCTCACATGGATATTGCCCCAGCCAGCTCTCACATGGATATTGCCCCAGCTCTCACATGGATATTGCCCCAGCCAGCTCTCACATGGATATTGCCCCAGCTCTCACATGGATATTGCCCCAGCCAGCTCTCACATGGATATTGTCCCAGCCAGCTCTCACATGGATATTGCCCCAGCCAGCTCTCACATGGATATTGCCCCAGCTCTCACATGGATATTGCCCCAGCTCTCACATGGATATTGTCCCAGCCAGCTCTCACATGGATATTGTCCCAGCCAGCTCTCACATGGATATTGCCCCAGCTCTCACATGGATATTGTCCCAGCCAGCTCTCACATGGATATTGCCCCAGCTCTCACATGGATATTGTCCCAGCCAGCTCTCACATGGATATTGCCCCAGCTCTCACATGGATATTGTCCCAGCCAGCTCTCACATGGATATTGCCCCAGCCAGCTCTCACATGGATATTGCCCCAGCCAGCTCTCACATGGATATTGCCCCAGCCAGCTCTCACATGGATATTGCCCCAGCTAGCTCTCACATGGATATTGCCCCAGCTCTCACATGGATATTGCCCCAGCTCTCACATGGATATTGTCCCAGCCAGCTCTCACATGGATATTGTCCCAGCCAGCTCTCACATGGATATTGCCCCAGCTCTCACATGGATATTGTCCCAGCCAGCTCTCACATGGATATTGCCCCAGCTCTCACATGGATATTGTCCCAGCCAGCTCTCACATGGATATTGCCCCAGCTCTCACATGGATATTGTCCCAGCCAGCTCTCACATGGATATTGCCCCAGCCAGCTCTCACATGGATATTGCCCCAGCCAGCTCTCACATGGATATTGCCCCAGCCAGCTCTCACATGGATATTGCCCCAGCCAGCTCTCACATGGATATTGCCCCAGCTAGCTCTCACATGGATATTGCCCCAGCTGCCATGCAGCGGGAGTGCCCGGTCGGAGGTCCTGAACAGCGTGAAGGGGAGTGTTGAAGGGGAGGCGGCTGCGTGCGTGTGTGCGCAGGTCACGTGGTCCGGCCAGTCAGGTGGTACAGACTCAATACCACCTGACTAGCCGGACCACGTGACCTGCAACCCGCACGCAGCCGCCTCCCCTTCAACACTCTCCTTCACGCTGTTCAGGACCTCCGACCGGGCACTCCCACTGCACGGCATCTGGGCCCCCTCAACCCGCGGGCCCTTGGGCGGCGCCCGAGGGCCCGGCGGGTCAGTCCGGGCCTGAAATTTTAGGGGCGCAAATTTCTTTTGAAATTATGCGCCCCTAAGAAAACTGCGCCCGGGGCCATGGCCCCCCCCACGCTACGCCACTGAAGCCAGGTAGCAAAGTGGTCAAAGAACTGGGAGGTTGGTCCCGGTGGGCAGTAGATGACTGCCACTCTGAGAGCCTGGGGAGAGAACAGGCGGATGCAGTGTGTTTCGAAGGACGAGAAGGAGAGGGATGGGGGTGGAGGGAGATGCTGGTAGGTGCAGGTGAGAGAGCAGGATTCCACCACCGCCACCATTTCTCACCCGGTCTGGGGGACCCGGTTTGGGAGTATGGCTCAAGTGTTGTGAGATTTTGACTCCTTTAATAGGTCAGGGATATATTAATTATGACGTGTATTTTCCTTATTTTAGATATATATATATATACAGTTGTGTTCAAAATGATTCAACCCCCAATGCTGTAAAGGGTTTTAGGGAATTTAGTGACATTTGTAATTGTATTCAGAATGAAATCCTACAAGGACTTTTTAAAGAACCATATGCAACTAAAATGACATCAATTGGTTTTGTAATACAGTAGTAAATGTTTCTTTTGTGAATTCTTCATTGACACAATTATTCAACCCCTTAAAGACTACCACTCTGAAGAACAGAGGTTCATTCAAGTGTTTTCAATCAGGTATTGAAAACACCTGTGGATGTCACGGAGCAGCAATAAAGCATAATAAGCACCAATTAGGCAGCTTTAAAATGACTGTGATACTCAGCTCCTTCTAGACATTTACTGGTTGGGTTACAAACATGGTGAAGTCAAGAGAATGGTCCAGGAAGACAAGAGAAGAGGTGATTACTCTTCACAGGAAGGGCAATGGCTATAAGAAGATTGCAAAGATGTTAAACATACCAAGAGAGACCATAGGAAGCATCATTCGCAAATTCAAGGCAAAGGGCACGGTTGAAACGCTACCTGGTCGTGGCAGAAAGAAGATGCTGACTTTGACTGCTGTGCGCTACCTGAAGCGTAGAGTGGAGAAAAGTCCCCGTGTGACTGCTGAGGAACTGAGAAAAGATTTGTTAGATGTGGGTACTGAAGTTTCAGCTCAGACAATACGGCGCACACTGCGTAATGAAGGCCTCCATGCCAGAACTCCCAGGCGCACCCCCTTGCTGTCTCCAAAGAATAAGAAGAGTCGACTGCAGTATGCCAAAAGTCATGTGGACAAACCACAGAAGTTTTGGGATAGTGTTCTGTGGACTGATGAAACAAAATTAGAACGGTTTGGGCCCATGGATCAACGCTATGTTTTGAGGGAGGAAGAACAAGGCCTATGAAGAAAAGAACACCTTGCCTACTGTGAAGCATGGCGGGGGTCAATCATGCTTTGGGGCTGTTTTGCTTCTGCAGGTACAGGGAAGCTTCAGCGTGTGCAAGGTACCATGAATTCTCTTCAGTACCAGGAGATATTGGAGGACAATGTGATGCAGTCCGTCACAAACCTGTGGCTTGGGAGACGTTGGACCTTTCAACAGGACAATGATCCCAAGCATACCTCCAAGTCCACTAGAGCATGGTTGCAGATTAAAGGCTGGAACATTTTGGAGTGGCCATCGCAGTCACCTGACTTAAATCCGATTGAGAACCTCTGGTGGGACTTAAAGAAAGCAGTTGCAGTGCGCAAGCCTAAGAATGTGACTGAACTGGAGGCTTTTGCCCATGACGAATGGGCGAAGATAGCCGTAGATGGCTGCAAGACACTTGTGTCAAGCTATGCTTCATGTTTAAAAGCTGTTATAACTGTAAAAGGATGTTGTACGAAGTACTAAGATTGAATGTCACTTGGGGGTTGAATAAAACTGATAATGATGTGAGCACAGAAAAGACATTTGTGGTTATTTCATTATAAATGTTATGTTATATTTGTCTGACCTACACGTGCCTCTTTGATTTAATTGTAAGCAAGATGACTGAATGATCAAAATCAATGTCAAACTGGCCAAAACACTCAATTTCAGTGGGGGTTGAATAATTTTGAACACAACTGTATATATTATTTGGTTATTTACCCTTAAGATAAGGATTAATAACCAATATGAATATACGTCTTAACAAATATATGGCACATTATCCCGAGTTCTTTTGATGCTATCTAGATATTTTTAGACACAATAAAGATGATATGAGACTGCGTAACGGTAAAACAATTCAAACCAAAATTTATTCACACGTCAAGTTTCATACAATCATATCTTATCAACGGATTAGCAAGATGCAATTTCAAAAGTAATTATAGATCGTGATTAGTAGTAGGCTTGTGCACCGATTTTTTTTTTTTCGGTTCGATTCGATTTTTCTGATGTTTAAACTTTTCGGCTCGTTTCGACCGATTTCTGTTTCGATTCGGTTCGGCTCGACTCGTTTTTCGTGTACATTTTTTTTTCGGAATATCGACCATTTTTCGTATTTTCGGGTCACTTAGTTCGTTTTTTGTATCGACTTTTCGTGATTTCGGAAATTTTGGTTTTTTCGGAACGTCTGTTCTCCTCGTTTCAAAGCAATAAATTTCGATTTGACACATTTCAAGTCCATTCGAAAATTCCAAAAATATTTCGTTTCGGCTCGGAAAACTTTTCGGATCTAAAAATTTTCGGAAAATCGTCCGCATCCGAAAACACGAATCGGGAAATTTCGTGAAAATTCCGAAACGCACATCCCTAATTAGTAGCGATACTGCGACATGCAGTAATCTAATGGACAAATATTTTAGGTTTATAGACCGCACCACAGATATACACGCCTCAGTTCTTAAACACCAAGCTCTATTCTATTCACTTAGACCTTTCCCATTATAAACCAATCCTCAACCTGGCTAAAAAAAAATCAAAAAACACTTAGTTACTGGGCATCACCTGCAGCACAATTTATTATTGTGGGGGCCTATTCACTAAATGCAACTTCCTTCAGGGAGATACATAACACACTCGATAGGTAGACTATAAAAGGTAATTCAAAGAGATGAATTGCTTGAGAAAGGTTACCTTTCTTGGCCATTCGGCTATCCAGAGAGCAGGCAATTCGCCAAATCCTGGCGAATTGCCTGAACATACGGTGCCTGTTCGAGGGCAGTGAAAACCCCATGAAAAAGCACTGCTTCGGCTATTCAGAGAACACAAACCAGCAGTGAAAGGTTCCCGAAATGCCCTGCCATTCGGTGGTTTCATTCGGCAAGTTTATTCAGGAGAATCCCATAGGCTTCAATGTTAAAAATATTCCCGTTTTAATCCAATATCTAATAAACCTTTCATTATAAAATTCTGCAGTAATTTTATAGTCTATTTATAGATTTTTTAGGATATTTTAAGCATTTTTCTTAAATTTTTTTTAAGTTTACTTATTTTTTCTGTAACAGCCCTCTTTATTATCACTCATTGGATTTTAGATGTAAATTCCAGACATTTTCACTCAGTAGTTTCTTTGCAAACAGCGTTTCACTTTTCAATCATTCATGCAAACGGTTTTCCTAATTTATTCATTTCACTCTGTCTGCGGTCTCGGCTTTCTCCGGAGGCTTCGCTGCGGGTGATCGGCTCCTGCTCGGGTTTTTCCGTGGTTTTTGGCAGGTTAATCCAGATGTTTTTGTGGGTTTTCGGCGTGCATTCGCCGGGTTTTGCGGTTAGTTTTCGTCAGGTTTGCGGCAGCTTTTCCCTGCAATTCGGGGACCCTGTGCTGTTTGCTGAATACACCGCAGGGTCACCGAAATGGGATCGGCAAATTGAATTGAATTGAACGAAAAGTCACCGAACGTGCGGTGACTTTTCAAATCTCTTTGAATAACCCTGTATCTCTTCCACAGATCAATCACAGCACTTCACTCAATATACGTTAACCCAAAGCTTCCTATTGACTTACATGCATTCAATCGAAAGGGCTGCAATATGTATGAAAGGGGTTATGTTCGCTTTACTAATGGGGCTGATCAGTGGCGTAGCGTGGGGGGGGCCGGGGGGGCCAGGGGGGCCGTGGCCCCGGGCGCAATTTTCATAGGGGGGCGCAAAACTTCAAAAGAAATTTGCGCCCCCAAAGTTTCTAACAGCCGATCAGCTAGTGTTACTCACACGGCCATCCCATTGGCTGAACTGGTCATGTGATGACACAACGTAGGCAGGAAATCCTCCTGACTGGTGGGGTGGGGGACATGTGACTTCTCATCACTGCCCCACGTGGTCTGTGTAGAGGATGAGACGCCTGCCCTGCGCTTCATGAGTGGGAGGGTGTGAGTGGCTGCACAAGAAGATCCCAAGCTGCAATCAGTGGGTGAGTCATACAAAGCAGGGGCATTAACTACCACAGGTGCAGGGGGAGTGATGGGTCCCCCTTCCGTTTAACAATGTGATTATTGCTCTTGGCTGCTAGCTAAGAGCTGCTTCTCCCTGTAGTGAAGGCTGCCCTGCCCCCTAATTTCCGGCTGGCCAACGTGTGGAGCATGCTCAGCATGGTGATAGATAAGCAGGCACATGCAGGCTGCACCCTTCTGCCCCTTCCCCACTAACTGGAGTCAGAGGAGAGGTCTGTATCTGGGCACAAAGCAGCTGATGCTTTGCTGCTTGTCTCCTAATCTTCCCCTGCACAGCATGGAGCCTGAGATCACTGTCACCTCCTGGAGATGCAGAGATACCGAGATTCTCCCCTCCTGATTAAGGGAGGGGGTGGGGAAGGGGATCTACTGCATTCCTGTTTAACCCCTGTAAGGCCAGGGTCCTTGACAGATTCTTACTGACATTTTAGCTTTCCCTCCTGCTTTCCTGTAAAATAAACTTTTAGAGTGTGTGTGTGTGTGTGTGTGTGAGAGAGCTGTGTGTGTGTGTCAGAGAGAGAGCTGTGTGTGTGTCAGAGAGAGAGCTGTGTGTGTGTCAGAGAGAGAGAGCTGTGTGTGTCAGAGAGAGAGCTGTGTGTGTGTGTGAGAGAGCTGTGTGTGTGTGTGAGAGAGCTGTGTGTGTGTGTGAGAGAGCTGTGTGTGTGTGTGAGAGCTGTGTGTGTGTCTGTGTGTGAGAGCTGTGGGTCTGTGTGAGAGAGCTGTGTGTGTGTCAGAGAGAGCTGTGTGTGTGTCTGAGAGAGCTGTGTGTGTCAGAGAGAGAGAGCTGTGTGTGTCAGAGAGAGAGCTGTGTGTGTCAGAGAGAGAGCTGTGTGTGTCTGAGAGAGAGCTGTGTGTGTGTGTGAGAGAGCTGTGTGTGTGTGTGAGAGCTGTGTGTGTGTCTGTGTGTGAGAGCTGTGGGTCTGTGTGAGAGAGCTGTGTGTGTGTCAGAGAGAGCTGTGTGTGTGTCTGAGAGAGCTGTGTGTGTCTGAGAGCGAGCTGTGTGTGTCAGAGAGAGAGAGCTGTGTGTGTCAGAGAGAGAGCTGTGTGTGTCAGAGAGAGAGCTGTGTGTGTCTGAGAGAGAGCTGTGTGTGTGTGTGAGAGAGCTGTGTGTGTGTGTGAGAGAGCTGTGTGTGTCTGAGAGAGCTGTGTGTGTCTGAGAGAGCTGTGTGTGTCTGAGAGAGCTGTGTGTGTGTGTGTGAGAGCTGTGTGTGTGTCTGTGTGAGAGCTGTGTGTCTGTGTGAGAGAGCTGTGTGTGTCAGAGAGAGCTGTGTGTGTGTCTGAGAGAGCTGTGTGTGTCTGAGAGAGCTGTGTGTGTCTGAGAGCGAGCTGTGTGTGTCTGAGAGAGAGCTGTGTGTGTGTCTCAGAGAGAGAGCTGTGTGTGTGTGTCAGAGAGAGAGCTGTGTGTGTGTCAGAGAGAGAGCTGTGTGTGTGTCAGAGAGAGCTGTGTGTGTGTCAGAGAGAGAGCTGTGTGTGTGTCTGAGAGAGAGAGCTGTGTGTGTCAGAGAGAGAGCTGTGTGTGTCTGAGAGAGAGAGCTGTGTGTGTCTGAGAGAGAGAGCTGTGTGTGTCTGAGAGAGAGAGCTGTGTGTGTCTGAGAGAGAGCTGTGTGTGTGTCTGAGAGAGAGCTGTGTGTGTGTCAGAGAGAGAGCTGTGTGTGTGAGAGAGCTGTGTGTGTGAGAGCTGTGTGTGTGTCTGAGAGAGCTGTGTGTGTGTGAGTGAGAGCTGTGTGTGTGTGAGTGAGAGCTGTGTGTGAGTGAGAGCTGTGTGCGTGTGAGTGAGAGCTGTGTGTGTGTGAGTGAGAGCTGTGTGTGTGTGAGAGAGCTGTGTGTGTGTCTGAGAGAGAGCTGTGTGTGTGAGAGAGAGCTGTGTGTGTGAGAGAGAGCTGTGTGTGAGAGAGAGCTGTGTGTGAGAGAGAGCTGTGTGTGTGTGAGAGAGCTGTGTGTGTGTGTGTGAGAGCTGTGTGTGAGAGAGAGCTGTGTGTGTGTGAGAGAGCTGTGTGTGTGTCTCAGAGAGAGAGCTGTGTGTGTGTGTCAGAGAGAGAGCTGTGTGTGTGTCAGAGAGAGAGCTGTGTGTGTGTCAGAGAGAGCTGTGTGTGTGTCAGAGAGAGAGCTGTGTGTGTGTCTGAGAGAGAGAGCTGTGTGTGTCAGAGAGAGCTGTGTGTGTGTCTGAGAGAGAGAGCTGTGTGTGTCTGAGAGAGAGAGCTGTGTGTGTCTGAGAGGAGAGCTGTGTGTGTCTGAGAGAGAGAGCTGTGTGTGTGTCTGAGAGAGAGCTGTGTGTGTGAGAGAGCTGTGTGTGTGAGAGCTGTGTGTGTGTCTGAGAGAGCTGTGTGTGTGTGAGTGAGAGCTGTGTGTGTGTGAGTGAGAGCTGTGTGTGAGTGAGAGCTGTGTGCGTGTGAGTGAGAGCTGTGTGTGTGTGAGAGAGCTGTGTGTGTGTGTGAAGAGAGCTGTGTGTGTGTCTGAGAGAGAGCTGTGTGTGTGAGAGAGAGCTGTGTGTGAGAGAGAGCTGTGTGTGAGAGAGAGCTGTGTGTGTGTGAGAGAGCTGTGTGTGTGTGTGAGAGAGCTGTGTGTGAGAGAGAGCTGTGTGTGTGTGAGAGAGCTGTGTGTGTGTCTGAGAGAGAGCTGTGTGTGTGAGAGAGAGCTGTGTGTGTCTGAGAGAGCTGTGTGTGTGAGAGAGAGCTGTGTGTGAGAGAGAGCTGTGTGTGAGAGAGAGCTGTGTGTGTGTGAGAGAGAGCTGTGTGTGTGAGAGAGAGCTGTGTGTGTGAGAGAGAGCTGTGTGTGTGTGAGAGAGCTGTGTGTGTGTGAGAGAGCTGTGTGTGTGTGAGAGAGCTGTGTGTGTGTGTGTGTGAGAGCTGTGTGTGAGAGAGCTGAGTGTGTGAGCTCTGTGTCTGTGAGCTGTCTATGTGTGTGTGTGAGCTCTGTGTACGTGTGAGATGCGCGCTCTGTGTGTGTGCTATGATACGCTCATACACACCGTACATTACTGGGAGTTTTATTGCTGAGTCGACATTGTGGACCTGGAGGGGTCCAGTGCGTGGGGGGGCGCAATTCTCGCCTTGCCCCGGGCGCTGACAACCCACGCTACGCCACTGGGGCTGATGGCACTTTATATATAAAAACTATTTCACGGTTCCAGCGTATCTCACTATGGGCACACAACTGATCTTTAGATGTCCACATCCAGTATTCTTGGAATATAAATAATTTCACTAAAATTATGGCGCAAGTAGGCAGCCGTAATAGTTTCTTCCTCTTGCGCTCGTCTGCAGTAGAGTGGAAAGGCTGATACTATTCTACTGTTTAGGCTTCAACAGCAAAATAATTAATTTATATTCCTTTAATTTGTGATGGACATTTAAAGTAAGGACTATGCAATTAGGAAATAGAATGGTGTAAGATTAGGGTGTGGTCGCGTCTTATTGGAGTGGCTGATGGTATCTGCCCTTTCTCCCCTCCAAGCGTCCCTCAGGTCTCCCCAAGCTTTCTTTCCGTGGTCTCTTTTCTCTTCTCCTTCCTCTGGAGTGTCCCCCTCTATATAGTGGTTTCCCGCCCAGTTTTAGCTCTAGCCCATCACTATGTGGCCTCATTTGAATGGAGGATATATATATTCATTAACTCCAGGGGTCTGTCCAGGTGTTATATTACCTGGCCAGCAGATGGCGCTCTCAGATCAACCATCCAATCTTCTGCAGGAATTAACTTATGCATGTGGCCAATCTTTTAATGGTTTGGGGGTCATTTTATCCTATATCCCGGGACTCCATAGGTTTATCTAACAATATCAATATTATTTCTATTGTTGAATTACCGGCATACTTCGCCTCGGCGTGCATGCATTCATTCATTCGTGATATATTCCTTAAAATTCATTCATAATTAACAGACTTAATCTGTTTTATAAATGTTAATACACAAGACATTTGTTATGTAATAATCAATTAAATGTGGTATGGCCTCTATCTTTTAGAAGATACCAAGATTATCTATTATAACTGACCACATAAATTAAATATTTAAATACCATAGAGATCATAACAGTGCTATATTATAGCATTACAAACTGGTTATTCAGGTCATTTAACCTTTTCTGTTTTTTTTTATTCTACAGGTTGGGCAACCCATTGTCCAAGGTTTATATGGCTTCAGAGTTTAGATCTGACCAAATAAACACAATGCCCTGGAATATACATACTAGGTTAAGCTCGGCTGCCCATTGTTCCTTTACATCAAAGTAATGCAGTTTATCATATCAATTCTTTTTTACAGCCAGAATTAATTAGGACAGTTTCTGAACAATGGATTTTTATTCCCTTGTTTGCGTAAAGACAACGAACTTAGCTTGTAACATTTTAGCCACACAGACAAATTGCCTGTGTGAAGCAATTCCTGGCCCCAAATTTAAACAGTCCTGCGAAATATAGAAATTTTCATATCTGAACTGCTCTGACAGTGTAGAACGCCATGTGAGAGAGCAGCCCCGGAGGCCGTGTCAGAGGGAGTTAACCAGGTTTCAGTTAAAGCTAGGAGGTTGAAGGAGTTTGAAAGGAAGAGGTCATGGACGGCTGGGAGTTTGTTGCACAGAGCGAGCGTTCCAGAGGGCACAGGAGAAAGAGGACAGGCGCTGAGGGATTATGGGAATGAGGTTGCTGGGCTTGCAGGGAGGTGATTTATGTGCGATGGAGATAGGATGAGAGGGAAGTATTGGATGTGTTGTGGGGTCAGGGTCAGGTGATATGTGTCGTGGAAATTTTATTATGTGAACATTATATTCTAGGATGTGCGTAGTAATTTTGTCATCTGTCTCCCTGTGTTGGATTTGAATGTGTGGTTTCAAATCCAAGACAGCGGTGTACATTATACTGTAGGGATAAGGTGTGTACAGGGGGCCGGTCCATCATTCTAGTCCAAATCTCTGTCCTTTTGATATGTAAATGTATTTACTGTACAAACAGGTTTTCTGTTTGTCCAATCAGTGGCCACTGGGCGTTGTCCTATTGTGTAATAAATTAATCTGTCCAGAGGCCAGGAGGGCTCTCTTGAGACTGGAGGCTTTCTACTTGAGATTTGGGACTTGGACTTGGTCAGATGAACTCCAGGTAGAAACAACGTGATGGTGTTTGTGTCTCTTTTCTGCGCGCGTGCAGGTACGTATATCAGGGATGGCAGAGCTGCTTGTAAGTGCAGCGGATCAAACTACACTAGGGAATTGATAGTAGATTAATTTCCAAAACAGATGGCGAGTCAGCTAAACAAGGAATCAACAGATTTTTCCTCTGCACAGAAGAAAAAAGGAGAGAGAGTAAAGTGTAATTTTGTCTTTTGCGTTGAGGAAATGTCTGCTTGATAAAAGAACGAGAAGTAATTTTCTGGTAGTTTTTGGTGAATCTGAGCTGATTGTACAGAGACTGTATGGTGAGATTGTGACGTGTGTGCTGAGCAGTACACAGTACAGGATATCGTTTTTGTGGTAACTTCTATTTGTGTAACTTTTATGTTTGTAAGAGGTGATTTTGGTTTGTAAAGGCAGAATATTGTTTTAATGGTTGTACAGGAGAAACGGCATTTAGAGGATTTTTTATACTGTTAGCCTTTAAATCAGAGGAGGTTTTTACTCTGGTTTCGGGGGTGGGGCACAGGGAATAGAGAAACTGTTTTGTTTAATTTGGTTTCTCTATTGCTGGATTTTGGAGACACCATTTTGATTTCCTTTGTGTGAAAAAAACCCATGCGGCCTGGCAGCCATCTTTGATTTTGTTTGTGTGAGAAAAAAATGTGCTTTGTCAGCCATCTTGGTTAGTTTGGTGCTGCAGGTTTTTTTAACAAGGAATTCAGTTTTAGATGGAGCTGATTCACTTTTAGTTTTGGTGTCTATGGAAAGCGATTAGTTTGTTTTTCCCTCAAATGTTAGTTTTTGTCCTCAAGTTATTTATGTCTCTTTTGTAACTTTTCTATGTACGGCTTGATTTCGTTGTAAGTTTTGTGCTGGATATTGGTTGAGTGTTCGGTTATATTATAGCCCAGTGACCAGCCTGATAGGGGAATCATTGTGTGATGGTTAATGATTCTGCTTAATGTTTTGTATATCTGTGGCTGTTACACTGAATTGTAGAATTGTTTGGTAATAGTTAATTACAGGTACCACAGTGTAGGAGGGTGGTGCTTTGTAGTTCTGTGCCAAAAGTATTGGGACAACTCATAGAAATTGATAGCAGTGTCTTTTTTGTAGTAAGCATTGTAGTGTTTGTATTTTCTGTACAATGGAAAGCATTTTTAAGGAAGTGGCTAAAATAGAACACACGGCGGCCATTGTTCAAGCTATGCAGGGATCTATTGACCCTTGGTGGGAGGCCAAGAACTGTGTCGCAAACCTGATAGGTAACGGAAAGTTCCGCAAACGGAAAGGAAAGTATGCTCTGATTTTTGCTGCTGGTTGGATAGCTGATAAATTTCAGGAGTCTTGTAGGCTGAAGCTGAGTTTGGAAGGAGAGATGGAAGATTTAAAAGTGGAAATTGATAAATTGAGAGCTCTTGTTGTCCAGCAGGCAGCTGAAGCTAGCACTGGGTATGAATGTACTGTGAGGTCTAATACTGAGCTGTGCAAGGAGAATGAATGTTTGTCTGAAAGCTCGACGCATGCACAGGAGGCTGTAAGGGAATTGTCTGGTCCCTGCAGGAGGACAGAAGCTGAACATTGTGCGGTAAGTATGGAGAAGTCTGAGGACTTTGGGTCAGATACTGAAACCGACTCAGGGATGGAGATGGACAATTTGTCTGACCCTGGAGTTGGGAATGTTGGTGCAATGGTGGAGGATACTTCTGTGGTAAAGGTATTCCATTCAGATAGTGGTGTGGGATCTAGTCAAGCTAGGATGCCTAGTGTTGGGCAGCAAGGCCGATCACCATGTGCCCAGAGAAGGTTTCGTGCAGGGAGACAAGCGATTCGTTGCTTTGCATGCGGCGGATTTTCACATATTGCCAGGCATTGTGTGGTAACTAATGGCAACAGACACAGAGATTCTAAGTATCCCAGAACCACAGCTAGAAGTAAAGCGGTTTATTCAGCAAGGTGGGGTAATGGTCCCAGACATGGATCTTTGCAAAGGCATAGAAGCCAGGGACAGCCAAGGTCATGGATCCAGGAAACAGATTTAAAATCCCAATATGAACGGCTGAAATGTGAAAATGTGAAGCTTAGAGAGGAAAGAGATCGTTTCTGGGAATTCAGCAGAGTTCCTAATTTTGGGTTCCAGAGAAGGGGAAATGAAGAAATGTTATTGAGGTCTTCCTAAACAAATTTTACGGTTTGTATTTTTGCAAAAAAAAAAAAGGAAAAAACTGACTTTAAACTTAATTCAAATGTGACTTTTTCATTTCGCAGGAAACCTGTTTGGGGACCTTATTGTAATGTTAAAGGTGGCCGGGGACTGGACTGTTTCAGGCATTGATGTGTTAATTCAGTCCTATACAATTGCTAAGGGTTTTTTGTTTTGTTCTTGGTGTTTGCATTGAGGTTTGGTTTTAAGTTAAAAGTTACTTTTTACTGAATCTCAATGTATATAGCAAGACGTCCTGTAACTGAAGTTTTTATAGAGAATGTACTTCAGTTGTGTTTTTTTATGTTATTGTTTTGAGTTTTAGAACTTTGCTGCGTTTTGCATAGTATCGCATTACGGTTGGTTTTGCGGTAGAAAAAGAAAGGATTGGTTTTAAAACTTTCTTTTTATATTTACTACGTCAAAGCGGATTGTGCAAGCGAGAATAACACGCTTTTATTGGTTTAGAGTTGCTTCGCGCAGCAAGTAGATCATTTCGGTTTTAAGTTCAGACTGTTAGGTTTTTTGAGAAGTTTTTTCATTTGGTGACAGTGATTCAGGAGTTGTAATGAGACATCGTACAACTAGGAAATAGACAGCAGAAGGTTATCCCCATTTAACAAATGTATACTGAGAAAAGCCACATTGTTCTGTAGAGAAAGGATAGTCATTGAGCTGTGCGGTTTAGTCTGGCGACGCAGTGTACGGGCGAACAGCGTATACGCTGGTGTAGGCATACACTGTGAGGGGTAGAGACATAATTCGGGAAGGGGGGTAATCTGTGGTTGTTGACTAATCGTTTGGGGCATAGTTCTGTACCCAACCTGTTGGGACGACAAGCCATAGTTACACGTTGCCTCAGTTAAGGTCTCTAGTTGGGAGACTATAGTGGATATAGTCTGACAATTCACCGTAAAAGAACGACACCAGACGGTGCTCTCCTAAATTGGTGCAGGGTTTCCCTGGACGCAGGGGTAAGACGATAAGCCGATTCGAATCGCCATGGGCAATGTGCCGTCCATGCAAGGGAAGGAAAGCGAGGCTTCCCACAGTCAGACGGCTGCGCAGCACACGAAAATCCTAGGTTTGGGGCGAAGGGCATGAAACCCCATTTAAAGAATGGCATAGATGGTCCAAGGGTACCGCTTGGGGTATCCCTCTGGAGGGGACATTTGACGCCTGGAGATGGGAGAAATTCATAACTGAGTTTAAACCCAGACTCTGGACGGTAAAGACCTTAGATGTAGCTCAGTTGTAGCTTCAGAAGTATTTTAAGGTAAACTGACAGGGTATACAGAAGGCGGTTTCAATCCGGAAGAACCGCATTATGTACACCTGGCCAGAGGGGATAGCCGCGATTGGTAATCCAATGATGGAAGCAGAAGAGGCTCTTTCTGGGCTAACTCTGCTAAGGCAGGCTGGATCCACTAACACTGGATCTGTTGTAGTTTCCTCTGATGTTTCTGTTGTCACCAATGTAACTAACTCTGTTCTCTCCAGTTTTTTTTGTGTTTTTACATTCCAAGGTTAACACCTAACATGGACACGTCTTCATCAGGGTCGGTGACTAGTCCCTCGGAATACAGTTGCAAGCTGAAGATCGTGTTAGATTAGTGGGCCCCAATCGAACCAGGGGTGGTATGTGGATGACTTGGTACTTTTATGTCCCACATGGGAGGTTTGTTATCGGCATACTGTATCATTTCTTAACCATCTGGTGCCCACAGGTAATAAGGCTAACAAGGAGAAAGTACAGTTTTGCAAGGAAAAGGTTATCTTTTTAGGACATTGCATCTCTCAGGGTACCCGACATTTAACCACCCAGAGAGTAAAGACATTAAGTGGCTCTAACACCCACTAAACTGACTCTAAGACGATGCACCATTTTTGAACACACGTCTCTTCTTCCTGTTATGAAGGAGGAAGAGAAGGGGGGAGATAATGGTGTGAAAAAAGTAAATTTTCCAACTTTTACTAACCATTCTAACCTCTCAATTTTCCAACCTAGTAGGGAAACACTTTGAGGACCATCATGATTGCTTTTCCTTGATGAGCTCCAAAAAAAGTCCACCAGGTCCGGGAGTCTCTCCCAGACCCAAACTCAATAACCAGTGTTCATTCTAGTCAACCAGGTGATTGGATCATGCTAAAGAAACATCCGAGGACGGGACTAGAGGCGAGATATCGTGGGCCATTCCAGGTGCTGCAGACGACGCCAACCTCCCTGAAGTTCGAGGGACGAGACAACTGGATCCACGCCGGTCACTGCAAGAAGTTTCTCAAATACGTCAAAGAGTGAAGAGTATCATTTTCTTTATTTGTTTAGTTTAGTTTTTAGTGAGGGAAATGTACCTAAGACAAGGGCCACAAGGAGACATTTGTAATAGTAACTCTGGCTCCTGTCGTTCACTTGTTTAAATTCTTGTGCGGTGTTGTAGTGAGGGAGATCACCAAGAAACAACGACAGTAGAGCGTCCAAAGGGGGGGGATTTACAAGGGTCAGGTCCATACTGATGGGAGCAGGGCAGAAGAGGGTTGGAATATTTTTTTTAAAGCTTTGGGAAGCTTCGGGGGATTTCTTGTTTTCCATTGGATCCTGGCTAAAGGTAATGGGAGTATAAATACTTATGGTGTTTCTGTCTCTATTCCTTCTATATGCCGGAGTGAGATGTTCCTGATGTCTAATCGAGCGAGTTACCGAAGCCCGAACAGATGAGATGCCCAGAGGACCAACCCATGGACCGGATACAGAGGATTTCAGACCGACCGAGTTAGCAGAGCCTGAACAGATGAGATGCCCAGAGGACCAACCCATGGACCGGATACAGAGGATTTCAGACCGACCGACCAACAATCGACGCAACCCACCACCTCATGTCCTCCCTCTGAGTCACCTCCCCTAAAGCAGATTCTACGTGTCAAGATCCACGTGTCAAGATTTGTTTTAGACTTGCTTTATGATCCACGTGTCAAGATTCATTTTTAGACTTGCTTTATGTTAAGATTTGCAAAAATCGGCGTGTCAAGATTTGTTTTAAGACTTGCGTTAAGATTCGGCGTGTCAAGATGGACTGTCTGTTGTTTTCTATCATGTGTTTGGTTTTTTTACATTCAGAACTTTACAAGAGGAACTGTTTCTTTCCAAGGAAGATCGAGATTCATCGAGGGACACTGGGGAGCAAATGACAAAGAGGAGGGACTGTCGTGGAAATTTTATTATGTGAACATTATATTCTAGGATGTGCGTAGTAATTTTGTCATCTGTCTCCCTGTGTTGGATTTGAATGTGTGGTTTCAAATCCAAGACAGCGGTGTACATTATACTGTAGGGATAAGGTGTGTACAGGGGGCCGGTCAATCATTCTAGTCCAAATCTCTGTCCTTTTGATATGTAAATGTATTTACTGTACAAACAGGTTTTCTGTTTGTCCAATCAGTGGCCACTGGGCGTTGTCCTATTGTGTAATAAATTAATCTGTCCAGAGGCCAGGAGGGCTCTCTTGAGACTGGAGGCTTTCTCACTTGAGATTTGGGACTTGGACTTGGTCAGATGAACTCCAGGTAGAAACAACGTGATGGTGTTTGTGTCTCTTTTCTGCGCGCGTGCAGGTACGTATATCAGGGATGGCAGAGCTGCTTGTAAGTGCAGCGGATCAAACTACACTAGGGAATTGATAGTAGATTAATTTCCAAAACATGTCACCTGCATAGAGTAACAGCAGGAGGGTGAGAAAGAGAAGGTGGGAATGGGATTTGTGTGAGTGGGAGTGATTGGCAGCACGAGAGTTAGAGGGAGACCATGTTCTAAGGAAACAAAGGAGCTCATGTGAGGCCATCATGTGGGAAGAGAGGAGGGAGGGAGCGATACAGATAGTGTAGGGGTCAGTGGTAGAGGGGCAGGAGTTCCATTTAAGGAGAAAGGTAGAAGCGTGAGAGAAAGCATAATCTAGCCGCGTGTTTACCCGATGTAAAATGTGGGCCTTGCAGTTCTTTCCTCCAGTTTCGCAACTCCAGAAAGGCAACTCCACTGCCACTTTGGATGGTCACTTAACTCCAGAAAGGCAACTCCACTGCCACTTTGGATGGTCACTTAACTCCAGAAAGGCAACTCCACTGCCACTTTGGATGGTCACTTAGTAATGGTCACCCGAGCCAAGGCTCCAGAGCCTTGCTTTGCTGTTATATGGAGGAGACTGATCTGACAGACTGATTACAATCAGGCAGATTAAGCTCACACCTGATGCGGGGCCGTCTCAATAGGGCAGGAAATGCACATGCTATTTAGGGAATTAGGAAAACAAATGGTGGGGGAAATTAACAAAAAAGGGATCTACAATGTGGGGGTCTGGATAGTGGGTGATGAGGTCATACCAGCAAACAATAAACAGGGATCATCTACAATGTGGGGGTCTGGATAGTGGGTGATGGGGTCATACCTGTGGAGAGAGGAGACACATGAATTAGGGCTCAAGATGGTGGATGGCATCATGGATGAAACTCCAGAAACGCAACTCCACTGCCACTTTGGATGGTCACTTAGTAACGGTCACCTGAGCCAAGGCTCCAGAGCCTTGCCTTGCTGTTATATGGAGGAGACATTGCTGTTATATGGAGTTAGACATTCCTTTTTCATTAAATCGGCAGAGAATACTTCTATTCTTCAGTTAAAACAGCTTATTTCTATTCTTCGGTAACTACTGTTATAATATAATATTTCTTAATATTATTTTCTGTGCTACTATTTTAGAATATATTGATTATATATATTTATACATAGCTATATATATAGACCAGAGGAGAAAAGGCGGCACTCAGTCAAAAATAAAACATAAAAAATTTATTTAAATCATTTAAAATAAAACCGACGTTTCGGCTCGCACAGGAGCCATTCTCAAGGTAACATAGACAGGGTATAGGGACATAGGGTGTATGTTTAAATAATGAACAAACGTAATTGGAATACCAATCCAAATGAACTAATCATGAAGAGAAGTGGCCACAGGTGTAAAAGTGCGTGGGTCATAGAGCCTCGCACATCTCAGCCAAATACGTCACGTGGTTACGGCCATGAGCCAGTTGCCGAGGCAACTAAAAACAATGCTAAACCTTACCGGAAGCAGAAAAGAGAAAAAGAAAACATCCCGAAGAGGAAGAGAAAGAGCAACATATCGATGGAAAAATGAAAACGAAAGCATAGAGAGGTGAGCATTGCAGCAAGTCATCATAGGAACAGCATCGGCCGCAAAATATAAAAAATGGATAATAGCTACAACCGAACGGGTCAAAATACCTGCAATAGAAAAAAATATGAATATACCCATAATGCATCATGTCAATCAAAGATATATGAAAACAATGTAAACACAGACTATAATGTCTATAATGCATATACAGAGAGCAATCAACCACCATAATTAGCGATCATAAAGAAAGCTAGAGAAAGAGACATATTCATTCAGTCCCCTCGGTGCAACAGTATCGAGGGTCCTGATCCAATACGTCTCCCTCTGTAGCAATCGCTGGGAGCGATTGCCGCCCCTGGGGAGTGGGGGGACATGATCGATAGCAACAAACCGGAGTGAAGGTAATCTGTGTTGTAATGCCAGAAAATGTTTAGCCACCGGCTTGTCAGTTTGGCCATCTCTATAGGCCGTGTTAATGGAAGAGCGATGGCCTCGAATACGTTCCCTCAATGTACGATCAGTCTTACCTATATATGTAAGCCCACAGGGGCATGAAATCATATAAATTACAAATTCCGTCATACAGGTGATGCAATGTTTTATTGTGTAAATACGGCCAGTATGCGGATGTGCAAAAGTAGTTGTTGAATTCATATGATTACATGTTACACATCCCGTACACCTAAAGCAACCCATTTTCTGCAGGGGAGCCTTGGTAGCATAAGATCTGACGGCATCAGTATGTATGAGTAAGTCTCGAAGATTGCGCCCCCTAGAATAGCTAATGAGTGGCTGATTTCTAAAAGAAATAGGCAAAGACCGATCATACGAAAAATTGTTCCAGTGTTTTTTAATAGTGTGCGCGATCTTAGCACTATGAGTATGAAACTTTAATGGAAGAAAGATTCTCGATGGTGTCCCTAACGTGGGCAACTTAGGTTCCTGTACGCGAATACGCGCCTTCGTAAGGGCGTTGTCAAGCACATTGGTGGAATACCCCCTAGCAAGGAAGCGTTGATACATTTCCATAAGTTGGTCATGGCATGTATCCGCATCACTGTTATATCTGAGTATTCGCAAAAATTGAGACATAGGCAGTGAGCACTTCAAATGTTGAGGGTGATGACTGTCCATATGTAAAATGGTGTTCCTGTCTGTTTCCTTTCGAAAGAGAGTATAGCCTACGGTGTTATCAGTGCGAAAAATGGTCACATCTAAAAAGGCTATAGAACTACAACTGCTGTTGGCAGACAATTTAACAGGGGTATCGAGCTGGTTAATAGAATCAACCATCTGGTTAAACGAGAGTATATCGCCCTCCCATATTAAGAAAATGTCGTCAACGAAACGGCAGTAGAAAAGGATCTGAGATTTATACCTTTGTAAAAGATGTGTGTGTTCAAAACAATACATGTAGAAATTCGCATAGGTTGGCGCCATAGATGCCCCCATCGCCGTGCCCGCGCATTGTATGTATAAATTATTTTAAAATTTAAAGAAGTTATGATACAAGGCGATACGCAGGAGCTCCAGTGTAAATTCAATCTATCTTCTAAAAAATTAACGGCAGCACATCTCAATGTTCTTAATAAGGGTCTAACTTTTGTACCCACTGTCAAACCTAATGCCTTTGAGTCTGAGGTACAAAACTACAAAATTCAGAGAACCCTGGCCATTCAAGAACGGATTAAAGAAAATTACACAACTTCGACAGGAACAGCCAGGCTCAGGCTCAAGAGTACTGTGGATGTTAAATCTGGGAATACCTTCATTAACACCTTCTCTAAAATTCTACAAGATGAGACTGCCAACATTCTCCAGACTCGACCATCTGGCAGACCCAATCTCACTAAGGAGGAACATGATGCGTTACAGGACTTAGCTTTAGACCCCACTATTGCTATACGCCCTGCAGACAAGGGGGGCGCTGTTGTTGTTATGGATTATACCTATTACCGTAATGAAATATTACAACAATTATCTGATTCTACCATCTATCGTAGATTAACACACGATCCCACTAAGGAATTTTCTGATAAAATTGCCTCTTTGGTTGAGATGGGACGACAGGCGTGTTACATTACTGACACCATTGCGACCTTTTTGATCACCAAACATCCCAGTACACATATATTATATACATTACCTAAAATTCATAAAAATTTGCAAACACCTCCGGGACGTCCCATAGTCTCGGCAAGAGGGAGCCTGTTGGAGCCTATTGGCAAATACATTGATTTTGTAACCAAGGATACTATGTCTCACTTAGCTACATGCATTAAGGATACCCCACATTTCCTAGAAAGAATTAAATCTTTACATTTACCTTCATCGTCGTGGCTCATGGCTACATTGGACGTTAAGAGCTTATATACTATCATCCCGCATGATGCAGGGATACAATGCGTCCAACAGGTGTTACAAGAGTCACAGTATTACACAGGCCCGCCTATTGAATTTACACTGGAGCTCCTGCGTATCGCCTTGTATCATAACTTCTTTAAATTTTAAAATAATTTATACATACAAATGCGCGGGCACGGCGATGGGGGCATCTATGGCGCCAACCTATGCGAATTTCTACATGTATTGTTTTGAACACACACATCTTTTACAAAGGTATAAATCTCAGATCCTTTTCTACTGCCGTTTCGTTGACGACATTTTCTTAATATGGGAGGGCGATATACTCTCGTTTAACCAGATGGTTGATTCTATTAACCAGCTCGATACCCCTGTTAAATTGTCTGCCAACAGCAGTTGTAGTTCTATAGCCTTTTTAGATGTGACCATTTTTCGCACTGATAACACCGTAGGCTATACTCTCTTTCGAAAGGAAACAGACAGGAACACCATTTTACATATGGACAGTCATCACCCTCAACATTTGAAGTGCTCACTGCCTATGTCTCAATTTTTGCGAATACTCAGATATAACAGTGATGCGGATACATGCCATGACCAACTTATGGAAATGTATCAACACTTCCTTGCTAGGGGGTATTCCACCAATGTGCTTGACAACGCCCTTACGAAGGTGCGTATTCGCGTACAGGAACCTAAGTTGCCCACGTTAGGGACACCATCGAGAATCTTTCTTCCATTAAAGTTTCATACTCATAGTGCTAAGATCGCGCACACTATTAAAAAACACTGGAACAATTTTTCGTATGATCGGTCTTTGCCTATTTCTTTTAGAAATCAGCCACTCATTAGCTATTCTAGGGGGCGCAATCTTCGAGACTTACTCATACATACTGATGCCGTCAGAACTTATGCTACCAAGGCTCCCCTGCAGAAAATGGGTTGCTTTAGGTGTACGGGATGTGTAACATGTAATCATATGAATTCAACAACTACTTTTGCACATCCGCATACTGGCCGTATTTACACAATAAAACATTGCATCACCTGTATGACGGAATTTGTAATTTATATGATTTCATGCCCCTGTGGGCTTACATATATAGGTAAGACTGATCGTACATTGAGGGAACGTATTCGAGGCCACCGCTCCTCCATTAACACGGCCTATATAGATGGCCAAACTGACAAGCCGGTGGCTAAACATTTTCTGGCATTACAACACAGTTTACCTTCACTCCGGTTTGTTGCTATCGATCATGTCCCCCCACTCCCCAGGGGCAGCAATCGCTCCCAGCGATTGCTACAGAGGGAGACGTATTGGATCAGGACCCTCGATACTGTTGCACCGAGGGGACTGAATGAATATGTCTCTTTCTCTAGCTTTCTTTATGATCGCTAATTATGGTGGTTGATTGCTCTCTGTATATGCATTATAGTCTGTGTTTACATTGTTTTCATATATCTTTGATTGACATGATGCATTATGGGTATATTCATATTTTTTTCTATTGCGGGTATTTTGACCCGTTCGGTTGTAGCTATTATCCATTTTTTATATTTTGCGGCCGATGCTGTTCCTATGATGACTTGCTGCAATGCTCACCTCTCTATGCTTTCGTTTTCATTTTTCCATCGATATGTTGCTCTTTCTCTTCCTCTTCGGGATGTTTTCTTTTTCTCTTTTCTGCTTCCGGTAAGGTTTAGCATTGTTTTTAGTTGCCTCGGCAACTGGCTCACGGCCGTAACCACGTGACGTATTTGGCTGAGATGTGCGAGGCTCTATGACCCACGCACTTTTACACCTGTGGCCACTTCTCTTCATGATTAGTTCATTTGGATTGGTATTCCAATTACGTTTGTTCATTATTTAAACATACACCCTGTCTGTCTATGTTACCTTGAGAATGGCTCCTGTGCGAGCCGAAACGTCGGTTTTATGTTTTATTTTTGACTGAGTGCCGCCTTTTCTCCTCTGGTCTATATTACTCTTTGGCTGAGCACCAACCATTGACCGTATGAAGATACTCCAAGGTGTTGCAGGACTTGTGGTGACGTAGCTATATATATATATTGTTGCATATATTCATACCAGAAAAGAAAAATATTTAATTCAAAAGAAAACAGACCAATAAATTTTGTCTATAACATGTCTGGCACTTAGACTCGGCATATATCAAATAAAGACATTTTAGATCGTCTATAGCATCATAGTCTAGCGATAATAGTTTTAAACACACATTCCTCTCTGAGTTAGTTTACCTTAGAATGAACTTGCTTCTTGAATAAAAAAATAATCTCTGAGTTCATTCTAAAACTAGGATAAAGTTGAGAAAGACTTTACATATAAAAGTATATTAAACAAGACGGCTACAGGCATCCATTTTGTGTATCTCTGAAAATACCTGACAAGGTGCAGGGCGATGCCAGGGAGGTGCAGGGAGATGCCAGGGAGGCGTAGGGCAGTGCCAGGGAGGTGCAGGGAGACACCAGGGAGGCACAGGGTGGTGCCAGGCAACAGTCTGAGGAGAGCAGGGGCGACCATAGAACTGAGAGAATCAGAGTAAAATGCGCCACCGGGTTACTTTAAATATTCTCAGGGGTCACAGAAAATGCACAGGATCCCTGCGCCCCCCCCCACACACAAAGTCTGCATGCCAATGGAGTGTATGTAAAAATGCTTCCCTGCAGTGTGCAGAATTCATGGGCTGCTGGGAGAGGTTCAATTCACTAAGACCATGTGATTTCCTGCAGCACATGAATTCTGCACACTGCAGGGACGCACTTTCCAGAGCATATAGAAACCCGTTGACTCATTCATACTATTTGCACCGGCTCCCTGAGGCAGGCTACAGGACTTTCTAAAGGACATGTTTTATACATGTTCCCTGGCTTTACATGATAGGGTCACTGTAAGAATCCTCTGCCAGGGAGATGGAATGTCAGACACTACATCAGATTGTCTTGTTACAAATGTATCAAACAGCAACAAGCGTTCCATTGATTTTGTTGTAGAAGGAGCCTCCCTGGATAGAGAGGTCATCATGGCTCCATGACGGCAGGCGGTATGCAGAGGGGCAACACATGAAAACAGAGTCAAGACACCAGAAGGCCAAATCCAAAGTCCGGTAACCAGGAATTCAGGGCGACGTACACGGCAATGCTGGTCTGCGGAAAAGAGTGCGTCTCCACTGCTCAGGAATGGTACTGGTTACTTGGGAGTGGATAAGCCATGATCATCCAACGGTGGCCGCTGCTTTATAAAATCAACATTAATGAGCCCAGGTGGGATGTGAACACGTTACAGACATGAAGGGATCCGTTAGTGACGTAGCGTGTAATGAGAGCATCGGCTCCCGGGGGCTCGAAACCCCTTTAATGAGATCTCAGATATGAGGCTCCTTGTTTTGGTTTATCTCGGAGTTCTCTTGATGGCGTTAAATGATTCACTGGTTGATGTAACCTGCCTGGCGGCGGATACACAGAGGGACAGACAGACAGCTATAGAAAGATACGCAGAGGGACAGACAGCAATAGAAAGATACGCAGAGGGACAGACAGGAATAGAAAGACACGCAGAGGGACAGACAGGAATAGAAAGACACGCAGAGGGACAGACAGGTATAGAAAGACACGCAGAGGGACAGACAGGAATAGAAAGACACGCAGAGGGACAGACAGGAATAGAAAGACACGCAGAGGGACAGACAGGAATAGGAAGATACGCAGAGGGACAGACAGGTATAGGAAGATACGCAGAGGGAGTGGATAAGCCATGATCATCCGACGGTGGCCACTGCTTTATAAAAATCAACATTAATCAGCCCAGGCGGGATGTGAACACGTTACAGACATGAAGGGATCCGTTAGTGACGTAGCGTGTAATGAGAGCATCGGCTCCCGGGGGCTCAAACCCCTTTAATGAGATCTCAGATATGAGGCTCCTTGTTTTGGTTTATCTCGGAGTTCTCTTGATGGCGTTAAATGATTCACTGGTATAGAAAGACACGCAGAGGGACAGACCGCTATAGAAAAGATACGCAGAGGGACAGACCGCTATAGAAAAGATACGCAGAGGGACAGCCTGGTATAGTAGATCTTGTATAGATCTTGGTAGTCAAGGGGTTAAAGCGAATGCATCATCTCTGTGTGCTGCACAACGGACAACGGACGGACATACTGATGGAAGATACTGTAGATACCACACGGTCCATTTGTTTGACGGATGTAGAAAAAAAAGAAAAAAAGGGAATTATGGGAAATAGACAATAAACATCATAATACAGTGTACATGGTAACTGTGACATAAAAGACAATGATTGCATCATATTAGAAGGTGTCGTGCATCATTTTCGTTTTTTCCAACAATCAAATTAAGAAGCTGTCAGTGGAATAAAAGGATCAGTTTGTACATTAAGATAGCACTAAATGATAAAAATGTGAAAAGGATATGAAAAGAGTTTGCTGTCTGCCGGGTGCCCGTGTTAGGCATGTGGTGGACAGAGTTGATAGATTATTGGGAGGGGCTGGAGATGACCCAGCTGTCATGGTCCATATTGGTACCAATGACAAAGTAAGAGGAAGATGGAAGGACCTGAAGAATGATTTCAGGGAATTAGGAAGTAAACTGAAGAAGAGGTCCCCCAAGGTAGTATTTTCTGAGATCCTACCTGTGCCACGTGCTACAGTGGAAAGGCAGCGGGAGATCAGGGAGGTCAATGCGTGGCTTAAAGCTTGGTGCAGGAAGGAGGGCTTTGGGTTTTTAGAGCACTGGGCTCATTTTGCACTGGGGTACAATCTGTATAGTCGTGATAGATTGCACCTGAATGGAAGAGGGTCTGCTGTGCTGGGGGAGAGGATGGTTAAAAGGTTGGAGGAGACTTTAAACTAGTGGAAGGGGGGGAGGGATACAGTATCTTACAAAATGGAGACAGAACAGATAGTGGAAGGGTTTCAGCTCAGACTAAGGGGGATGGAGCCGGGGGGATGGGTAATGTCAGAACAGTGGAGGCATGTAATGTAAAGTCGCATTCAGCATGTGTGGGTAGAGACAACATTAAATGTATGCTCGCTAATGCAAGGAGCCTTAATAACAAGATGGGGGAACTAGAGGTAATAGCATACACTAAGCAATACCACATTATAGGAATAACAGAAACATGGTGGGACGAAACGCATGACTGGGCTGTAAACTTAAACGGTTATACATTGTTTAGAAAGGATAGGAAACATAAGAAAGGGGGTGGAGTGTGTTTATATGTAAATCAGGATTTAAAGCCTAATATTACACAACTGGAAAGCGATGAGGGAAATGTGGAATCCTTATGGGTAAATATTTCGTTGGGGAATAAACAGGGAAGTCAACTATTGGTTGGCAATGCTATAAACCACCTAATATAGATGTAGCGCTCACCCCCGAAGGAGCCGCTTAAAATATTAAAACAAATTGGGCTCGTCTCCCCGTGGCAAGAGAAATAACGGACGCGACACAGGTGGATGGGGTTAAAGATTTGGTGCGTTTACTGTTCCCAGTGAACAGGGAAAAAGGCAGGGTAAATAAAATGCACATACAGGGGTGGGACAATAATGCAAGGGGGGGATAAATAATAATACAGTACATATAACACAACTTTAACAAATACTCCCTCGATCCCGAGTAGAAAGCTAAATAGCAATGTTCTCTCTAACATACACATATACATATAGATAACATAGGAATGTAACTCTTCCTCACCGTATCCATTAATCCCACTCCGAATAAACCCTCCCCAAACACCCCAAAGTGTAGGTGTGCATGTGAGTGCAGCGGTCGCGCTGGCCAGCAAAAATATAAATATATCAGGGGGAAAAAAAAAAGAAAAAAAAAATCAAAATACTCTTCGTGCACAATCTTGAAAAAAAAGTCTCGGTCACTAGAGATCTCTTCAAAAGAAATGTAAGTCCAACCGTTGGGGCCCTTGTTGCAGAAAATGCGGTGTTGTACCCCGCTATGGTCTATGCAGTGGTGGCAGAGATGCGGTATCGTACTGCGCTATGGTCTATGCAGTATGTAGCATTTGCAGGTTGTACTGCGCTGTGGTCTATGCAGTTTCGGGGTTTGTGGGTTTGTACTGCGCTACGGTCTATGCAGTAACGGAAGTGCGGTGATGTACTGCGCTGTGGCCTATGCAGGCCTCTCACCCTTCCAGACGCTCGGGCGACACGGGTCCCAACCTCCCCAGTCAGCCTTTCCAGCCTCTGAGTCGGTCCTCTGGCTCCTCAGACGGTGATCCGGCTCTCTCTCTCAGGCGCGCGTCCGCACCCTGTGCTTCGTGCTGGTCCCTCCGACTTGTAGCCTTCCGATCTTCGGACTGTGCAGCCTCACAGCCGTTTCGATGTCCGTGGCCGGGTCCCCGGTCCGCGTCCTCCGCTTTTTCCCGTTTTCCTCTTCTCCCCTCCTCTCCGTGCTTCTCTCTTCTCTCCCCCCTTGTCCGTTTATTTTCAAAAAACTCCCGCCAAAAAAAAACGGCTTTCTCCTCGCGAGCCGGCTCCTTGCGCCGGCCGTTGGGGCTTTCCTTGCACACTCCCTGCATCTCCCGGCGCTAGGCATGCCGGGAGATGTAGTCCATCGGCGCTACATAGATAATGATGAGGAAGAACAAATTAGGAAGGCTGTAGATCATGGTAGCACTTTAATTATTGGAGATTTTAATTACCCGGACATTAATTGGGATAGTGGGACTAGTAATTCAGCAAAGGGAATCCGGTTTCTGAACATTTTAAATGATACCTTCATGTCACAACTGGTAGAAACACCAACTAGAGAGGATAACTGTCTGGACCTGGTTATAACAAATAATGTGGATCTTTTCTCAAATATTAATGTAAGGGAACAGTTGGGAAACAGTGACCATAATATGGTGACTTTTGAAATTAACTCAAAAAAACACATTCATAAGGGGCAGCTAAAACATATAATTTTAAAAAGGCCAACTTTATTAAAATAAAGGAAGCTCTCAATGTCATTGACTGGCAGAAACTCTTTCACGGGAAAAACACTGAGGATAAGTGGAATATCTTTAAACTAACACTAGAAAAGTACACGTCACAATATATTCCACTGGTTAATAAATATAAAAGAAACAGACTGAAACCAATGTGGTTTAGTAGGAAGGTAACTAAGGAAATGAAAAATAAAAAGAAGGCATTTAAAGCTTTTAAATTTGATAAATCTGAGGCATCCTATAAAGCATATAGGGCAGCCAATAAAGCATGTAAAAATGCGATTAGATGGGCTAAACTAGAAAAAGAAAAAGAAATAGCCAAAGAGAGCAAGACCAACCCTAAAAGATTCTTTAGGTACATAAATTCTAAAAAACCCAAGAGTGAAAATGTAGGTTCACTAAAATCTGAGTCAGGGTTATTATTAACTGAAGATCAGGATAAGGCAGAAATTTTAAATGATTATTTTTCTTCAGTATTCATCAAAGAGAAACCTATAACAGGAGACATGCAATTCATTAATAAAAAATTACTAATACAAAGTGACTGGTTGACTCAGGACAAGGTTTTACAGAAATTAAACAATGTGAATGTGAATAAAGCCCTAGGGCCGGATGGAATTCACCCACGAGTACTGAGGGAGCTATGTGTTGAAATATGTAAACCTCTGTTCTTAATCTTTCAAGATTCTTTTCTTTCAGGAATCGTACCAGAGGATTGGAGAAAAGCTGACGTGGTCCCTATATTTAAGAAAGGTTTAAAATTTGTGCCTGGGAATTATAGACCTGTGAGCTTAACATCTGTGGCTGGGAAAGTATTTGAGGGGTTACTAAGGGATAATATTCAGGAATTTATTGGGAGGTATAATGTAATTGGCAAAAATCAGCATGGTTTCATGAAACACAGATCATGTCAGACTAACCGAATTACGTTCTATGAGGAAGTAAGTAGAAGTATAGATCAGGGGGTCGCAGTGGATGTGATTTACTTAGATTTTGCCAAAGCTTTCGACAGTTTCCACACAAAAAGTTACTATTTAAATTGAGAAAAAAATGGTCTAGATGAAAATACTTGTTCTTGGATAGAAAACTGGCTAAAAGATAGGGTACAGAGAGTGGTCATAAATGGTACATTTTCAAGATGGACACCAGTGGTAAGCGGTGTCCCTCAGGGGTCTGTTATAGGACCAATACTATTAAATTTATTTATAAATGACCTTGAGATAGGCATTGAAAGTCATGTATCAGTGTTTGCAGATGACACAAAACTAGGAAAAGTAATAAAATGTGAGCAGGATGTTACTTCGCTGCTGAGGGATTTAGATAGATTTGGGGACTGGGCACTTAAATGCAAAGTTATGCACTTTGGAGTGAAGAACACACAAGCAATTTATACCCTAAATGGTACGGAGTTAGGGAAATCCAAGCAGGAGAAGGATTTGGGAATAATCATAGACTTCAAACTAAGTAACAATGTGCAATGTCAAACAGCAGCCGCCAAGGCCAGCAAGGTATCGGCATTAAAAGGGGAGTTCACTCACGGGATGAAAACATAATTTTGCCTCTGTATAAATCAATGGTCAGGCCGCACCTTGAATATGCCGTGCAATTTTGGGCACCTGTCTTAAAAAAAGATATTATAGCGTTAGAAAAAGTGCAGAGACGGGCAACTAAATTAATAAGGGGAATGGAAGGGTTAAGTTATGAGGAAAGACTAACAAGCTTAAACCTGTTTAGTTTAGAGAAACGGCGCCTTAGAGGGGATCTGATAACCTTATATAAATATATATGGGGTCATTATAAACCATTGTCTGATAACCTATTCATTAACAGGACTATACACAGGACAAGGGGTCATCCATTTAGACTGGAAGAAAGAAAATTTAGCTTAAAGCATAGGAAGGGTTATTTTACGGTGAGAACAATAAAGCTGTGGAATTCTCTGCCTGTTGAGGTGGTTGGGTCAGAGTCTGTACAGACTTTTAAAAAGCGACTGGATGACTTCCTGCAGACACAGAATATTAAGGGTTATAATATTTAATATGTGGGTAAAAGCTTCTTGATCCAAGGAGAAATCTGACGCCATCTGGGGTCAAGAAGGGATTTTTTCCCAGTATGTTGCATATTCAGACTGGGTTTTTTACCTTCTTTTGGATCAACAGCAGTAGGTTATGTGGGAGAGGCTGAACCCGATGGACGCATGTCTTTTTTCAGCCTATATAACTATGTAAAAGGCATTTTATGCGTCAAGGAGCTGGACGACGCAAATGCGCTGCGTCTGACATCACTCACACAGAACGCTACGCGGATGTGGCACACTGTGCGTCCGTCTAGCGGTTTTACGTTCTTGCCTAACTCGCGTCCGTTTGCCACGTGCGTTATGTGTGCGCAGTTCGGTGCGGACGCACTTCGTGTGTGGGTCTCTATTGATCATGATTCTATGCTACGATGGACGTTAAACTGTGCGGCGACACGGACGTGATCAGTGCGTTCGTCTGACGCCGGCCTTAGAGGAAGATGTTATTACACGGGGCTTTTAGTCTCTGAATCCCACTTGGGTCTTAAACTACAATCAGGTGTTATTGGTTAAAAGGCAAATGTGTGCATTAATCTGCAGAGAGGAATTTAAAGGGTGTGAGGCCGCGGAGAGGAGGTACAGCTTCAGCAAGTGAGGTGAGGGCAGATGAGATGACAGGCTGTGAAACCTCGAGGTGACTTTGTGTGGAGGATCCATCCCATCGCTTCCTTACTCCGCTCTTTATCAGCAGCGGACGCTCTACAATGCAGCAAAATCAAACAGAACGCCTCGATGAGAAGCGTTTAAATAATATCATAAAGCTTCTTATCCCAGCCTTTTACCTGAATTAGATGGACTTTGTAACCCCTTCACTGCCGAGTCATTTCACCCCCGTGTGCCGAGCTCATTTTCTGCTCAGTTAAACACGATTCAAACTCATGTTTTCCTGCAGATTTATAAAATCTTTACGTGCGTAAAAAGGCCACGTCAGGCTATGAAAAAAACCCACAATATTTACTACTATCTCCATTGTTGTACAATGCGCAGCAGGAGAGCATTCACCGGTGAAGCTTCCCCTGCCGTCACTTTAATTTCTCTTATGTGAGTAAATAAATCCAACGTTTGTCACGCTACACCCTGTGAAAGGAGTGTAATAGTTAAAACTCCACATTCAGGGTTAAAGGAGTTTTTCAAATAAACAGTCAGGTGATTTGATTTCTAGTAGTTACTGGAGGATTCTTTTCCCGTGCCGTCACGAGGGTGCCGTCACGAGGGTGCCGTCACGAGGGTGCCGTCACGAGGGTGCCTCCCAGGCTACTTATGGCTTTAGGTTGTGTTTGTTTTTAAATGATCAGAAATGAAGAACAAGTTACTGTGTTTACGTAGAAATAAAAGAAGAATATTTCTCCTATTGGTCACCGTGCGTCACCGTGCGCGCTGTATTTGGGCGCATTGCATTAAATGAACGTCGCAGTGACGGATCATGGAACCCGCCTAGTTTTAAGTAATCTGAAACCAGAGACAAATACATTTTATTTACATTCCTTTATATTGTAGATAAAGTGTCACCACCCGGGAAAGGAAATTAATTTCATTGTATGTTTCAGAGCTTTTCCTCCAGGAAAATCTAAATAAATCAGGTTTTGGGAAAGTAGTTAGTCATTCCACTGGACGGAGCGTCCCCTCCTCTGGCAGGAGAAGGCTAGGGTCAGATGAGCGCATTTTGTACGGACGTACTTACTGACTGACAACAAGGTAGTGGCCACAGTCAGTTTTTTTCACTGACGTATTTTTTGACTGATGTAGCAGGGAAAATAAATGACAATGATAAAACATTCTGTCCGTCAAAAATGCTGGAGGTATAAATGCTGTCCGTCTGACCTTGTTGCATCACTCACATACAAAGCTATGCGGACGTTGTGGACGTGGCGCACTCTGCACGTCCGTTCTAGCAGTATTACGTTCTTGCCTAACCTGCGTCCGTTTGCAGCGTCCGTCAGCCCACGCACTTCTGTGCGGACGTACTTCGTGTGTGGGGCTCCATTTAACACAATTGTATGCTATCACGGACGTACTTATGTGCGGCAACACGGACGTTAGGATGGCTACAATTTGCACACCTTATCTTGTCACCAAACAAACCCACGTACAATTTATCAGTTTTGAAATGAAGATCTCGCCTGATCTAGAACAAATAAAAACGGATCCTCCTCCTCCTCCTCTAAAATATAGAATGAAAAGCAATCTGCTCCAGGACGAGGAGATAGAAAATAGCCTTTTTTATTGTATGCGTATTAATTCTATATGTACAAACACATCACATCACGTCACGCCGCCAGGATCCCAAGTGCTTGGCTTGTGACGATCCCAAGTCTTGAAGGACAGACACAAGCAAGAAGTCTGACTGCTGCTCTTGGTGGAGACTGTCGCCGTTTCTCGTCATGCGGGTCAGTTGGCCGATGTTTTAAGGTGATTGGCTCGCGCCACTTTTGCGTCCCCTTCCAGCTCATCTAGGAATTTCTCTTGGGGCACCGAGTAGAAAGTGTATCCATCTTCAAGGTGGTTAAAGAAAGCAATTATCATAAAGAAGCAAAGTGCAGGAGGAAATACAGGTTACTGCCGCACCGTATCTGCGCACGCAGGAATATACGGCGTAAAACTGAGAAACGAGGCGACTACCAATATAAAAACAAATCCCACAGTATGCTGCGATTCTGGAGAGGGAAAAAAAAACAAAAACAAAGCAAAACGCGCCCACAATTTGACAACTAGTTGTTATTTTCAGACGCTTTAGCTGGGAAGCTGCCACCCTACCTGAATAGACTGCTTCCCTCATCCTATAACCTCCGATCCAGGACCAGCACCTTACTTACAATACAAAAAGAAAGTGGCTCGATCCTCATTTTCCTACAGAGCACCGCAATTATGGAATAACCTCCCAGACACCATCAAATCTTCCACCAGTCTAAAGTCACTCGAGCTCCTTACTAACATATCTCAATACAGAATGCACCTGTAAACATGTAACACAGTGACTATATACAGAATGCGCCTGTAAACATGTAACACAGTGACTATATACAGAATGCACCTGTAAACATGTAACACAGTGACTATATACAGAATGCGCCTGTAAACATGTAACACAGTGACTATATACAGAATACACCTGTAAACACGTAACATAGTGACTATATACAGAATGCACCTGTAAACATGTAACACAGTGACTATATACAGAATGCACCTGTAAACCTGTAACACAGTGACTATATACAGAATGCGCCTGTAAACATGTAACACAGTGACTATATACAGAATACACCTGTAAACATGTAACAGTGACTATATACAGAATGCGCCTGTAAACCTGTAACACAGTGACTATATACAGAATGCGCCTGTAAACATGTAACATAGTGACTATATACAGAATGCACCTGTAAACATGTAACCTAGTGACTATATACAGAATGCACCTGTAAACCTGTAACACAGTGACTATATACAGAATGCACCTGTAAACATGTAACACAGTGACTATATACAGAATGCACCTGTAAACCTGTAACACAGTGACTATATACAGAATGCACCTGTAAACATGTAACACAGTGACTATATACAGAATGCACCTGTAAACATGTAACAGTGACTATATACAGAATGCACCTGTAAACATGTAACACAGTGACTATACAGAATGCGCCTGTAAACATGTAACACAGTGACTATATACAGAATGCGCCTGTAAACATGTAACATAGTGACTATATACAGAATGCACCTGTAAACATGTAACCTAGTGACTATATACAGAATGCACCTGTAAACCTGTAACACAGTGACTATATACAGAATGCACCTGTAAACATGTAACACAGTGACTATATACAGAATGCACCTGTAAACCTGTAACACAGTGACTATATACAGAATGCACCTGTAAACATGTAACACAGTGACTATATACAGAATGCACCTGTAAACATGTAACACAGTGACTATATACAGAATGCACCTGTAAACATGTAACACAGTGACTATACAGAATGCGCCTGTAAACATGTAACACAGTGACTATATACAGAATGCCCCTGTAAACATGTAACATAGTGACTATATACAGAATGCGCCTGTAATCATGTAACACAGTGACTATATACAGAATGTGCCTGTAATCATGTAACACAGTGACTATATACAGAATGTGCCTGTAAACATGTAACACAGTGACTATATACAGAATGCACCTGTAATCATGTAACACAGTGACTATATACAGAATGTGCCTGTAAACATGTAACACAGTGACTATATACAGAATGTGCCTGTAAACATGTAACACAGTGACTATATACAGAATGCGCCTGTAAACATGTAACACAGTGACTATATACAGAATGTGCCTGTAAACATGTAACATAGTGACTATATACAGAATACACCTGTAAACATGTAACACAGTGACTATATACAGAATGCCCCTGTAAACATGTAACACAGTGACTATATACAGAATGCGCCTGTAAACATGTAACACACTGACTATATACAGAATGCACCTGTAAACATGTAACATAGTGACTATATACAGAATGCACCTGTAACCATGTAACACAGTGACTATATACAGAATGCGCCTGTAAACATGTAACACAGTGACTATATACAGAATTCGCTTGTAAACATGTAACATAGTGACTATATACAGAATGCGCCTGTAAACATGTAACAGTGACTATATACAGAATGCCCCTGTAAACATGTAACATAGTGACTATATACAGAATGCGCCTGTAAACATGTAACACAGTGACTAGATTTGCTACATATTTATTTTCTGGGTTAATCTGTATATTTGTGTTTTTAATATCTTGCATTTTATTACTTTGTATTTCTGTAACTGTAACATTTCAATGTTATTGAATCCAGAACAAACTGAAAACCAGAGAAATCTCAATGTATCCTTCCAGGAAAACCAGAGAAATCTCAATGTATCCTTCCTGGAAAACCAGAGAAATCTCAATGTATCCTTCCTGGGAAACCAGAGGAATCTCAATGTATCCTTCCTGGAAAACCAGAGAAATCTCAATGTATCCTTCCTGATAAACCAGAGAAATCTCACTGTATCCTTCCTGATAAAACACTTTATAAATGAATAAATAATAATGATAAAAATAAATAATAAAATAAAAGTTATAGGTGGGGGTTTGGGGTATAGGTGAGGGTATAGGGGGGGGGTGGTTGGGGAGGTGGGGGTATAGGTGAGGGTATAGGGGGGGGGGGGGTTGGGGAGGTGGGGGTTTGGGGTTTAGGGGGGGGGGTTAATGCCGCCGTCCCTTAAACCAGCGTTGCTTAACCCTTTCCTCAGAAGCCACTAACAGGCCAGGTTTGCAGGATGTGTTAAGGATGGGCTTTGCTGCTCAGTGATTGCAGGAATCAGTCTGTATCTCCCCCAGGGAATCCTTAAAACCTGTCCTGTTAGAGGGACCTGAGGACGGGTTTGGGAAACACTGCCTTAACCCTTTAATGCCTCTTCTGCCCGTTGCACAGCGCGGCGGCACGCGTTGGCGCTTTACGGGTAGAGGGCAGGCTCTTGCCCCAGGGTGCGGAAGGATACAGATGCCCAGCACGATGCCCCCGATCAGGAGGCCGGTCAGTCGGTTTCTGTTGCGCATCTTGGCCGCCTTCCTCCCCCAGGCCGCCGTCTCCGCCCTCTGCATGGACGCCCGCTGCTCCGGGGTCAGCCTCTCCGTCTTGGGGTCGATTCGCTGAGCGACCTTTGCCGGTGACCCCTGTGATGATCCTCCCTGCTCGGCCATGCTGTCTCGGTGCAGGTTGTCTCCGGGAAGGACTTTATGACGTCACAGCAGTCACATGACCACAGGGGTGTCACATGGTAGAGGAAGTAGCGGGTGAGAGGAGCGGTGTTTGCTGAGCTCTCTCTGCCTCCTGGGTGTCGGGACCAGGCCGCCGCCTCTCCGCCTCCCTCACGGTGTCTCAGCCGGTGCACCGGGCCGCAGCTAAGGGAAACGGCTTCAAATTCCAACCGTCCCCGCCGCCATGCACAGACTTCCGGTATCACGTGACCCGTTGAGTCACATGATTTAGTGACGTTATTTGGTCCCTCACCGGAAGTGAGGTGTCTGGTCCAGCTGGCGCCGAGAGGAAGGTTCCGATGCTTTGTAAACAGAGCGATGGTTCCGGGGTCTGAGCGGCGGGCGGTGTGATTAGCGCGGGGATCACGGTATGTACAGACACAGCGCCGAGTGTGTGTCCGCCTGTCCGGGCCTCATCAGCGGCTCACACCCCCCCCCCCCGGACCGGCCGGGTTATTCAGAGAGAGGTGAAAAGCAGGAGAATGACTGGAGAATGGAAAATTCTAGATCAAAATAGCCAAACCAGAAAAATTCTCCCATTCATCTCACTTTCCAAATCGGCTATTTTGACCTAGAAGTTTCCATTCTCCAGTCATTCTCCTGCTTTTCACCTCTCTCTGAATAACACTGTGAGTCGTGACATTTCAGGGCAGATCCTGCGTCTGTTGTTATCATATTGTGACATTTCAGGGCAGATCCTGCGTCTGTTGTTATCATATTGTGACATTTCAGGGCAGATCCTGCGTCTGTTGTTATCATATTGTGACATTTTGGGGGCAGATTCTGCGTCTGTTGTTATCATATTGTGACATTTCAGGGCAGATCCTGCGTCTGTTGTTATCATATTGTGACATTTCAGGGCAGATCCTGCGTCTGTTGTTATCATATTGTGACATTTCAGGGCAGATCCTGCGTCTGTTGTTATCATATTGTGACATTTCAGGGCAGATCCTGCGTCTGTTGTTATCATATTGTGACATTTTGGGGGCAGATCCTGCGTCTGTTGTTATCATATTGTGACATTTTGGGTGCAGATTCTGCGTCTGTTGTTATCATATTGTGACATTTCAGGGCAGATCCTGCGTCTGTTGTTATATTGTGACATTTCAGGGCAGATCCTGCGTCTGTTGTTATCATATTGTGACATTTCAGGGCAGATTCTGCGTCTGTTACTATCAGGGTTATTCAAAGAGCATTGAAAAGTCGCCGCACGTTCAGCGACTTTTCATTCTCTTCAATTCGGGCCGATTCGGCGATCCCATTTCCGCGACCCTGCGGTGTATTCAGTAAGGACCACAGGGCCGTCGAAGTGCAGGGAAAAGCTACTGCAAAACCCGGCGAATGCACGCCGCAAACCCACAAAAACTTCTGGATTAACCCCGCCGAACACGACGGAGAAACCCGAGCAAGAGCCGATCAGAGCAGCTGCCGGAAAAACTCGACACCGCAGATGAATGGAGTGGAAAAAAACAAAAACGTTTGCTTGAATGATTGAAAAGTGAAACGCTGTTTGCAAAGAAACTACTGAGCAAAAATGTCTGAAATTTACATAAAATCCAATGAATGATAATAAAAAGGGCTGTTACAGAAAAAAGAAAAAACGGTTAAAAAAAAAAATCGGCAACAATTTTTTTGGCAAAAATATTCCAAAAAATGCTTAAAAGATCCTAAAAAATAATCTTTTTGCTGCAGAATATTATAATAAATGGTTTATTAGATATTGGATTAAAATGGGAATATTTTTAACATTTGAAGCCTATGGGATTCGCCGAATAAATCTGCCGCATGAAGCCACCGAATGGCAGGGCAATTCGGCAACTTTTCACTGCTGGTGTTTGTTCTCTGAATAGCCGAAGCATTGCTTCTCTATGGGGATTCACTGCCCCGTGCAGGCAATTCACTAACATTTGGCGAATTGCCTGCTCTCTGAATAGCCGAATGGCCAGGAAAGGTAACCCGTAGCCTGATTTTCACTGCTCGGTTACCTTTCGGCAGCCATTCGGATCTCTTTGAATAACCCTGTATATCATTTGTACTGATTTGATTGGTTCTGCGCTTGAGATTGGTGTGTTAGCCGTGCTCGATGCTTCTCCATGGGGGGTGTGTGTGTGTCCTTGGTGTGTGTGTGTGTCCTGTGTGTGTGTCCTGTGTGTGTGTCGTGTGTGTGTGTCCTGTGTGTGTGTCCTGTGTGTGTCCTGTGTGTGCGTGTGTGTGTGTGTCCTTGGTGTGTGTGTGTGTGTGTGTGTCCTGTGTGTGTGTGTCCTTGGTCTGTGTGTGTCCTGTGTGTGTGTGTCTGTGTGTGTGTGTGTGTGTGTCCTGTGTGTGTGTGTCCTGTGTGTGTGTGTGTGTGTGTGTGTCCTGTGTGTGTGTGTCCTTGGTGTGTGTGTGTGTGTCCTGTGTGTGTGTGTCCTTGGTCTGTGTGTGTCCTGTGTGTGTGTGTCCTTGGTGTGTGTGTGTGTGTGTGTGTCCTGTGTGTGTGTGTCCTTGGTGTGTGTGTGTGTGTGTGTGTCCTGTGTGTGTGTGTCCTTGGTCTGTGTGTGTCCTGTGTGTGTGTGTCCTTGGTCTGTGTGTGTGTGTGTGTGTGTCCTGTGTGGTGTGTCCTTGGTGTGTGTGTGTGTGTGTGTGTCCTGTGTGTGTGTGTCCTTGGTCTGTGTGTGTCTGTGTGTGTGTGTGTCCTTGGTCTGTGTGTGTGTGTGTGTGTCCTGTGTGTGTGTGTCCTTGGTCTGTGTGTGTGTGTGTGTGTGTGTGTATATACTGTATAGATATATTATACGCCGCTTTTACTTTGTTTTTAATGCGGGTTTTCATTTTCCATCCAGGAATATGGAGACGTCCAAATCTTCGACGATGCAGGTCAGCTTTGTGTGTCAGCGATGCAGCCAACCCCTGAAGCTCGACACGTCCTTCAACATACTGGATAAAGCCACCATGATGGAGCTTACGGGTAACGTGACGGCCTGTGCGTCCGTATGTTCACACGCTGGCGACTATTGATCTATGGCGGCGGCCAAAACCAGGCTGCACTATGTCATGGTGCTATCCAGGGTTTGGGGGTGAAGGGGGGCTTGTGGTTTTTATGTGGGGTGAAGGGGGAGGGGCTTGTGGTTTTTATGTGGGGTGAAGGGGGAGGGGCTTGTTGTTTTATGTGGGGGGAGGGGCTTGTTGTTTTATGTGGGAGGAGGGGCTTGTTGTTTTATGTGGGGGGAGGGGCTTGTTGTTTTATGTGGGAGGAGGGGCTTGTTGTTTTATGTGGAGGAGGGGCTTGTTGTTTTATGTGGGGGGGGCTTGTTGTTTTATGTGGGGGAGGGGCTTGTTGTTTTATGTGGGGGGAGGGGCTTGTTGTTTTATGTGGGGGAGGGGCTTGTTGTTTTATGTGGGGGAGGGGCTTGTTGTTTTATGTGGGGGGAGGGGCTTGTTTTTTATGTGGGGGGAGGGGCTTGTTGTTTTATGTGGGGGGAGGGGCTTGTTGTTTTATGTGGGAGGAGGGGCTTGTTGTTTTATGTGGGGGGAGGGGCTTGTTGTTTTATGTGGGGGGAGGGGGCTTGTTGTTTTATGTGGGGTGGAGGGGCTTGTGCTATGTGGGATGAAGGGGGAGGGGCTTGTGGTTTTTATGTGGGTGAAGGGGGAGGGGCTTGTGGTTTTTATGCGGGGGTGAAGGTGTATGTGTGTGGGTTTGTATGTGTGCGCAGGCTATGTGTATGTATGTATGTATGTGCGTGCGTGGGTGGGTGGAGGGTTTGGGAATAGCCGGGGTGTCCGCTACCCGCCCGCGCGTTTCTCTTTCAGTCACGGTACCATTATCAGATAATGTCAATCATAAAACCACGTGTATTACATAAAGCTCCGCGTGCAGAGCGTCCATATCAATAAAACCTAATGGAAAAACACAGACCTGGAGCATGTATAGTGTAACAACACCTTAACGCGCCTCCGGGAGCATCTCTACATACTAATAGCAGTGCGCGTGTTTCAAACCTGTGATGTCACTCCCCCCGGATGATGTGACTAGTCAAGAGGATAATGAGCCGTGCTCCCCTTTAAAGAGACACTGGATGCTCAGGTGTAAAACTCCTGTTATATCTTCCTCGCTGCCCTTATGTCACAGCGCCCAGGGATAGACAGGAGGCTGAGGAGGACGGACGCTTCATACAATCTGGACATGTCGCTGAGAGATGTTTGAGGCTCTGTTGTTACATGTAATTCAGCCGTAATCTGGCAATTGCGGGGCAAGTGAAATCTCCTTTTTCTGACTCTATCGCCCATTATTCAGGGCTGGCTGAGCAGTGTGTGAATAATTGCTGGATCATTCTGGCTCCGGCTGTTTATATGGAGGTTTTGATGCTGGAAAAGAATTACAGAAAAAAATGTCTTTTTCTCCAGCGCCGTTGGTGGCCCCAGCCGCGGCGAAACCTGGAGATCTCCAAGAAGAGGATTCCCGTGTTGAGGTATGAAGATTCCCTTTATCTTGTAAGCTTGCTGGCGGTGTGCGCGCATTTAAAGGGACACGCACTGATTTTAGTGCTCTTGGTGACAATGCCTGCGTTGAGTTCCCCCCCCCCCCATGTTATACCTTCTGTCTGTGCCGACACGTTGCGCGTCCGGGTCTCTCGACTTGTCATTTTGTGTTTTTAAAGGAAACATTTGCTCAAAGCAAACTTGATGGAGTGTCCAGAAGATTAATTCCACCTGCCAGGTGAGGGATCATGGAAGGTCGTGGTTATACGGAGCCGCACGCCAGGGACTGTGAATGTGACATTCATTGTAACAACTTCAGCTTAACACAAACCCTGAGCGACAGCGCACCACAATGTGTGTCAATCGAAAGGGACGACCTGGTGGTTTGTGACATTTTACATAACTCGATTCTCTGTTAAAAGAAACATTTCCCTGATTTTATCATTTTGTTTTTCCTACTTTTTGCACCTTCTTCCAATCTGATCCTTTCAATGCGCAGAATAAACCCTGTCACAGACCAAGGATATTTGGAGAAATCCACTTTAAATTGCCCTTTACCCCCATAATATATATATATATATATATATATATATATATATTATATATATACACACACGGGGGGTGGGGGGGGGGGCTCCATTATACAAACTGCACCATCACAAAGCTCCTAAACATAAAGCTTTAACGATTTAGCCAGATTTTACATAGATCATAAAATCTGGTCATATATTGCTTAAACCCGAGCCCCCACACCTTTTAAACCCGAGCCCCCACACCTTTTAAACCCGAGCCCCCACACCTTTTAAACCCGAGCCCCCACACCTTTTAAACCCGAGCCCCCACACCTTTTAAACCCGAGCCCCCACACCTTTTAAACCCGAGCCCCCACACCTTTTAAACCCGAGCCCCCACACCTTTTAAACCCGAGCCCCCACACCTTTAAACCCAAGCCTGAGTTTACGGCGGAGTTTGAGGGTCTGTAAATATGTGAATCTATTCAGGAACGTGTTTTTTGCAAATAAATGAATTCCCATTGTCCTCTTTGTGTTTGCACCCGATTTGCTTCATTCCGGCTCTTTCCGTGCTGCCAAGAATTGTATAAAACACAATTCCAGTAATGAAGGGGTTAAAAGAGGAGTACCCGGACCTCTCCCTCCTGATCTAAACACAGGCTCTTTCTCGCTGTGTCCTCGTGCCATGGCACTGCAGAGTGTCCGGCGGTGAAGCGCGCGCGGTACAGGTCGGGAGAGTCGCCCTTATCCTTTACATGGGAATAAAAGCTTGTTTTATAACCAGAGGATTTGGGTGAAAATGAATCTGTCCCCTTTTAAACCATAGAAAAAGCTGTGCTCTTAATGTGCCGGCACTTTGCGAAACCACATTATCCGTATTCACAACCGGGATCCAGCGAGTTAGAAAGCGGGTAAGACACGAGCTCCACCAGCCGGTGTGTCTGTACCCCGGGACGCCGGTACCCCAGGACGCCTGTGTGTCTGTACCCCGGGACGCCTGTGTGTCTGTACCCCGGGACGCCTGTGTGTCTGTACCCCGGGGCGCCGGTGTGTCTGTACCCCGGGGCGCCGGTGTGTGTGTGTACCCCGGGACGCCTGTGTGTCTGTACCCCGGCGCCGGTGTGTCTGTACCCCGGGGCGCCGTGTGTCTGTACCCCGGGGCGCCGGTGTGTCTGTACCCGGGGCGCCGGTGTGTCTGTACCCCGGGGCGCCGGTGTGTCTGTACCCCGGGGCGCCGGTGTGTCTGTACCCCGGGGCGCCGGTGTGTCTGTACCCGGGGCGCCGGTGTGTCTGTACCCCGGGGCGCCGGTGGTGTCTGTACCCCGGGGCGCCGGTGTGTCTGTACCCCGGGGCGCCGGTGTGTCTGTACCCCGGGGCGCCGGTGTGTCTGTACCCCGGGGCGCCGGTGTGTCTGTACCCCGGGGCGCCGTGTGTCTGTACCCCGGGGCGCCGGTGTGTCTGTACCCCGGGGCGCCGGTGTGTCTGTACCCCGGGACGCCGGTGTGTCTGTACCCCGGGGCGCCGGTGTGTCGGTACCCCGGGACGCCGGTGTGTCTGTACCCCGGGACGCCGGTGTGTCTGTACCCCGGGGCGCCGGTGTGTGTGTGTACCCCGGGACGCCGGTGTGTGTGTGTACCCCGGGATGCCGGTGTGTCTGTACCCCGGGACGCCGGTGTGTCTGTACCCCGGGACGCCGGTGTGTCTGTACCCCGGGACGCCGGTGTGTCTGTACCCCGGCGCCGGTGTGTCTGTACCCCGGGGCGCCGCCGGGACGCCGGTGTGTCGGTACCCCGGGACGCCGGTGTGTCTGTACCCCGGGGCGCCGGTGTGTCTGTACCCCGGGGCGCCGGTGTGTGTGTGTACCCCGGGATGCCGGTGTGTCTGTACCCCGGGATGCCGGTGTGTCTGTACCCCGGGGCGCCGGTGTGTCGGTACCCCGGTTTGTCTGTACCCCGGGATGCCGGTGTGTGTACCCCGGGACGCCGCCGTGATAAGGCCCCGGTAGTCTAAACAGTTGCTGTTTTTTTGTTGTTTTAACATGTTGTTATTTATGGAACGCGTATGTGTTGATGCACATGGTCTGGGTAACGCGTTTTTCCGAATGACAGGATGATGTCTACTGAAAGTGCCAACAGCTTCACGTTAATAGGAGAAGCGTCGGATGGAGGCACCATGGAGAACCTCAGCAGGCGGCAGAAGGTAAACGTTGTGTTCATTTTCTTGCTTTAGGTCCTGGAGGGCCGAGCGGCGTCAGATTACCTTGTATTCTTATTATTGTGTTGCAGGTAACCGGAGATCTGTTTGACATAATGTCCGGACAGACGGATGTGGATCACCCCCTTTGTGAGGAGTGTACAGACACATTACTGGACCAGCTGGACACTCAGCTGAACATCACAGAAAAGGAATGTCAAACCTACAAGTACGAGGCCCCCCCCACACACCTCCGAGACCTGCCGTTCCTGCACGTTCCCCGCAGTCGCCTTAGTGTTTGTGTTTAAGAGACGCTCTGCTCATCCTGACTGCTTTACAGTTATATCGTGCTCAGGATGTGAGGAGTCCCTCCTGCTGCCCCCAACGGGTTTTATCACACGGTGAATCAGCAGCGTTTCCTCCCAAATCCAGTGTCACCTGCAGCCAGGATTTAGAATTTCCTGGCTGCCAGATCGGTCACTAGTGATGTCACACACAGAGCGGGCGACGTCACCCTGTGAGACCGATCGCTGCAGCGAGCGTTCTCAGGCAGCGATGGATCAGATCTGTGCATGCGCGTGCAGCTCCGATCCATCACTCTGCGCAGGCGCTACGGAACTTGTGTATGTTAAGTGTGTGAGTCCTGCAGCGCTGCACAATGTGCGGCTCCTAGACTACACAAGTTGTATCAGAGCACAAACTGCGCAGAAAAGCTTCAGGGACTCCCGGGTTTCGAATTCACTGAGCTGGAGAAGAGGAGCAGCGCGCGGCGAGGGGGAGAAAATAAAAGCATAGTGCAGCGGCGTCGGCAGGATCCGCCGGATTATTTAAGGGAAATGTGTTTTTAATGGAGGATTCATTTCACTGAGTGAACAGTTACTTCTTCAAAACCTGATAACTGAGAGTGTGCTGCTCTGTAATGCACTCCACCAGTCTATAGGACTCCATGCGGACAGACAGGATCGTGCTCGAGTCAGACGTGGCCAGGATGATGGAAGGGTATTAGGAGGAACACGGGGAAATCGTTATTCCCAGTATTCCGCTGCACATGGAGAGACATGGGGGGGGGTCATATCGCTCGCTGCCCCGAGGGATGTGAGATCAGGATTTGATTATCTTGTGTGGGGAGTAACGTGTCTGTGATTTCACTTAACACTGAGCTTTAGAAGACATTTTTCCTCGTGGTATGTGTACACTGCGTTACGTTATGGGTCACATGCCGCCATCGCTCACATCTTTCCTCGTGGTATGTGTACACTGCGTTACGTTATGGGTCACATGCTGCCATCCCTCACATCTTTCCTCGTGGTATGTGTACACTGCGTTACGTTATGGGTCACATGCCGCCATCGCTCACATCTTTCCTCGTGGTATGTGTACACTGCGTTACGTTATGGGTCAAATGCCGCCATCCCTCACATCTTTCCTCGTGGTATGTGTACACTGCGTTACGTTATGGGTCACATGCCGCCATGCTCACATCTTTCCTCGTGGTATGTGTACACTGCGTTACGTTATGGGTCAAATGCCGCCATCCCTCACATCTTTCCTCGTGGTATGTGTACACTGCGTTACGTTATGGGTCACATGCCGCCATCCCTCACATCTTTCCTCGTGGTATGTGTACACTGCGTTACGTTATGGGTCACATGCCGCCATCCCTCACATCTTTCCTCGTGGTATGTGTACACTGCGTTACGTTATGGGTCAAATGCCGCCATCCCTCACATCTTTCCTCGTGGTATGTGTACACTGCGTTACGTTATGGGTCACATGCCGCCATCCTCACATCTTTCCTCGTGGTATGTGTACACTGCGTTACGTTATGGGTCACATGCCGCCATCCCTCACATCTTTCCTCGTGGTATGTGTACACTGCGTTACGTTATGGGTCACATGCGCCATCCCTCACATCTTTCCTCGTGGTATGTGTACACTGCGTTACGTTATGGGTCACATGCCGCCATCCCTCACATCTTTCCTCGTGGTATGTGTACACTGCGTTACGTTATGGGTCAAATGCCGCCATCCCTCACATCTTTCCTCGTGGTATGTGTACACTGCGTTACGTTATGGGTCACATGCTGCCATCCCTCACATCTTTCCTCGTGGTATGTGTACACTGCGTTACGTTATGGGTCACATGCCGCCATCCCTCACATCTTTCCTCGTGGTATGTGTACACTGCGTTACGTTATGGGTACACTGCGTTACGTTATGGGTCACATGCCGCCATCCCTCACATCTTTCCTCGTGGTATGTGTACACTGCGTTACGTTATGGGTCAAATGCCGCCATCCCTCACATCTTTCCTCGTGGTATGTGTACACTGCGTTACGTTATGGGTACACTGCGTTACGTTATGGGTCACATGCCGCCATCGCTCACATCTTTCCTCGTGGTATGTGTACACTGCGTTACGTTATGGGTCAAATGCCGCCATCCTCACATCTTTCCTCGTGGTATGTGTACACTGCGTTACGTTATGGGTCACATGCCGCCATCCCTCACATCTTTCCTCGTGGTATGTGTACACTGCGTTACGTTATGGGTCACATGCCGCCATCGCTCACATCTTTCCTCGTGGTATGTGTAGACTGCGTTACGTTATGGGTCACATGCCGCCATCCCTCACATCTTTCCTCGTGGTATGTGTACACTGCGTTACGTTATGGGTCAAATGCCGCCATCCCTCACATCTTTCCTCGTGGTATGTGTACACTGCGTTACGTTATGGGTCACATGCCGCCATCCCTCACATCTTTCCTCGTGGTATGTGTACACTGCGTTACGTTATGGGTCACATGCCGCCATCCCTCACATCTTTCCTCGTGGTATGTGTACACTGCGTTACGTTATGGGTCAAATGCCGCCATCTCCTCACATCTTTCCTCGTGGTATGTGTACACTGCGTTACGTTATGGGTCACATGCCGCCATCGCTCACATCTTTCCTCGTGGTATGTGTAGACTGCGTTACGTTATGGGTCAAATGCCGCCATCCCTCACATCTTTCCTCGTGGTATGTGTACACTGCGTTACGTTATGGGTCACATGCCGCCATCGCTCACATCTTTCCTCGTGGTATGTGTACACTGCGTTACGTTATGGGTCACATGCCGCCATCGCTCACATCTTTCCTCGTGGTATGTGTACACTGCGTTACGTTATGGGTCACATGCCGCCATCCCTCACATCTTTCCTCGTGGTATGTGTACACTGCGTTACGTTATGGGTCACATGCCGCCATCCCTCACATCTTTCCTCGTGGTATGTGTACACTGCGTTACGTTATGGGTACACTGCGTTACGTTATGGGTCACATGCCGCCATCTCTCACATCTTTCCTCGTGGTATGTGTAGACTGCGTTACGTTATGGGTCACATGCCGCCATCTCTCACATCTTTCCTCGTGGTATGTGTACACTGCGTTACGTTATGGGTCACATGCCGCCATCGCTCACATCTTTCCTCGTGGTATGTGTACACTGCGTTACGTTATGGGTCACATGCCGCCATCGCTCACATCTTTCCTCGTGGTATGTGTAGACTGCGTTACGTTATGGGTCAAATGCCGCCATCCCTCACATCTTTCCTCGTGGTATGTGTACACTGCGTTACGTTATGGGTCACATGCCGCCATCCCTCACATCTTTCCTCGTGGTATGTGTAGACTGCGTTACGTTATGGGTCAAATGCCGCCATCGCTCACATCTTTCCTCGTGGTATGTGTACACTGCGTTACGTTATAGGTCACATGCCGCCATCGCTCACATCTTTCCTCGTGGTATGTGTAACACTGCGTTACGTTATGGGTCACATGCCGCATCCCTCACATCTTTCTCGTGGTATGTGTACACTGCGTTACGTTATAGGTCACATGCCGCCATCGCTCACATCTTTCCTCGTGGTATGTGTACACTGCGTTACGTTATGGGTCACATGCCGCCATCTCTCACATCTTTCCTCGTGGTATGTGTACACTGCGTTACGTTATGGGTCACATGCCGCCATCTCTCACATCTTTCCTCGTGGTATGTGTACACTGCGTTACGTTATGGGTCACATGCCGCCATCCCTCACATCTTTCCTCGTGGTATGTGTAGACTGCGTTACGTTATGGGTCACATGCCGCCATCTCTCACATCTTTCCTCGTGGTATGTGTACACTGCGTTACGTTATGGGTCACATGCCGCCATCCCTCACATCTTTCCTCGTGGTATGTGTACACTGCGTTACGTTATGGGTCACATGCCGCCATCCCTCACATCTCTCCCCCGCACTTTGCTCGCAGACAATGCCTGGAGATCCTGGAGCAGATGAATGAAGAAGACAAGGAAATGTTAGAAGCTAAACTGAAAGAACTTGCGGAAGACGAGCAAAGACTGATTCATGAGTTGGAGGAAGTGGAGGAAAAACGCGAACAAGTGGCTGATGAGATCGAGAAAGTCCGGGCCGAAGCAGAAAGGCTGGAGCAGGAGGAAGCGCAGTATGTATTGGTCTAAACGCTGTCACCTGCCGTGTGTTTGTGAAAGGGTCTGAGGAACAAGCTATGATTTTTAGACCGGCCATTCACTGGAGCCGACTACGGACAACATTTTTGAATGATCTGGGTTGCCCACTGCAAGCGACTATGGACGACCCAGATCGAGCAGCGGGCAGACCCCAAACGCTGTTGAAGACGGCTGGACTGAAGGGGGGGGGGGGACACCAGACTGAAGGGGGGGGGGTACACAGTACTGAAGGAATCTCTGGCTGCTGTCTCTGGTGCTGAATGGCTTTAACATACGTCCTGTATACGTCCGGTAAAGCCCGGGCAGCACCAGGGGCAGCACCCGGGTTTCCTTCAGTTGGTTGGCGCTGTAGAATGGGGAAAGCGTCCTATGTGTTAAAGTCCTTTCTCGCGCTTTCCTCATTTTACAGCGACGCTAAAGGCCGCCCGACTGAAGAAGAAAGAAGAATTAGAAATCAAAAGTTTCGGCTAAAAGATTTTCATAAAAATAATTTAAAAATACTTTTAGCTGAAAATGATAAAATAAACCGTTTATCTCCAAGGTTTTCACAGCGTTTATCAGATGCTTAGAATATATCTTCCAGCCTCCCCTCTCTCGCAGCGAGGTTACCTGCTCTTCCCGCCACATGGGGGGTCACCGCCGCCTCCTCGTGCCTGGGGGTGGGGGGTCGCTGCCGCCGCCTCCTTGTGCCCGGGGGTGGGGGGTTGCCGCCGCCTTCTCCTTGTGCCGGGGGGGTTGCCTCCTCCTCGTGCCTGGGGGGGTTGCCTCCTCCTCGTGCTGGGGGGGTTGCCTCCTCCTCGTGCTCGGGGGGTCGCCTCCTCCTCATGCTGGGGGGGGGGGTTGCCGCTGCCTTGTCATGCGGGGGGGGTTTGCCTCTTTCTCGTGCTTGGGGTGGGTTGCCACCTCCTCCTTGTGCCCAGGGGGGGTCGCCTCGGGGGCAGGTCGCAGCCGCCTTGTCATGGGGGGGGGGTTCACCTCTTTCTCGCGCGGTGGGGTCTCCTCCTGAAAGGCAGGAATTAATTTAAGCAGTAGAATGTGATGCATTCGGCGCATTGTCAGTGGTGTGCGGGCACAAAGCACGAGTAACGCCACCAACTACTATAGTATGACGGCAGCACTAGCCGTGTGATCCACTTCCTGAGCTTTCCAGATCTTGCAGGAATGTGTAGAAAGCTGGAGAGCTGGAGACGTTCTTCTAGGTGACTTATTGCTCAATGGGTGACGTTACCGAGGAGTCGGTCCTGCACAGGGGTCACATTTAATCCTCGGTGTTTGAGGTGATTCTCATTCCTCCTCCTTCCAGGTACCAGAAAGAATACAGCGAATTTAAACGCCAGCAGCTGGAACTTGACGATGAAAGGGTCAGCGTGGAGAACCAGATGGAGTACGCTCAAACTCAGCTGGACAACTTGAAGAAGACCAATGTCTTCAATGCTACCTTCCACATATGGTAACTAGCGGGTGGAATGTGGCCTGTTTTGGGACATTGCAACACTAACAACTAAATATTACCTTTCTGTAGGTAACGTGTGAACGTGCGGTTTCTGTAGGTAACGTGTGAACGTGCGGTTTCTGTAGGTAACGTGTGAACGTGCGGTTTCTGTAGGTAACGTGTGAACGTGCGGTTTCTGTAGGTAACGTGTGTACGTGCGGTTTCTGTAGGTAACGTGTGAACGTGCGGTTTCTGTAGGTAACGTGTGAACGTGCGGTTTCTGTAGGTAACGTGTGGGCGTGCGGCTTCTGTCGGTAACGTGTGGGTGTGCGGCTTCTGTAGGTAACGTGTGGGTGTGCGGCTTCTGTCGGTAACGTGTGGGGGGGTGCGGCTTCTGTCGGTAACGCGTGGGCGTGCGGCTTCTGTCGGTAACGTGTGGGTGTGCGGCTTCTGTCGGTATAACGCGTGGGTGTGCGGCTTCTGTCGGTAACGCGTGGGCGTGCGGCTTCTGTCGGTAACGCGTGGGTGTGCGGCTTCTGTCGGTAACGGCGTGGGCGTGCGGCTTCTGTCGGTAACGCGTGGGTGTGCGGCTTCTGTCGGTAACGCGTGGGCGTGCGGCTTCTGTCGGTAGTGTGGGTGTGCGGCTTCTGTCGGTAAACGCGTGGGTGTGCGGCTTCTGTCGGTAACGCGTGGGCGTGCGGCTTCTGTCGGTAACGCGTGGGTGTGCGGCTTCTGTCGGTAACGCGTGGGCGTGCGGCTTCTGTCGGTAACGCGTGGGTGTGCGGCTTCTGTCGGTAACGCGTGGGCGTGCGGCTTCTGTCGGTAACGCGTGGGCGTGCGGCTTCTGTCGGTAACGTGTGGGTGTGCGGCTTCTGTCGGTAACGTGTGGGTGTGTGCGGCTTCTGTCGGTAACGTGTGGGTGTGCGGCTTCTGTCGGTAACGCGTGGGCGTGCGGCTTCTGTCGGTAACGCGTGGCGTGCGGCTTCTGTCGGTAACGCGTGGGGTGCGGCTTCTGTCGGTACGCGTGGGTGTGCGGCTTCTGTCGGTAACGTGTGGGTGTGCGGCTTCTGTCGGTAACGTGTGGGTGTGCGGCTTCTGTCGGTAACGTGTGGGTGTGCGGCTTCTGTCGGTAACGCGTGGGCGTGCGGCTTCTGTCGGTAACGCGTGGGCGTGCGGCTTCTGTCGGTAACGCGTGGGCGTGCGGCTTCTGTCGGTAACGTGTGGGCGTGCGGCTTCTGTCGGTAACGTGTGGGTGTGCGGCCTGTCGGTAACGTGTGGGCGTCGCGGCTTCTGTCGGTAACGCGTGGGCGTGCGGCTTCTGTCGGTAACGCGTGGGCGTGCGGCTTCTGTCGGTAACGCGTGGGCGTGCGGCTTCTGTCGGTAACGCGTGGGCGTCCGGCTTCTGTCGGTAACGCGTGGGCGTGCGGCTTCTGTCGGTAACGCGTGGGCGTGCGGCTTCTGTCGGTAACGCGTGGGCGTGCGGCTTCTGTCGGTAACGCGTGGGCGTGCGGCTTCTGTCGGTAGCCTTAGTGGCTCGGCTTAGTGGCTTCACGTGTTTGTGTGTGTGTTTTATCCTATGAAGCACATTGTGTCTTGTGTTTTGATCTGGTGGAATGATGGGTCACTACGTGCGCAGCTCCGAGAAATCCTAACCAACCTTCTCCTACAGGCACAGCGGACAGTTTGGAACGATCAACAATTTCCGTCTCGGGCGTCTTCCCAGCGTTCCCGTGGAATGGAACGAGATCAACGCGGCCTGGGGACAAACCGTGCTCCTGCTCCATTCACTCGCCAACAAGATCGGGCTGAAGTTTCAGAGGTAAGGCACAGCTATAGACCCCTCTCTGTACGTGTATGTGATAAAATATTGGTTTGGGATACTCCAGAGAACCAGAAACGTGTTTCATTGTCATGTGACCCGCTGCCTCCATTCCTGAGCGGCTCTTTCCCTGAGGTTCCTGTCGCCAGGTCCACGTAATCCCCTCTTACTGTGTAAATGTGCGAAGACGCGACTCCCCGCTTCTCATGTTACTGTGATCCCTGCAATTCATGGCAGTATACACGTACCCTCATATCCCCCCAAGTCACATCAAACCAACTCTGCCCCCCTGGTCCCTCGGCCCCCCCTTGAGCCAGGAGCCTTGAGCCGCCCCTTTAAATTACAGAAGAAAAACACGACTTTGTGTATAAAGATAGAGCGAGGCCCCGAGGGATCTGTGTATAAAGATAGAGCGAGGGATCTGTGTATAAAGATAGAGCGAGGGATCTGTGTATAAAGATAGAGCGAGGGATCTGTGTATAAAGATAGAGCGAGGGATCTGTGTATAAAGATAGAGCGAGGGATCTGTGTATAAAGATAGAGCGAGGGATCTGTGTATAAAGATAGAGCGAGGCCCCGAGGGGCTCGTGTTTGGGTTTAGTGTTCCCCCCGCGCCTCGTTCTGCTCGTGTTTGGGTTTAGTGTCCCCCCCCTCCCCTCATTCTGCTCGTGTTTGGGTTTAGTGTTCCCCCCGCGCCCCTCATTCTGCTCGTGTTTGGGTTTAGTGTTCCCCCCGCGCCCCTCATTCTGCTCGTGTTTGGGTTTAGTGTTCCCCCCGCCTCGTTCTGCTCGTGTTTGGGTTTAGTGGTCGTCCCCCCCCCCCCCCCTGCGCCTCGTTCTGCTCGTGTTTGGGTTTAGTGGTCGTCCCCCGTCCTGCGCCGTCTTTCTGGTGTTGTAGTGGTCGTCCCAGTGGTCCCCCCCCCCGCCTGCGCCTTTCTGCTCGTGTTTGGGTTTAGTGGTTCCCCCCCCGCGCCTCGTTCTGCTCGTGTTTGGATTTAGTGGTCCCCCGCGCCTCGTTCTGCTAGTGTTGGGTTTAGTGGTCCCCCGCGCCTCGTTCTGCTCGTGTTTGGGTTTAGTGGTTCCCCCGCGCCTCGTCTGCTCGTGTTTGGGTTTAGTGGTCGTCCCCCCCCCCCCCCGCGCCTCGTTTCTGCTGTGTTTGGGTTTAGTGGTCTCCCCCCCCCCCCCCCCCTGCGCCTCGTTCTGCTCGTGTTTGGGTTTAGTGGTTCCCCCCCCCCCCCCGCGCCTCGTTCTCTAGTGTTTGGGTTTAGTGGTCCCCGTCCCCCCGCGCCTCGTTCTGCTCGTGTTTTAGGTTTAGTGGTCCCGCCGCGCCTCGTTCTGCTCGTGTTTGGGTTTAGTGGTTCCCCCCGCGCCGTTCTGCTCGTGTTTGGGTTAGTGGTTCCCCCCCCCCTGCGCCTCGTTCTGCTCGTGTTTGGGTTTAGTGGTCCCCCCCCCCCCCCTGCGCCTCGTTCTGCTCGTGTTTGGGTTTAGTGGTCGTCGTCCCCAATGCGCCTCGTTCTGCTCGTGTTTGGGTTTAGTGTTCCCCCGCGCCTCGTTCTGCTCGTGTTTGGGTTTAGTGTTCCCCGCGCCTCATTCTGCTCGTGTTTGGGTTTAGTGGTGTCCCCCCCCCGCGCCTCGTTCTGCTCGTGTTTGGGTTTAGTGTTCCCCGCGCCTCATTCTGCTCGTGTTTGGGTTTAGTGTGTCCCCCCCGCGCCTCGTTCTGCTCGTGTTTGGGTTTAGTGTTCCCCCCGCCCCTCATTCTGCTCGTGTTTGGGTTTAGTGTTCCCCCCCCGCGCCTCGTTCTGCTCGTGTTTGGGTTTAGTGTTCCCCCGCGCCTCGTTCTGCTCGTGTTTGGGTTTAGTGTTCCCTCCCCGCCCCTCATTCTGCTCGTGTTTGGGTTTAGTGTTCCCCCGCGCCTCGTTCTGCTCGTGTTTGGGTTTAGTGTTCCCCCGCGCCTCGTTCTGCTCGTGTTTGGGTTTAGTGTTCCCCCGCGCCTCTTTCTGCTCGTGTTTGGGTTTAGTGTTCCCCCTGCGCCTCATTCTTCTTTGTTCTTGCGCAGGTATCGCCTGGTTCCGTTTGGAAATCATTCGTATCTAGAATCTCTTACAGACAAATCGAAGGTGAATTATTTCAGGATGAGTTAAAGGACGACACGAGGTTTGAAAGATAACATTGCTGATTGTCTTGGAGGGCGAATACACTGGATGGGAGCGCTGCTTGTGTAGTGCTCACACACGCCGTAACGTGGTGGATGGAATGGGTGACAGCTTAATCTCGGTATCGTTTTAACATGCGTTTACATGGGTGATCAGTCGTATCGTTGTGGTGTGTTTTGTTGGTTTAGGTCAGTGTTTACTGATGTGTTAACCCCCTCCTAACCCTCTATACACATGTCCCCAAACCTGTGATGCTGCCATATGCCATAGCGATACAGACAGGTTCTTGGCTCCTCCACTCTGAGATATTAATTGATTTAGGGGCCTCCTGTGTCAATACGAGCAAAGTCATTAATAAATAACCTTTTATTGAGATCGAATTAAAACAATGATCGATTCCTATTGGCAAGAAAGGGGTGACCTCTCAATCCCCAGGAACATGGCGTATCCCGTCCATGCGTTGTCGCCGCATGAGGTTTTTTTATTGTGTGGGTTTACGCTTGTGTTCTTGGTGATTGAGGGGTCATTCCTTTCTTACTATCAGGAATCCGTCTCTGCACTCGTTGCATTGATATTGACTTTATATATTAAGAGAATATCCTGTAAGCCGGTGACACTCTGTGAGCGGAGCTCGTCTATCAGCAGCTGCTTTAACAGCTAATGCGGGTGTGACTGTTTATAGCAAGTAAATAATGTTCCCAGGCGTTAAACACACACGTCACACGGCGAGAAGACGTCATGTAAAGCGGTGCGGACGCACTGATCTGGTCCTTGTGTTGACGCACTCGTTTCTTTCAGGAGCTTCCGTTGTATTGGTCGGGAGGCTTGAGGTTTTTCTGGGATACAAAGTTTGATCACGCCATGGTGGCCTTCCTGGATTGTGTCCAGCAGTTTAAGGAGAAAGTGGAGAAACAAGACACGGACTTCTGTCTGCCGTACAGGTTTGTAGTCGTACGTGCTGTGTAAAATAACCGAAGCACGAGGTGCTGACCTTGTGACACCACTTTCATTTCTTCTGAATGGATCAGATTTGGGATTGGGTTTGATTGGATCGGATGATTTGGGTTTGTGATTGAATCGGATTATTTGGGTTTGTGATTGGATCGGAGGATTTGGGATTGGGTTTCTGATTGGATCGGATGATTTGGGATTGGGTTTCTGATTGGATCGGATGATGTGGGTTTCTGATTGGATCGGATGATGTGGGATTCTGATTGGATCGGATGATGTGGGATTCTGATTGGATCGGATGATGTGGGATTCTGATTGGATCGGATGATGTGGGATTCTGATTGGATCGGATGATGTGGGATTCTGATTGGATCGGATGATGTGGGATTCTGATTGGATCGGATGATGTGGGATTCTGATTGGATCGGATGATGTGGGTTTCTGATTGGATCGGATGATGTGGGTTTCTGATTGGATCGGATGATGTGGGATTCTGATTGGATCGGATGATGTGGGATTCTGATTGGATCGGATGATGTGGGATTCTGATTGGATCGGATGATGTGGGATTCTGATTGGATCGGATGATGTGGGATTCTGATTGGATCGGATGATGTGGGATTCTGATTGGATCGGATGATGTGGGATTCTGATTGGATCGGATGTGGGATTCTGATTGGATCGGATGATGTGGGATTCTGATTGGATCGGATGATGTGGGATTCCGATTGGATCGGATGATGTGGGATTCTGATTGGATCGGATGATGTGGGATTCTGATTGGATCGGATGTGGGATTCTGATTGGATCGGATGATGTGGGATTCTGATTGGATCGGATGATGTGGGATTCCGATTGGATCGGATGATGTGGGATTCTGATTGGATCGGATGATGTGGGATTCTGATTGGATCGGATGATTTGGGTTTCTGATTGGATCGGATGATTTGGGATTGGGTTTCTGATTGGGTTTCTGATCGGATCGGATGATTTGGGATTGGGTTTGTGATTGGATCGGATGATTTGGGATTGGGTTTGTGATTGGATCGGAGGATTTGGGATTGGGTTTGTGATTGGATCGGATGATTTGGGATTGGGTTTGTGATTGGATCGGATGATTTGGATTTGTGATTGGATCGGATGATGTGGGATTCTGATTGGATCGGATGATGTGGGATTCTGATTGGATCGGATGATGTGGGATTCTGATTGGATCGGATGATGTGGGATTCTGATTGGATCGGATGATGTGGGATTCTGATTGGATCGGATGATGTGGGATTCTGATTGGATCGGATGATTTGGGATTGGGTTTCTGATTGGGTTTCGGATCGGATGATTTGGGATTGGGTTTGTGATTGGATCGGATGATTTGGGATTGGGTTTGTGATTGGATCGGAGGATTTTGGGTTTGTGATTGGATCGGATGATTTGGGATTGGGTTTGTGATTGAACGGATGATTTGGGATTGGGTTTGTGATTGGATCGGATGATTTGGGATTGGGTTTGTGATTGGATCGGAGGATTTGGGATTGGGTTTGTGATTGGATCGGATGATTTGGGATTGGGTTTGTGATTGGATCGGATGATTTGGGATTGGGTTTGTGATTGAATCGGATGATTTGGGATTGGTTTGTGATTGGATCGGATGATTTGGGATTGGGTTTGTGATTGGATCGGAGGATTTGGGATTGGGTTTCTGATTGGATCGGATGATTTGGGATTGGGTTTGTGATTGGATCGGATGATTTGGGTTTGTGATTGGATCGGATGATTTGGGATTGGGTTTCTGATTGGATCGGATGATTTGGGATTGGGTTTATGATTCTGCAGGCCTTTGTCAAGGGGTGCACCGCACACCTCTCCACCCCACCTCCTGCGCCCTGGTGTTCCCCTGTACTGAATGCTATCTCCAGCATTTTCCACAATGTCCTGATTCCTAAATGTGCATAAAAAGCCTCCGGTAACCTGATACATGCAGTGTTTTTTCAGATTTACTTCTGTACACACACACACACACACTATGCTCTCCTTGATGTGTTTTGAGGTGATGTCCGTTGCAGCGCTGCTCTCTGTATAAGGTTCTCTGCTGGGTTTCATACAGTTTGCTGGTTTTAATGGGCCACATGTGTCTGATATCTCTCGCTTACGTTTTACCCTTCGTGTTTGTGCTTCCTCTTGCTTTACTCCAGGATGGACGTAGAAAAAGGAAAGATTGAAGACACCGGTGGCAGTGGAGGATCATACTCCATCAAAACGCAGTTTAATTCGGAGGAGCAGTGGACCAAAGCGTTGAAGTTTATGCTAACCAACCTGAAATGGGGTCTGGCGTGGGTCTCCTCACAGTTCTATAACAAATGAAGTGGACGTGGCACAGGCCGCGGTGGAGCTGTGGGTCTATGTATACAGTTACTGTTTGAGGCTGGTTAATCTGGAAGCCGTGCTGCCGCTCGGACTCTGCTGCCAGACTTAGCTTTCCGTAGATGCATCGTACACTTGGATTAAGAAACAATTATATGTATTTTCTGAAATAATATCCTTTGTATTTTGGATTTCCTGTCTGTAAAACGGCAACAAACCAGCGCAACCAGTAACCGAATGGTGTGAGTTTATTGAGTTAGAAAACGCCTGTTAATAAATATCTGAAAACAAACATTTTTGATGTAAAATGACTGCGTTTCCCCAAACGAGGGATGCTTTATGGTTGTTAGTTTGGCACATGCTGCATTAACCCCATGTACATCTTCACCAGGGATTATTTGTTTTCGTTTTGATATTCCCTTCTCCCATCAAGTCTCCTGGCCTGCCTGTGTGACGAATCCTGCCCAAACAGGGCTGCCATCACAAATCTTGGGGCCCCTTACTGACCCCCTGGCTGTGCCTCTTTTCTTCAGCTAACTAAAAATAAATCATTTACCTGCTCACATTAGGTTACAGGGAGTGGGATAAATCCGTGGGGGTCCAGCAAAGGGATAAGTGTTCCCTGAGGGAGGGCGGCCGCTCCTCTACCTGGCGCAGACCAGACTAGTCACTCCCTCAGTGAGGCGTCACCGGGCTCTTACCGGCTAACCAAGATATGTGTTGGTATCTTGTTGGGCCAGTCCTGGGTGGCTCTTACACATGTGGCCCTTAGACAAGCTACACAGGGTTTTTCCCGGGCCCTTTAGAGCCACTGAGCCCCTAAACATATCATGGGCTGTCAGTCACCCCTTGATGACGTCCCTGCCAACCAACTCCTTTTATTCATTGTGTGATTAAGAAGTGACGGCACAGGCTTCCGCTGATCCACCACTTGGTAATATACGGCTCTGCTGCTGCCGTGTTAATATCTGTAATCTGTTTTATGGCTTGTATGTGTTTTATTGTACGCGCTGAGGGTGAGGTGGCTGCGTCTCATTCTCTGATCATAGCCACATGTTTTAAAGGATATAGCGCTGGTTATATCATTATGCAGGAGGTCCCACATTCTCCTTTACAGGAGGGTTTAGGTACCACGTGGAGGTTCGTGCACACTGCAAGGAACTCACGTCTGCGGTCAGACACTATTGAGACATGTTGGGGGTCCTGGGGTGACACCAATGGAAAGATCAGCTGATCTGACCACAACGAGTAGTAGATGCTGCTGCTGTTTTAAGTTGCAAGCATGGGATTCTGGGATGTGAAGGAGCAGCGCACGCTCCCATATTCCCGATAAAGTTTCACCTCTTATTAACCTCTTCACTACCAGGCGATTTTACACAGAGATTGTGAAAAACTTAACCCCTTAGTGACCGGGCGGTTTTACACAAATCCGTCCTTTAGTGACCGCTGCTGTTTTTACGTTTCTGCGCTGTTAGTGTTTAGGACAAATTTTCCTCTTACTCGTTTATGCAACCTACACATATTTTACACTGTTTTTCTCGTCATTAAATGGACTTTATAAAGATACCATTTTTTTCATCATTTCATATAATTTACTATAAAAAACATTGTGAAATATGACAAAAAAATTGAAAAAACACCACTTTTTCGAACTTTGACCCCCAAAATTTCTTATGTATCAACAACCGTCAAAAAAATTTAATTCCTTAGTAGTTTCTAAATTTAGTTCTGAGTTTAGCAATACCCAATGTTTACATATTCCTCGCTTTTCTCCTTATTTTATGCAACAATAAGTGCAAGTAGCACTTTGCCATTTCCAAAGAGTTTATTTTCAAAACTAGTGCTAGTGACATTGTAACACTGATATCTGTCACTAATTCCTGAATAACCCTCCACATATACATATTTTTTTAAAGTACACAAATCAAGGTATTAAACTTGGGGTATTTTGACTCTTTCCATGCAACCATTTTACCACAAATCTATGCCAAATTTTGAGAAAAAAAAAGGTTTGTTTTTTTTTAACGCAATTTAAGAATACATGTACTGTGAACTTTAAGGTTTACTGCCAAAAAACACCCCAAAATATGTTCAGCAACATCTTCTGAGTAAATTGATACCACCCATGTATAGGTATGTCGGGTCATTTGGGGGCTAATAGGCCTTATTTGGGGGGTGCGCATTTCAGTTTTCCAACTTGGAATTTTCACATTTCGTCATCATGCACCCATGTCCTATTTGGGACATTTTTGAAGCCGGCCAAAGTAATTTACCCCCATCAAACCATATATTTTTAGAAAGGGCACACCCTAGGGTACTTCAAAGAGTTGTATTTTAACACTTTCCATGCACTAGCTCTATGTCAAACTTTCAGGTAGTCACTTTTTGTGTTATTTTTTCACACACATTGTACTTTAGGCGTGAATTGTCAAATCCAGTTATGGGTTACTGCCAAAAAACACCCCAAAATATGTTCAGCAACATCTTCTGAGTAAATTGATACCACCCATGTATAGGTATGTCGGGTCATTTGGGGGCTAATAGGCTTATTTGGGGGGTGCGCATTTCAGTTTTCCAACTTGGAATTTTCACATTTCGTCATCATGCACCCATGTCCTATTTGGGACATTTTTGAAGCCGGCCAAAGTAATTTACCCCCATCAAACCATATATTTTTAGAAAGGGCACACCCTAGGGTACTTCAAAGAGTTGTATTTTAACACTTTCCATGCACTAGCTCTATGTCAAACTTTCAGGTAGTCACTTTTTGTGTTATTTTTTCACACACATTGTACTTTAGGCGTGAATTGTCAAATCCAGTTATGGGTTACTGCCAAAAAACACCCCAAAATATGTTCAGCAACATCTTCTGAGTAAATTGATACCACCCATATATAGATTTGTTCTGTTGTTTTTGGGGTGCTACGCCAATCTTTTGACGTGTCAATTTTCTAATTTGACATACAGTATCTTCTTTGCTTATCTTCTTTTTAGGGGCCTTTTTAGATACCCCAGTTTTATGAACGTGCATATATTTGGTAAGCTAACACCCCAAAGTATTGTAAATGGAGTGTTTTTATGCCATGGATGCAACCGTTTGCTCCAAACAAATTGGATACTGTTTGGTGGTCATTTTTCATTTTCACACCCACATCAGTTTTGGACTGTGATTTAGGAGACACGGTTGTTTGTTACTGCATGAAAACTCTCCAGGTTGTTTTCTGCAAGATCTCCTGAGTACACCCACGCCCCCCATGCATAGGTTTGCCAGGATTTTGGGAAGGTTCAAATACAATTTTTATGACTTTGTTACGTTCTGTTACTCTCCTTTACTCTGATATGTTCTGTTACTCCTTTACTCTCCGTTACTGTGTTACGTTACTCTCCTTTACTCTGTGTTACGTTCTGTTACTCTCCGTTACTCTGTTACGTTCCGTTACTCTCCTTTACTCTGTGTTACGTTCTGTTACTCTCCTTTACTCTGTTACGTTCCTTTACTCTGTGTTACGTTAAGTTACTCTCCTTTACTCTGTTACGTTCTGTTACTCTCCTTTACTCTGTGTTACGTTCTGTTACTCTCCTTTACTCTGTTACGTTCTGTTACTCTGTGTTACGTTCCGTTACTGTTACGTTCTGTTACTCTCCTTTACTCTGTGTTACGTTCTGTTACTCTCCTTTACTCTGTGTTACGTTCCGTTACTCTCCTTTACTCTGTGTTACGTTCCGTTACTCTCCTTTACTCTGTGTTACGTTCCGTTACTCTCCTTTACTCTGTGTTACGTTCCGTTACTCTCCTTTAATCTGTGTTACGTTCCGTTACTCTCCTTTAATCTGTGTTACGTTCCGTTACTCTCCTTTACTCTGTGTTACTCTCCTTTACTCTGTTACGTTCTGTTACTCTCCTTTACTCTGTGTTACGTTCCGTTACTGTTACGTTCTGTTACTCTCCTTTACTCTGTGTTACGTTCCGTTACTCTCCTTTACTCTGTGTTACTCTCCTTTACTCTCCTTTACTCTGTGTTACATTCTGTTACTCTCCTTTACTCTGTGTTACGTTCTGTTACTCTCCTTTACTCTGTGTTACGTTCTGTTACTCTCCTTTACTCTGTGTTACTTTCCTTTACTCTGTGTTACGTTCTGTTACTCTCCTTTACTCTGTTATGTTCCGTTACTCTCCTTTACTCTGTGTTACGTTCCGTTACTCTCCTTTAATCTGTGTTACGTTCCGTTACTCTCTTTTACTCTGTGTTACGTTCCGTTACTCTCCTTTACTCTGTGTTACGTTCCGTTACTCTCCTTTAATCTGTGTTACGTTCCGTTACTCTCCTTTACTCTGTGTTACTCTCCTTTACTCTGTTACTCTCCTTTACTCTGTGTTACTCTCCTTTACTCTGTTACGTTCTGTTACTCTCCTTTACTCTGTGTTACGTTCCGTTACTCTCCTTTACTCTGTGTTACATTCTGTTACTCTCCTTTACTCTGTGTTACGTTCTGTTACTCTCCTTTACTCTGTGTTACGTTCTGTTACTCTCCTTTACTCTGTGTTACTTTCCTTTACTCTGTGTTACTCTCCTTTCCTTTACTCTGTTACTCTCCTTTACTCTGTGTTACTCTCCTTTACTCTGTGTTACGTTCTGCTACTCTCTTTTACTCTGTGTTACTCTCCTTTCCTTTACTCTGTTACTTTCCTTTACTCTGTTACTCTCCTTTACTCTGTGTTACGTTCTGCTACTCTCTTTTACTCTGTTACTCTCCTTTACTCTGTGTTACGTTCTGCTACTCTCCTTTACTCTGTGTTACTTTCCTTTTACTCTGTTACTCTCCTTTACTCTGTGTTACGTTCTGCTACTCTCTTTTACTCTGTGTTACTCTCCTTTACTCTGTGTTACGTTCTGCTACTCTCCTTTACTCTGTTATGTTCCGTTACTCTCCTTTACTCTGTGTTACGTTCCGTTACTCTCTTTTACTCTGTGTTACGTTCCGTTACTCTCTTTTACTCTGTGTTACGTTCCGTTACTCTCCTTTACTCTGTGTTACGTTCCGTTACTCTCCTTTATCTGTGTTACGTTCCGTTACTCTCCTTTACTCTGTGTTACTCTCCTTTACCTCTGTTACTCTCCTTTACTCTGTGTTACTCTCCTTTACTCTGTGTTACTCTCCTTTACTCTGTTACGTTCTGTTACTCTCCTTTACTCTGTGTTACGTTCCGTTACTCTCCTTTACTCTGTGTTACTCTCCTTTACTCTGTGTTACTCTCCTTTACTGTGTTACATTCTGTTACTCTCCTTTACTCTGTGTTACGTTCTGTTACTCTCCTTTACTCTGTGTTACGTTCTGTTACTCTCCTTTACTCTGTGTTACTTTCCTTTACTCTGTGTTACTCTCCTTTCCTTTACTCTGTTACTCTCCTTTACTCTGTGTTACTCTCCTTTACTCTGTGTTACGTTCTGCTACTCTCTTTTACTCTGTGTTACTCTCCTTTCCTTTACTCTGTTACTTTCCTTTACTCTGTTACTCTCCTTTACTCTGTGTTACGTTCTGCTACTCTCCTTTACTGTGTTACTTTCCTTTTACTCTGTTACTCTCCTTTACTCTGTGTTACGTTCTGCTACTCTCCTTTACTCTGTGTTACTCTCCTTTACTCTGTGTTACGTTCTGCTACTCTCCTTTACTGTGTTACTTTCCTTTTACTCTGTTACTCTCCTTTACTCTGTGTTACGTTCTGCTACTCTCCTTTACTCTGTGTTACTCTCCTTTACTCTGTGTTACTCTCCTTTACTCTGTGTTACTCTCCTTTACTCTGTGTTACTCTCCTTTACTCTGTGTTACGTTCTGTTACTCTCCTTTACTCTGTGTTACTTTCCTTTACTCTGTGTTACTCTCCTTTACTCTGTGTTACGTTCTGCTACTCTCTTTTACTCTGTGTTACTCTCCTTTCCTTTACTCTGTTACTTTCCTTTACTCTGTGTTACTTCTCCTTTTACTCTGTGTTACGTTCTGTTACTCTCCTTTACTCTGTGTTACTTTCCTTTACTCTGTGTTACTCTCCTTTCCTTTACTCTGTTACTCTCCTTTACTCTGTGTTACTCTCCTTTACTCTGTGTTACGTTCTGCTACTCTCTTTTACTCTGTGTTACTCTCCTTTCCTTTACTCTGTTACTTTCCTTTACTCTGTGTTACTCTCCTTTACTCTGTGTTACGTTCTGTTACTCTCCTTTACTCTGTGTTACTTTCCTTTACTCTGTGTTACTCTCCTTTCCTTTACTCTGTTACTCTCCTTTACTCTGTGTTACTCTCCTTTACTCTGTGTTACGTTCTGCTACTCTCTTTTACTCTGTGTTACTCTCCTTTACTCTGTTACGTTCTGCTACTCTCCTTTACTCTGTGTTACTCTCCTTTACTCTGTGTTACTCTCCTTTACTCTGTTACTCTCCTTTACTCTGTGTTACTCTCCTTTACTCTGTGTTACTCTCCTTTACTCTGTGTTACTCTCCTTTACTCTGTGTTACTCTCCTTTACTCTGTGTTACGTTCTGCTACTCTCCTTTACTCTGTGTTACTTTCCTTTACTCTGTGTTACTCTCCTTTTACTCTGTGTTACGTTCTGCTACTCTCTTTTACTCTGTGTTACTCTCCTTTCCTTTACTCTGTTACTTTCCTTTACTCTGTTACTTTCCTTTACTCTGTTACTCTCCTTTACTCTGTGTTACGTTCTGCTACTCTCCTTTACTCTGTGTTACTTTCCTTTACTCTGTGTTACTCTCCTTTACTCTGTGTTACGTTCTGCTACTCTCTTTTACTCTGTTACTCTATTACTCTGTGTTATACTTTTAGTGTTACTTTCTATTACTCGGTGTTACGCTCTTTTACTCTTACTCGGGTGTTGCGCTCTATTACTCGGTGTTACTCTATGACTCAGAGTTACTTGCGTATACAAAGTATAGCCCAGCGCTGCTGACTCTGAATCCCATGAACCGGCTTGATTTGAAGTAATAACTGAGTATAATGCGATACGCAGGTCCAATGGAAACCTGCAATGTCTGACCCTGGTCGTGCTTTACAAGGTCTAGGTGTATGGATTCAGTCCCGGTGTCATGGTTTATTCACATTCATTATGAGGAAGGACGACGCAGGGCTTTTTTGTGTTTATAATACTGAGATTTAATGCAACATGTAATAACCTGTCTTAAGTCAAACATCATCTATGGTGAACTCTACAACCGAGAAACTAAGCATCTGGAGAAACCCAAAGAAAAGGCACTTTGTGTGCGTCCGCTGGGGCAGCTCCGAGTCACAGAGCGGTGATTCCCACGCAGCGCTTCAGTATGGATGAGGACACGGTGAACGCGCTCTCCACGGCGATGCCCGTTACATAATTTAACTTATGCATGACCTGAATTAAAGAAAATTATAATAAACACAGGATTTTGAGGCAAAACCTCATCCCAGCCGTGAAACGTTTAAAATCCCTGTTTTACCGAGCACGGACTTTGATAACATGTTGGAAGCTGCTGACTGAGATAGTGCAATGGGAGCAGATACAGGACAATATATGAAGGGGGCGACCCAAAGACTCTGAGCCAAGTAATAGAAGACGTGTCTGAACTGCCCAGAGGTAAAAAAAAAAATCACAGGAAATGAATTTAAGTTTTATCGCACTGATTAAAATGGCCAAAACAACCAAGTGCGGTGACATAATTAGAACAAGCACAGATAAAGACGATACAAAAAAACAACCATACAGAAGCACATTAGTGATAGCACAGGCACCACACGTGGCGCGTTTTGGCCTTTTAATAAAGGGAGTTTCTGCGATTAAGCTATATTTTGATACGTTGTCTTATTACAGGTGTTGGTAAACGTTACATTTTGATTTTTTTCCTCCGGACAGTTGGGACACTGAATGGCCGTCTTATCTCTCCCTAAACACGCATGCGCGTGTTCTGTTCAGGGATTTCCAACATGATGACAGAACATCTCTTCATTACCTTCATGGAGGAGCCGTGGCTCAATATGTGGGCGCTTGCCACAATCACCGCAGTCGCTAGGAGCATCCGGTCTTCCTTTATAGACCGATGATCTAACCTGTAAAGATAATCCCATATTATTGACAAGCAATGTAAATTCTGAGTATTTTGGGTCCGAGACACGAGTAGGATTGCAGGTTCAGTGAAACATGTGAGTGATAGGAGTGTATTTACCAGTTACACACATTGTTGTTACCATGATTTATGCACATTATCAGACACACGGCTAATACATTCATACGTTTTCAGTCTGATGATGTGTAGGGCAGGAGCTGCTTTCATCTGTCCATCACCTGTCACCTTCCTTCATCTCCTGTCACCCTCCTTCATCTCCTGTCACCCTCCTTCATCACCTGTCACCTTCATCTCCTCGTCACCCTCCTTCATCTCCTGTCACCCTCCTTCATCACCTGTCACCTTCATCTCCTGTCACCCTCCTTCATCTCCTGTCACCCTCCTTCATCACCTGTCACCTTCATCTCCTGTCACCCTCCTTCATCTCCTGTCACCCTCCTTCATCTCCTGTCACCCTCCTTCATCACCTGTCACCTTCATCTCCTGTCACCCTCCTTCATCTCCTGTCACCCTCCTTCATCTCCTGTCACCCTCCTTCATCTCCTGTCACCCTCCTTCATCTCCTTTCACCCTCCTTCATCTCCTGTCACCCTCCTTCATCTCCTGTCACCCTCCTTCATCACCTGTCCACCTTCATCCTCCTGTCACCCCCTCCTTCATCTCCTGTCACCCTCCTTCATCTCCTGTCACCCTCCTTCATCACCTGTCACCCTCCATCACCTGTCACCTTCCTTCATCTCCTGTCACCTTCCTTCATCACCTGTCACCTTCATCTCCTGTCACCCTCCTTCATCTCCTGTCACCCTCCTTCATCTCCTGTCACCCTCCTTCATCACCTGTCACCCTCCATCACCTGTCACCTTCCTTCATCTCCTGTCACCCTCCTTCATCTCCTGTCACCCTCCTTCATCACCTGTCACCCTCCATCACCTGTCACCTTCCTTCATCTCCTGTCCCCTTCCTTCATCTCCTCTCACCCTCCTTCATCACCTGTCACCTTCATCTCCTCTCACCCTCCTTCATCTCCTCTCACCCTCCTTCATCTCCTGCCAATCCTCACACATTACAGAAACTGCACAAACTGAACGCAGGACCGGACAGGGCTGTGAAGCACCGGCCAGAGAGTGAACCCTCCAAATGTCCCTCACACCATGTGTGCTTTTCAAGCTGTAACTTTATGTCGGTGAAACACAAGTATGTGTCTTTTCTGCTAATTAAACGGCACGGGTTTATTTTCACCTTAACACGGGACAATAAAAACCAGCTCACCCCGTATCAAGGTATGCCTGCCCCCCCTCCCCAACAGACCCTGCCCCCCCCCTCCCCGTAATCGCATCTGTATACACAAAGCATCTTGGTTTTTCTTAAGAGACTGTAACGTGTTTCAGAGATGTTTGCTGAGGGAATCCGCAATGATCTAACTCTGTTTAACCATAGAAGATCTTTACCTGTGCTGGTTACTGGCAGTTGGAGAGGTTAGATCTTTACCTGTGCTGGTTACTGGCAGTTGGAGAGGCTAGATCTTTACCTGTGCTGGTTACTGGCAGTTGGAGAGGTTAGATCTTTACCTGTGCTGGTTACTGGCAGTTGGAGTGGCTAGATCTTTACCTGTGCTGGTTACTGGCAGTTGGAGAGGTTAGATCTTTACCTGTGCTGGTTACTGGCAGTTGGAGAGGCTAGATCTTTACCTGTGCTGGTTACTGGCAGTTGGAGAGGCTAGATCTTTACCTGTGCTGGTTACTGGCAGTTGGAGAGGCTAGATCTTTACCTGTGCTGGTTACTGGCAGTTGGAGAGGCTAGATCTTTACCTGTGCTGGTTACTGGCAGTTGGAGAGGCTAGATCTTTACCTGTGCTGGTTACTGGCAGTTGGAGAGGCTAGATCTTTACCTGTGCTGGTTACTGGCAGTTGGAGAGGCTAGATCTTTACCTGTGCTGGTTACTGGCAGTTGGAGAGGTTAGATCTTTACCTGTGCTGGTTACTGGCAGTTGGAGAGGCTAGATCTTTACCTGTGCTGGTTACTGGCAGTTGGAGAGGCTAGATCTTTACCTGTGCTGGTTACTGGCAGTTGGAGAGGTTAGATCTTTACCTGTGCTGGTTACTGGCAGTTGGAGAGGTTAGATCTTTACCTGTGCTGGTTACTGGCAGTTGGAGAGGTTAGATCTTTACCTGTGCTGGTTACTGGCAGTTGGAGTGGCTAGATCTTTACCTGTGCTGGTTACTGGCAGTTGGAGAGGTTAGATCTTTACCTGTGCTGGTTACTGGCAGTTGGAGAGGTTAGATCTTTACCTGTGCTGGTTACTGGCAGTTGGAGTGGCTAGATCTTTACCTGTGCTGGATATTGGCAGTTGGAGAGGTTCGATCTTTACCTGTGCTGGTTACTGGCAGTTGGAGAGGTTAGATCTTTACCTGTGCTGGATATTGGCAGTTGGAGTGGTTAGATCTTTACCTGTGCTGGTTACTGGCAGTTGGAGTGGCTAGATCTTTACCTGTGCTGGATATTGGCAGTTGGAGAGGTTAGATCTTTACCTGTGCTGGTTACTGGCAGTTGGAGAGGTTAGATCTTTACCTGTGCTGGTTACTGGCAGTTGGAGAGGTTAGATCTTTACCTGTGCTGGATATTGGCAGTTGGAGAGGTTAGATCTTTACCTGTGCTGGTTACTGGCAGTTGGAGAGGTTAGATCTTTACCTGTGCTGGTTACTGGCAGTTGGAGTGGCTAGATCTTTACCTGTGCTGGATATTGGCAGTTGGAGAGGTTAGATCTTTACCTGTGCTGGTTACTGGCAGTTGGAGTGGCTAGATCTTTACCTGTGCTGGATATTGGCAGTTGGAGAGGTTAGATCTTTACCTGTGCTGGTTACTGGCAGTTGGAGTGGCTAGATCTTTACCTGTGCTGGATATTGGCAGTTGGAGAGGTTAGATCTTTACCTGTGCTGGTTACTGGCAGTTGGAGAGGTTAGATCTTTACCTGTGCTGGATATTGGCAGTTGGAGAGGTTAGATCTTTACCTGTGCTGGTTACTGGCAGTTGGAGTGTCTGTGGAATCTGTTTGTAAATCCTCATATATCGGCTCCCTCAAAAGATAAACCAGATCCAAAACCTTTAAGCACACGTCATGCAAGTCTTCCACAGGCAAAGGGGAGCCGTTATGTCCTACAATTTATCACAAATCACTGGAGATAAGTTTACAAATGACATAAAACGTCACACAGGCTGAGGGTCCCTCATCTGAAATGTTCTGGATTTGGGATTTTTATTTTTGGATTTTGGAATATTTGTAAATAACAATGTGATATCGTGCGGACCCAAGATAAGCTGAAACGGCATTTGTTTCCGTACGCCTTACAGCCTGAAGGGTATGTTATACCGGATATTATTCGCTGTGTCCCCGTCACATGAAGTGGGGGTTTACATTCTGGGGTCATGACCCTGACATGAAGGAGAGCTTTAATTGGGCTGAAGAGGGATAATGTTTAACCCTTCTCTTCCTTGCTGTTTTAACCCCATAGTGTCCCTTTAATAATACCTACAATGAATCGAGTAACATCAAATGAGATTCTAAGAACAAAATGTAAATCGTTTGGTAAAAGTATTAGATTTGCCACCTGTTGTACGGTAATTCCTGAATATTCACCCTGTGGTTTGATTAAATTCTGAATATTCACCCCGTGATATGATAAATCCCAGATAAATCCCGAATATTCACCCCGTGATACGATAAATCCCGAATATTCACCCTGTGATATGATAAATCCCAGATAAATCCTGAATACTCACCCCGTGATATGATAAATCCCAGATAAATCCCGAATATTAACCCCGTGATACGATAAATCCCGAATATTCACCCTGTGATACGATAAATCCCAGATAAATCCCGAATATTAACCCCGTGATCAGATAAATCCTGAATATTCACCCTGTGATATGATAAATCCCAGATAAATCCCGAATATTAACCCCGTGATACGATAAATCCCGAATATTCACCCCGTGATATGATAAATCCCGGATATTCACCCCGTGATATGATAAATCCCAGATAAATCCCGAATATTAACCCCGTGATACGATAAATTCCAGATAAATCCCGAATATTAACCCCGTGATACGATAAATCCCGAATATTCACCTTGTGATATGATAAATCCCAGATAAATCCCGAATATTCACCCTGTGATATGATAAATCCCGGATATTCACCCCGTGATATGATAAATCCCAGATAAATCCTGAATATTCACCCCGTGATGATAAATCCCGAATATTCACCCCGTGATATGATACATCCCAGATAAATCCCGAATATTAACCCCGTGATACGATAAATTCCAGATAAATCCCGAATATTAACCCCGTGATACGATAAATCCCGAATATTCACCCCGTGATATGATACATCCCAGATAAATCCCGAATATTAACCCCGTGATACGATAAATTCCAGATAAATCCCGAATATTAACCCCGTGATACGATAAATCCCGAATATTTACCCTGTGATATGATAAATCCTGAATATTCACCCCGTGATATGATAAATCCCAGATAAATCCTGAATACTCACCCCGTGATATGATAAATCACAGATAAATCCTGAATATTCACCCTGTGATATGATAAATCCCAGATAAATCCTGAATACTCACCCTGTGTTATGATAAATCCCAGAAAAATCCTGAATATTCACCCTGTGATATGATAAATCCCAGATAAATCCTGAATATTCACCCTGTGTTATGATAAATCCCAGATAAATCCTGAATATTCACCCTGTGATATGATAAATCCGAATATCCACCCCGTGATATGATAAATCAAAGATAAATCCTGGATATTCACCCTGTGATATGATAAATCCGAATATCCACCCCGTGATATGATAAATCCCACATAAATCCCGAATATTCACCCTGTGATATGATAAATCCCAGATAAATCCTGAATATTCACCCTGTGATATGATAAATCCTGAATATTCACCCCGTGATATGATAAATCCCAGATAAATCCTGAATATTCACCCTGTGATATGATAAATAACAAATCCTGAATATTCACCCTGTGATATAAATCCCAGATAAATCCTGAATATTCACCCTGTGATATGATAAATCCCAGATAAATCCTGAATATTCACCCCGTGATCAGATAAATCCTGAATATTCACCCTGTGATATGATAAATCAAAGATAAATCCTGAATATTCACCCTGTGGTATCATAAATCCTGAATATTCACCCTGTGATATGATAAATCAAAGATAAATCCTGCATATTCACCCCGTGATATGATAAATCAAAGATAAATCCTGAATATTCACCCTGTGGTATCATAAATCCTGAATATTCACCCTGTGATATGATAAATCCCAGATAAATCCTGCATATTCACCCCGTGATATGATAAATCAAAGATAAATCCTGAATATTCACCCTGTGGTATCATAAATCCTGAATATTCACCCTGTGATATGATAAATCCCAGATAAATCCCGAATATTCACCCTGTGATATGATAAATCCCGGATATTCACCCCGTGATATGATAAATCCCAGATAAATCCTGAATATTCACCCCGTGATGATAAATCCCAGATAAATCCCGAATATTAACCCCGTGATACGATAAATCCCGAATATTAACCCCGTGATATGATAAATCCCAGATAAATCCCGAATATTAACCCCGTGATACGATAAATTCCAGATAAATCCCGAATATTAACCCCGTGATATGATAAATCCCGACTATTTACCCTGTGATATGATAAATCCCGAATATACACCCCGTGATATGATAAATCCCGGATAAATCCTGAATATTCACCTTGTGATATGATAAATCCCAGATAAATTCCGAATATTCACCCTGTGATATGATAAATCCGGAATATTCACCCTGTGATATGATAAATCCCAGATAAATCCCGAATATTAACCCCGTGATACGATAAATCCCGAATATTCACCCTGTGATATGATAAATCCTGAATATTCACCTTGTGATATGATAAATCCCAGATAAATTCCGAATATTCACCCTGTGATATGATAAATCCGGAATATTCACCCTGTGATACGATAAATCCCAGATAAATCCCGAATATTAACCCCGTGATACGATAAATCCCGAATATTCACCCTGTGATATGATAAATCCCAGATAAATCCTGAATATTCACCCCGTGATCAGATAAATCCTGAATATTCACCCTGTGATATGATAAATCCCAGATAAATCCTGAATATTCACCCCGTGATCAGATAAATCCTGAATATTCACCCCGTGATATGATAAATCAAAGATAAATCCTGAATATTCACCCTGTGGTATCATAAATCCTGAATATTCACCCTGTGGTATCATAAATCCTGAATATTCACCCTGTGATATGATAAATCCCAGATAAATCCCGAATATTCACCCTGTGATATGATAAATCCCGGATATTCACCCCGTGATATGATAAATCCCAGATAAATCCTGAATATTCACCCCGTGATGATAAATCCCAGATAAATCCCGAATATTAACCCCGTGATACGATAAATCCCGAATATTCACCCCGTGATATGATACATCCCAGATAAATCCCGAATATTAACCCCGTGATACGATAAATTCCAGATAAATCCCGAATATTAACCCCGTGATACGATAAATCCCGAATATTTACCCTGTGATATGATAAATCCTGAATATTCACCCCGTGATATGATAAATCCCAGATAAATCCTGAATACTCACCCCGTGATATGATAAATCACAGATAAATCCTGAATATTCACCCTGTGATATGATAAATCCCAGATAAATCCTGAATACTCACCCTGTGTTATGATAAATCCCAGAAAAATCCTGAATATTCACCCTGTGATATGATAAATCCCAGATAAATCCTGAATATTCACCCTGTGTTATGATAAATCCCAGATAAATCCTGAATATTCACCCTGTGATATGATAAATCCGAATATCCACCCCGTGATATGATAAATCAAAGATAAATCCTGGATATTCACCCTGTGATATGATAAATCCGAATATCCACCCCGTGATATGATAAATCCCACATAAATCCCGAATATTCACCCTGTGATATGATAAATCCCAGATAAATCCTGAATATTCACCCTGTGATATGATAAATCCTGAATATTCACCCCGTGATATGATAAATCCCAGATAAATCCTGAATATTCACCCTGTGATATGATAAATAACAAATCCTGAATATTCACCCTGTGATATAAATCCCAGATAAATCCTGAATATTCACCCTGTGATATGATAAATCCCAGATAAATCCTGAATATTCACCCCGTGATCAGATAAATCCTGAATATTCACCCTGTGATATGATAAATCCCAGATAAATCCTGCATATTCACCCCGTGATATGATAAATCAAAGATAAATCCTGAATATTCACCCCGTGATATGATAAATCACAGATAAATCCTGAATATTCACCCTGTGGTATTATAAATCCTGGATATTCACCCTGTGATATGATAAATCCCGAATATTCACCCCGTGATATGACGAATCCCAGATAAATCCCGAATATTCACGTGATATAAATCCCACATAAATCCTGAATACTCACCCCGTGATATGATAAATCCCAGATAAATCCTGAATATTCACCCCGTGATATGATAAATCCCAGATAAATCCTGAATATTCACCCCGTGATATGATAAATCCCAGATAAATCCTGAATATTCACCCCGTGATATGATAAATCCTGAATATTCACCCCGTGATATGATAAATCAAAGATAAATCCTGAATATTCACCGTGTGATATGATAAATCCTGGATATTCACCCTGTGATATGATAAATCCTGAATATCCACCCTGTGATATGATAAATCCCGAATATTCACCCTGTGATATGATAAATCCCGGATATTCACCCGGTGATATGATAAATCCCAGATAAATCCTGAATACTCACCCCATGATATGATAAATCCCAGATAAATCCTGAATATTCACCCTGTGATATAAATCCTGGACAAATCCCGAATATTCACCCTGTGATATGATAAATCCCAGATAAATCCTGAATATTCACCCTGTGGTATTATAAATCCCGAATATTCACCCTGTGATATAAATCCCGAATATTCACCCCGTGATATGACGAATCCCAGATAAATCCCGAATATTCACGTGATATAAATCCCACATAAATCCTGAATACTCACCCCGTGATATGATAAATCCCAGCTAAATCCTGAATATTCACCCCGTGATATGATAAATCCCAGATAAATCCTGAATATTCACCCCGTGATATGATAAATCCCAGATAAATCCCGAATATTAACCCCGTGATACGATAAATTCCAGATAAATCCCGAATATTAACCCCGTGATACGATAAATTCCAGATAAATCCCGAATATTAACCCCGTGATACGATAAATCCTGAATATTCACCTTGTGATATGATAAATCCCAGATAAATTCCGAATATTCACCCTGTGATATGATAAATCCCAGATAAATCCTGAATATTCACCCCGTGATATGATAAATCCGGAATATTCACCCTGTGATGATAAATCCCAGATAAATCCTGAATACTCACCCCGTGATATGATAAATCACAGATAAATCCTGAATATTCACCCTGTGGTATTATAAATCCCGAATATTCACCCTGTGATATAAATCCCGATTATTCACCCTGTGATATGATAAATCCCAGATAAATCCTGAATATTCACCCTGTGGTATGATAAATCCCAGATAAATCCTGAATACTCACCCCGTGATATGATAAATCACAGATAAATCCTGAATATTCACCCTGTGATATGATAAATCCCAGATAAATCCTGAATATTCACCCCGTGATATGATAAATCAAAAATAAATCCTGAATATTCACCCTGTGGTATCATAAATCCTGGATATTCACCCTGTGATATGATAAATCCTGAATATCCACCCTGTGATATGATAAATCCCGAATATTCACCCTGTGATATGATAAATCCCGGATATTCACCCGGTGATATGATAAATCCCAGATAAATCCTGAATACTCACCCCATGATATGATAAATCCCAGATAAATCCTGAATATTCACCCTGTGATATAAATCCTGGACAAATCCCGAATATTCACCCTGTGATATGATAAATCCCAGATAAATCCTGAATATTCACCCTGTGGTATTATAAATCCCGAATATTCACCATGTGATATAAATCCCGAATATTCACCCCGTGATATGACGAATCCCAGATAAATCCCGAATATTCACGTGATATAAATCCCACATAAATCCTGAATACTCACCCCGTGATATGATAAATCCCAGATAAATCCTGAATATTCACCCCGTGATGATAAATCCCAGATAAATCCTGAATATTCACCCCGTGATATGATAAATCCCAGATAAATCCTGAATATTCACCCCGTGATATGATAAATCAAAGATAAATCCTGAATATTCACCCTGTGATATGATAAATCCCAGATAAATCCCGAATATTCACCCTGTGATATGATAAATCCCGGATATTCACCCCGTGATATGATAAATCCCAGATAAATCCCGAATATTAACCCCGTGATACGATAAATTCTGAATATTCACCCTGTGATATGATAAATCCCAGATAAATCCTGAATATTCACCCTGTGATATGATAAATCCGGAATATTCACCCTGTGATGATAAATCCCAGATAAATCCTGAATACTCACCCCGTGATATGATAAATCCCAGATAAATCCTGAATATTCACCCCGTGATATGATAAATCACAGATAAATCCTGAATATTCACCCTGTGGTATTATAAATCCCGAATATTCACCCTGTGATATGATAAATCCCAGATAAATCCTGGATATTCACCCCGTGATATGATAAATCCCAGATAAATCCTGAATATTCACCCCGTGATATGATAAATCCCAGATAAATCCTGAATATTCACCCTGTGATATGATAAATCCCAGATAAATCCCGAATATTCACCCTGTGATATGATAAATCCCGGATATTCACCCCGTGATATGATAAATCCCAGATAAATCCCGAATATTAACCCCGTGATACGATAAATTCTGAATATTCACCCTGTGATATGATAAATCCCAGATAAATCCTGAATATTCACCCTGTGATATGATAAATCCGGAATATTCACCCTGTGATGATAAATCCCAGATAAATCCTGAATATTCACCCCGTGATATGATAAATCACAGATAAATCCTGAATATTCACCCTGTGGTATTATAAATCCCGAATATTCACCCTGTGATATGATAAATCCCAGATAAATCCTGGATATTCACCCCGTGATATGATAAATCCCAGATAAATCCTGAATATTCACCCCGTGATATGATAAATCCCAGATAAATCCTGAATATTCACCCTGTGATATGATAAATCCGGAATATTCACCCTGTGATGATAAATCCCAGATAAATCCTGAATACTCACCCCGTGATATGATAAATCCCAGATAAATCCTGAATATTCACCCCGTGATATGATAAATCCCAGATAAATCCTGAATATTCACCCCGTGATATGATAAATCCCAGATAAATCCTGGATATTCACCCCGTGATATGATAAATCCCAGATAAATCCTGGATATTCACCCTGTGGTAGTATGATAAATCTTGGATATTTGTGATATGAGAATTCCTGGATTTTGGATTTTTTGTGGCTGCACTCGTTAGATAGTCTAGGGGTTCATTCCTCATCATTTATTAATACTATAAGGCACTGCCCCCCCCCTCTCGCATTGAAATCTCTGCAAGCCTCTCCTGTAAGTGTTACTTTGCTCCACATAGTCACATGGTAATGAATAATGTGAGGGTCTGTCCCCCGCACGGCTCTCACTAATCATAAGGGAACCTGACCCGTCACAAGTCGCTGAAATAAGGTATAATCACAGAAATGTCAATAATTATGTGAATGTGCTGATTTGCAGAATTCCACCCAAAATGCGTGAAGCCCCATAATATCCAGGATAATAAAAGAAACGTAACTGCTCCGGGACGGGTAAAATTAGCTATTTTTGGGAAAACTTTAATTACATTTTCAGAGTTACATTTTATTCAGTCTACTAGAAAATGAATGATTCCCGGCGTCGCGTGAAGGATTGGGATTACCTAAAACCTCCAGCAGCACATCCACATAACTGAGCGGCGAAAGGAGATGAACCTGGAAATGTAAGGTCCGGAGCACGGTGAGTTCTGACTGCAGCAGCTCCTGCTTCGTGTAAGCGTCGCCTGCAGAGCGCAGGAACTGCAGCGCCATGTTGTTATTGATAATCTAGAATAAATGAGTTTATGTTGGGACTGTCCGGCTCGGCTGGAGAAAGGACCTTCCCTCCCATCATCCTTTGCTTTTGCCTGACAAGTAAATAGATTAAGTTGCTAAAATGCTTTCGGCGGGATCTACCCAACTAGATAATGGCAAAAAAAAGAAGGATGTCCCTTTAAATTCACAAATCTACTTCCTGCCCTAAAACTGGAAGAAAATGAGGCGTCTCACAGAAATTTCCTGACCCTTATTACCTGGCAATGGAAATGGAGTTTGCTGGCGATCTGAAGGCAGGAGACCAGGTGAAGGAGGAACGTGTCACACAGACTGGATTTCACTGAACTCCGTGTCTTTGCTGGAGACTCTCCGGCGACCTTGGCTTTCACAGAGGATTTATAAAGATTTTCTGTATATAAAATCATGAACCTGGAAATCAGATATAGAATCTGTCACAAACGCCCTCGTTACAAAGCCACCTAATTACATTTAAAGGCACAGTATATTAAAAAAATACATCGCCCTTTTTTTCCTTTAATTGGGCAGATCCTGCTGACGGCGCTACCAAATTAATTTTTCATTATTATTTATTTTGGGTGATTCTCCTCGCCTTTTTTCCCTCGCCTCGCGATGCTCCTCCTCTTCATCTCAGGGGCTCCTGAACCTGGGAGTCCCTGTAGCTTTTCACTTTGTGCTCCTATACAACTTGTGTAGTGTACGAAACGTAAATTGCACAGCGTTACGGCACTCACACACTTTGGGCCATATTACAAAGCTGGTGCTAACTTAACCAGAGCTGGTGTAAACTTCCCAGAGCCATTATAGTCTATGGAGGTTTTCAGTTTACACCAGCTCTGGTTAAATTAGCACCAACTTTGTAATATGGCCCTAAATGTACACAAGTTCCGTAGCGCCTGCGCAGAGAGATGGGTCGGAGCTGCACGCGCATGCACAGATCTGATCCGTCACTGCCTCTCAGAGAACGCTCGATACAGCGATTGGTTTCAGAGGGTGACGTCGCCCACTCTCTGTGTGTGACATCACTAGTGGCCGATCTGGTGACCGGTAGCTGGGAAATTCAAAATCCTGACTGCTGGTAAAGCTGGGTGGGGTGGAGGAAACTCCTCTGCTTCGCCCAGCATTATCTCCAGATCAGGGGGGCTAGTAGAGGGGCACTCCACCCATCCTCACCACTCTAAATGAATAAAGTGGTCAGTGCTGCATATATCTCCCTGACTGTCCCAGGGCGCTGCGACAACCCTTCAAAGCAGCAGCTTTCCTCCACCCTGCAGGCTGTCCCTCTGCTCCCGTTGAACAGCTTTTCCAAGGAGTGGATCAGTGTGGGTTAACTATGATAATCACCCCGTATTATCCTCCAATGTCTCCCAATTCTCCCGCATTGAAAGGAATTTGAATGCCCGCGCCGCTACGTGCAACAGATGCCGCCCAGCCATGGAGGGAGCACAGGTAAGCTGCAGGGCTGGAAAGTGAGAGAGCCAGGGGGCTAAGGAGGGGTTAATAAAGAAAGCCTCCAGTTTTCACCCCATTCTCCCATTCTCAGCGAAAGATTCCCCTTAATTTGTTCTATTTAGCTCATTTACTCGGCTCTCGGCAGCTTTTGGAGTTTTAAACGCAAATAAAGCATAAATGTACCGTCCGTAAACACATACCTACAAGAAGCCCCATAAAATGCATCCCGTACCTGTCCAGGATTTCCAGAGCTCGGTACTTTGTAGTTCGGTCTTGGCACCAAAACTCTGATAACAGGAAAACCAGTTCTGAAATACAGAAAACCTGCTGTGGTTAAGGCTGCTAATCATTGTGCCGCAGCGGCCGTCACAATCAGCCCCCCCCCCCCCGTGCAGCGGCCGTCACAATCAGGCCCCCCCCCCCCCGTGCAGCGGCATCGTGTGTTTTATTTGTAAAAGCAGAATTCGCCTCGGCCGTAGAACAGAGAAAAAAATACATTTTGCATTTCCTTTTTTCCATTTTTATTTTCACACATTACATGGTCATGTTTGTATCGTTACACCGGACTCTGACCGAACCAATGACACTCACTTGTGCTGCGTTAGAAAAGAAAAAGAGCGTTCAAACTAAAATCACCCATATTGAAAGCTCGGGGGGACAAACGCTGCGTAATCCAGCGCTGATTGTCTCGGAATTTGCCAACTATTATAGCTCCCATTACAACCTCAAACTTGGCTCGGCCATTCCACCGCCCTGCCCGGCCATTCCACCGCCCTGCCTGGCAGAAATATCCACCGCCCTGCCCGGCCATTCCACCGCCCTGCCTGGCAGAAATATCCACCGCCCTGCCCGGCCATTCCACCGCCCTGCCCGGCAGAAATATCCACCGCCCTGCCCGGCCATTCCACCGCCCTGCCCGGCCATTCCACCGCCCTGCCTGGCAGAAATATCCACCGCCCTGCCCGGCAGAAATATCCACCGCCCTGCCCGGCCATTCCACCGCCCTGCCCGGCCATTCCACCGCCCTGCCCGGCAGAAATATCCACCGCCCTGCCCGGCCATTCCACCGCCCTGCCCGGCCATTCCACCGCCCTGCCCGGCCATTCCACCGCCCTGCCCGGCCATTCCATCGCCCTGCCCGGCCATTCCAACCGCCCTGCCGGCCATTCCACCGCCCTGCCCGCCCATTCCACCGCCCTGCCCGGCATTCCACCGCCCTGCCGGCCATTCCACGCCCTGCCCGCCATTCCATCGCCCTGCCCGGCCATTCCACCGCCCTGCCCGGCCATTCCACCGCCCTGCCCGGCCATTCCATCGCCCTGCCCGGCCATTCCACCGCCCTGCCCGGCCATTCCACCGCCCTGCCCGGCCATTCCATCGCCCTGCCCGGCCATTCCACCGCCCTGCCCGGCCATTCCACCGCCCTGCCCGGCCATTCCACCGCCCTGCCCGGCAGAAATATCCACCTTCTTAGCAGAAGCGCATTTACCGACATTATTGCCCCAGCAGCAAGCTGACCCCCCCCTTCTCTGAGGAGGACGTCTATAAAGCGATCCGAGCTCTCCCGAAAGGTAAAGCACTGGGTCCTGATGGATTATCTAACCTTTATTATCAAAGCTTCGCCTCACTTCTGGTCCCTACTCTGACTGCCTTAGTCAATAACATTAAAACCACTGGCCACGTTCCCCCAGAGAAGCTCATGGCTCCTGGGTCACACTCCCTAAACCTGGCAAGCCCCCCCACTCATTGCGTGAATTTTCATCCCATCTCCCAACTAAATGTTGATATTAAACTTTATGCAAAATTGCTGGCCTTGCGCATCGCGCTTTAAATTGATTCACCCGGATCAGACAGGATTTGTGCAGGGGAGGCAGATGTGTGATAATACACGTCGCTTGTTTGATATGATAGACCTAATCGTTTTGGGATCCCAGGGCTCCTATTGTCCTTTGATGCAGAAAAAGCGTTTGATCGCGTGCACTGGGGTTTTATGCGTCAAACGTTGGAGGCCTTTCAATTTCCCGCCTTGTTTATCCAAAGTGTTATGGCTCTGTATTCTACCCCCTCGGCCAAGGTGTTGAGTTTGGGATTTTCGTCCCCTACTTTTCCAATCACTCGTCAGGGTTGCCCCTTATCTCCGCTGATTTTTCTCTTGGCTTTGGAACCGTTGGCATCTCATATTAGATTGAATCCGCTTATATCAGGTTTACTTACACCGGCAGGCGAGCAGAAGCTCACTTTGTTCGCAGATGATATTCTCCTATACTTATCTTCCCAGAAACCTCCCTCCTCTTTTTAATCTACATGAAAAATACGGTCGGCTATCCTACTATAAAAATAATGTTGGTAAGACTCAGGCCCTCCCTTTGCATATTCCTGGTCCCTCGCTGGTTGCCCTTAGGACCCAATACTCCTTTGATTGGCGTTCGGAATCTATCAAATACTTAGGAGCTCCATAGTTAAGCATAATTGTAATACACCGACTCAGAGGCTCCTATTGCGTCTCTTTCCTTATATTTATTAAAATAGCAACAAGGATTTTAACATTTAAACTGAAAATGCATGTAAACATCCTTTAGAAAAAACACAAGCTCCAGACTAGACACTCCCACTCTTTCTAGTCCAATCCCTGTGTAGCTCCTCTTGATCTCTTCCCCTGATCTCCTTCCTTATTCCTCTTTCCTTGTTGCTGCGCAGACAGATAAGTACACATGCGTTTTACTCTCACATATTTTTAATGTTTTCTCTCCCTGACGCTACGTCCCGGCTTCAACCGCGATGTTCGTCTACTTTAGCATCGCAGCTACCTTCTCGGGTAGCTGCGGGGGGGTTTTTTCATACCTCCTTTTTAGTTCAATTGACCAGTTTGTCCAATACTTTTTCCCTTTACACGAGGCAGAATTAGATTCAGGGGAACAGCTTCAACCAGCAATCAGTCTACTCTGTACAGCCTGGTAACTGCTCCCCTCCGACTCTAACTCTCCAGTTACATTCCCCATCCGTGCCTCCGTTTAATCCTGCTGTCCAAACCTCCATCTGTATGCCCTTATTTAAATTAGTTGCCGCTATGTCGGCTGATTTTTAAGTATACTGGCTGACACCATTGCATAAGTCACATCTTACAGCTAACATTTTCCCGGCAACTCCGTGAGTAGGTCCACATATACCCACAGAGGGGCTGGCATCCCCGCATTACTGCCTGTGGACCTTGCTACCTACCAAATCTCACAAATGAGCTCACCCCCCCCCTCCCGCCGGGTGCTGGCGACAGATTTTAATCTATACTGTTATGATCTATAACTGCGAGACACTATATGTCACCGCTACCAGCAGAAGCTGCCCAGGGCGATTCACTCACCACGGTGAGGCCCCCAGATACACCCCTGCCACGTGCTGCGGGTAAAAGGTTAATAAGCGGGTCCAAATATAACCACAGAGGGGCTGGCATCCCCGCATTACTGCCTGTGGACCTTGCTACCTACCAAATCTCACAAATGAGCCCCCCCCTCTCCCGTGCTGGTGACAGATTTTAAATCTATACTGTTATTATCTATAACTGCGAGACACTATATGTCACCGCTATCAGCAGAAGCTGCCCAGGGCGATTCACTCACCATGGTGAGGCCCCCAGATACACCCCTGCCACGTGCTGCGGGTAAAAGGTTAATGAGCGGGTCCAAATATAACCAGAGAGGGGCTGGCATCCCCACATTACTGCCTGTGGACCTTGCTATCGACCAATTCTCACATAACAGTTCACCCTCACCGGGTGCTGGTGACAGATTTTTAAATCTATACTGTTATTATATATAGCTGCGAGTCACTATATGTCACCGCTATCAGCAGACGCTGCCCAGGGCGATTCACTCACCACGGTGAGGCCCCCAGATACACCCCTGCCACGTGCTGCGGGTAACACAGTTGAATGACACGGCCAACTCTTTCGGAGGGGCTGGCAACCGCACCAATACCTGTGGCCAAAAATCCTCCAATTTTATCTAGGTATGTGAGCCCACTCCCGGGCGCTTGTGGTGGGGTCCCTAAGAGGGTGAGAGCCTCCAATCCCTCTCAGGAGCTGGATTTGGGGAATGACCGAAGGGTGAATCTCCAGATCCTGAACTGGAGGAGGGAAGTGACGAGGACACCCTTTGATGTTCCTGCCCCGAAGCGTCAGAAGACTCAGTGTTTCCCTTTGTAATAATCTTCTTAATGTTAAAGCTTGACCGCTGTCAGATCTCTAGTTTTCTCCCCTTCCCTATGATTCACTGCAGGAGCCTGATGGCATCACGGTAATAATGTCACTGCTTTGGTACTGTGTGTTTTGGGCTCAGATCCCTCTGAAGTGTTGGTAAATCAACCTGCCTCTACAATGTCTATAGCGAAGTCTTTGAAGACATTGTTCCCCCCCCCTTCCCCCACGAGGGTTACATTTCGTCCTGGCCTCACACACGCTGCTCCCGCTCGCATAGGGGGGAGGGGGTTGGGCACGCACTCATCAGCACGGGCCTTTTCCGAGCCAAATCAATGCATTTTGTTTCTGTCAGGAGGCTGCGCGCCAAAAGGTTTCCCATGTCCAGCCCCCCCCCCACTGACTGCTCAGATATCACAGATAAGATTCTCTGCACCTCCCTTAAATCTTATGATTAGACTGGTAGTGCACCGCTGGCCCGACTCAAACCTAATTATCCCTTTACCTCCTGGTGTACGGGCTTCATTCATTTCTGCAGTTTTTAGGAAGGTTTTCTGCCCTTTCCACTGATTTTACCAGATCTCTTCAAGAGGCAATGTCTGGGGCTCAATCTAAATAGGAGTTTAGGTGTCATCTACTGTATACTCATTTCCTACATCCATGTGCTACACACACACACAACTCTGAGATCTTGGTTTACTCCGTTGACCATGTGTCGGCTCATCTACCAAACTCACAACACCTCTAGTACAGAGAGTCCCACCTAAAGTGACCAGTAGCTGCTCCTCTGAGCTAACGCTCAAATCTCCGCATATTGGTGGACTTCATAAAAACACCAAAACACTTCCTCATTGGGGTTGAAACACTTTGACATAAATTGAGTATACCACGCCACCGCTGATGGCTTCAACATAATATACGCGCTGCAATGAGCCCAACTGTCCCTTGACCAGGAGCGTTCGTATACTGACCTCAAGGTTTTATTTATTTATCTGCAAATATGTTACCAGGAAAGTACAATGGAGATTTCTCTCGCTTTTTCCGGTATGTCCTGGGATTATGAACATTGAAATTCGTACAGTTTACAGAATTACTATGTATACCTCCGAGGAAGTATTTTTCCTGACCACGTTGAGTGGACATTTCTGCACGTCCTACCTAGGGTGGGATCATGTAGCTTCTTACATATTTCAGTTTATAACCATTACTTTTGTGTTTTGCAGGAAGTCGTCCGGTCCTTGTTTACAGATCTGTACAGTCTCGGACCCAACCACCTCAACAGGCAGAGAATTAAGCAACTTTTGTCCTCACTGTCCTATAACCTTCTTATGCTTTGGGCGGACTTTCCGTTAGTCCACTTTAAATGGCTACTAATGCTGGCACTGATATTTTGATAATGGACCTGTCGACCAGCGGGGCAAACAATGTTCTGGATACAGTTGCCCTATGATCCGGTTTTAGCTACGATTCCTCAGGGATGTGTTGGCATATTTTGGGCGGTTCACGCAGTTTGCTCAGTTCTCAGAGGATGCTCGGGGGATCTCCTCTAATAGATATTTACCTTCTAGTCTTGCATAGACAGGTCTGTCTCAGTTCCACACCTGTGGGTACAACTGAACTCAGATGTTTTGTTAACCTGATTTTGGGGAGCCTTGTGTGGTCACTACTTTCACGGTCACGGTCTTTGGTTTGCTTCGGATCGGCCCCATCAACATAGCGATTTGAGACTACTGACCGGTCTTGTGCCCTCCGTCATTTCTACAGGGGATGGTAGATTGCTCAGTCTTCCTCAGGATGGTCGTTTTCCCCCTGGACTGGTCTCCGTATTCCCTGGGAGATCTTTGCTCCCCACTTCGCACTTGAGCGGTCTCTGGTTTGGGATTGGGTTTTTTTCCCGAAGGGCATCAGGGCCTTATTGTGTTCCTCTCGTGTTAGAGTGGACTTCCCAAACCCTATCGACTTTCATGCTTACCTGGATTTGTACACGGTTTTTCTGCTCCCTCGAATAGGAGTCTCGCACGCTTTCCCCACGCTTCGCAGCGGTTTCCCCTCATATGTTTCTTTCGGCACTTGGCTCTGGGCTTACTGACCCTTATAGGCATAGACGTTTATTGTTAGGGACGCCCTCTGTGATTGGCGCTGGCTCTTTCAGCAGTGGCTGCTGGCTCTCGCTTGGAGGATCGGGATCCTCTGCACCTAATGTGTTTTATTTATGTCTCACGTTTCTCTATTGTTTTTTTCAACGCTCTATATACCGCGATGGGATCCACGATCTTGGCCGCCTGGCTAAAATGTCAGTGTTTGGGGCGCACTCGGGGCGCAGTGCTGTGGCCTCCTTCGCCGTGCTGGTGGCTTGCCGTCTGGGGGTCTTACTTGCAGTTGCGGTTTGATTTGGGGAGTCTACATTTAAGACGTCCTACTTCACTCCGGTAGTTCATTGGTCCGCACCCCTGGTGGACTAGCTTTGAACTCGCAATAGGAGCCTCTGAGTCGGTGTATTACAATTATAACATTTTCCTAAGTATGAAGGGAAGTTTGAATTGTAATAATAAGACTCAGAGGCGAGTATTGCCCACCTCTCCCTCCCGCTTTAGTATTATGGGGGTGTCGTCCCAATGTTTTGGGTACTTGTAGCGCCGTAGGTTACGGCTTCCACTGATTCCTTGTCGTGTCTCTGTTTTCTCTGCAGCTCCTTCTGACTGGATGTCGCTGTGGCGCACCTCGTGCCAATCTGGATAGTCTCATTCCCTACCTCTCGGGACCCCGTTGGTTCTGTGCCTGGTGTTGGTACTGGATGTTTGAATGACTGCTTGCAGACACCAAGGAAAGAGGAATAAGGAAGGAGATCAGGGGAAGAGATCAAGAGGAGCTACACAGGGATTGGACTAGAAAGAGTGGGAGTGTCTAGTCTGGAGCTTGTGTTTTTTCTAAAGGATGTTTACATGCATTTTCAGTTTAAATGTTAAAATCCTTGTTGCTATTTTAATAAATATAAGGAAAGAGACGCAATACTCGCCTCTGAGTCTTATTATTACAATTCAAACTTCCCTTCATACTTAGGAAAATTTTATAATTTTCTCCCTCTCCTGCAATCTATTGAAAGGCAACTGCAATCATGGCACATGGTGGAACTGTCCTGGTTAGGCCACATGGCTTCCTTAAAAATGTCAATCCTTCCGCAAATCCTTTATTATTTCCGCAATTTTCTGATTTTTCTCCCAGCACATATCCTCCTGCGTCTGCAGAAACTGCTGTTTGCCCACATCTGGAAACGCAAGCCCCCTAGAGTCTCGGCTACTACGATCACAACCCCGAGAGAGATGGGTGGCCTCGGCTTCCCTGACCTGTTGAGATATTATAGAGCTTCCCTATCAGCCCAGTTACTAGCCGTGCTGCGCGCTTCAGATCCTCCCTTATAGCCGCGCTGCGCTTCAGATCCTCCCTTATGGCCGCGCTGCGCACTTCAGATCCTCCCTTATAGCCGTGCTGCGCGCTTCAGATCCTCCCTTATGGCCGTGCTGCGCGCTTCAGATCCTCCCTTATGGCCGTGCTGCGCGCTTCAGATCCTCCCTTATGGCCGCGCTGCGCGCTTCAGATCCTCCCTTATGGCCCGCGTGCGCGCTTCAGATCCTCCCTTATGGCCGTGCTGCGCGCTTCAGATCCTCCCTTATGGCCCCGCTGCGCGCTTCAGATCCTCCCTTATGGCCCCGCTGCGCGCTTCAGATCCTCCCTTATGGCCGTGCTGCGCGCTTCAGATCCTCCCTTATAGCCCCGCTGCGCGCTTCAGATCCTCCCTTATAGCCCCGCTGCGCGCTTCAGATCCTCCCTTATGGCCGTGCTGCGCGCTTCAGATCCTCCCTTATAGCCGTGCTGCGCGCTTCAGATCCTCCCTTATGCCCCGCTGCGCGCTTCAGATCCTCCCTATGGCCGTGCTGCGCGCTTCAGATCCTCCCTTATAGCCGTGCTGCGCGCTTCAGATCCTCCCTTATAGCCGTGCTGCGCGCTTCAGATCCTCCCTTATGGCCGTGCTGCGCGCTTCAGATCCTCCCTTATGGCCGTGCTGCGCGCTTCAGATCCTCCCTTATGGCCGTGCTGCGCGCTTCAGATCCTCCCTTATGGCCGTGCTGCGCACTTCAGATCCTCCCTTATGGCCGTGCTGCGCGCTTCAGATCCTCCCTTATGGCCCCGCTGCGCGCTTCAGATCCTCCCTTATGGCCGTGCTGCGCGCTTCAGATCCTCCCTTATGGCCGTGCTGCGCGCTTCAGATCCTCCCTTATGGCCGTGCCTGGAAAATGCTGTTATCGCCCCCAATTCTGTTCATGACTTTATGTGGTATGACCCTCTCCCTAGAAGTAAACTGGAAGGGACACTTCCCTCCTCTTATCTCTCGGTCTTGACCCGGCGTCACTGGGGCAGACCGTTACTCAAACCATTCCGGCTGCTCAGCTTTGCACCTCTTTGTCTCCTGACCTATGCTTTGCCTCGTGGACGCTTGAGGGAGTGACCTTTGTCCAAAACCTTCTCACTCCAACCTCTATTAAACCATTCCCAGACTTGGTTCAGGAATTTGGTATCCCCCTAAACGAACTCTTTACCTACCTTGGTATTAAACACATATTGTTAACGCACAGGGTCGGGCGATTCCAGTCCAGGATATGACAGCTTTCCACAGGCTATGCTTGGGTAAAAGAAACTTACTGAAACCACTGTCTCTGTTACCGAAGCTTAGTGTCTCCTCGTAAGGAACGTAAATTGTCATATATGTTGAGATGGGAAAAGGACTTACATTTGTCATTCTTGCGAGAGGACTGGTTTTATGCCACATCGTCGGTATATTGACTATCTAAGAGCACTGGCATGAGAGAAGCGCATCTTAAGTTATTGTACCGCTGGTATCTTACCCCTGCTCGACTGCACCATATCTCCAGGGAAACTGATGTTTGCTGGAGTTGTTCAGCAGACAAAGGTTCATTGCTTCATATTTTTTGGTCTTGCCTGAAAATTAGCCCTTACTGAGCCGACATCCATTGCCTGATCAAATTATGCACCTCGTTAGATATTCCTCTCCGAGCGGAAACTTACCTGTTACATTTTATCCCCAGTAACATTCAAATACCGCCCCGAGGGCTGATATCTGCAATCTTAGGGGTTGTCATATTAGTGATGGCTAGTCACTGGAAGTCTACCTCTACCCCCTCACTCTCACAAGTCCTGAACCGTCTAGATAGTATCTGTAAATATGAGGAAATGTTCGCTTCGGACCATAACGCCCTTCCACTGTACTGGGCTACCTGGGATGGCTGGTGTGACGGGACGGCCGCCACTACGCTGTAGCGCAGTACAACAGTTCAAGTGTTTATTTATTTGTGTGTTATTAAAAGTTCGTTAGCCCTTATTTTTATAAGTACCTCAATATGATTTTCCCTGTTGTTCCCCTGTTCCCCGCTCATTCAGAGCCACGGAAAGTTCACCAGACGAGCTGGCACCGAGCCTCAAGATAAGGGCTGCACCCAGCAGGGGGGCCCAAGGTGAACAAAGGGAAATTGGGCCATGGCTCGAGGCAGTGGCAGAAATCACCCCGGGAGGGCTGAGGGCGGACCAGGGGAGAACAATGTCTTTTTTCCCCATAAATAAGCTGTGTTCTCCTTGAAAAATAAATCACTCTTGTTTGAACCTTTACTCCTGCCTCGGCTAGTAATTGGGGATAACAGGGCTTTGGGAACTGGGACGCTTCAAGGACCTCCCTACAGCGCTGCAACCTCGGGGTATTCTACGAGCACCAGCGGCACCTCGCTACCACACTACCGACCTCCAGGTGTACTCGGCGCTGACGGCGGATCTACTCACCCCGAGTAGCGGGATCCGTCACATTGGCTGGCAGCCTGGTGGGATCGGCTGAGACCAGACAAGCAGGGGGAAATACAGCCACTGGCTTGACCCCGGTCTCAGCCACCGCAACACGCCGAGCATCCGGAGCGGCTGCAATCCGGGGGGAGATTCTGAGACCAGCCCAGCAGGGGGAAATACAGCCACTGGCTTGACCCCGGTCTCAGCCACCGCAACACGCCGAGCATCCGGAGCGGCCGCCATCCGGGGGGAGATTCTGAGACCAGCCCAGCAGGGGGAAAAACAGCCGCTGGCTTGACCCGGTCTCAGACACCCCTGGGTCCGAGAGGCGGACACCCCAAGTAACGGCCGTAACCCCGTATGGCCCAGCACTACGAGGGTCTGAAGCGCACGGTCCTTAAAGAATTGCTGAAAGCCAGAGGCAAGATCCCCGGGGGCAAACCGAAGGCGGTCATCATCAGCGAATTGATGGAGGACGACCGTGCTTGTATGGCTCCCTCCGAGGGCTCTGAGACCTCAGAATGGCGACGAGAGGTAAAGTGGCGGCTGGCCCTGTACGGAACAGACCCCTCTGCCGACATCATCGGCAGTGTCTTGGCAGATACGGACAGACTCCGCCAAGCAGAAATGCAGCAACGGTCCGGTGGGTCTCTGACTCCCCAGGGCAGAACCGGACCCCCCAAGCAAAAGATTCCCTTTGCCGCCTTCAAATTCTTCCCAGAGGGAAGCGAAGATATTGACGGCTTCCTGCAAGATTTTGAAAGACAATGTGCCCTGCAAGAGGTGGCGGCCCGAGATTGGGTACCTCTACTGGCGAGTAAGTTGACGGGCAGAGCGGCTGAAGCCTACCGGGCTGTGGCGGATGAGGACTGCATGGTGTACGAGCGGGTCAAGGAACACCTGCTGGCCCGCTATGCGCTCACCCCCAAGGCGTATCGAGTCCGGTTCCGAGCTCTAAAGAAAGAGACCCATGACTCCTACGCGGAATGGGGGCACCGCATGCAACAGGCCGTCCGCAGCTGGATCCAGGGATGTCAAGCCACCCACCCGGACCAGATCATCCAACTGCTCTTGCTGGAGCAGTTCTATAACTATTCACCTCCAGAGGTCCGGGATTGGGTGCGAGACCGACGTCCCCTCACCCTGCCCGAAGCTACCCGCCTCGCTGATGAATACCAGGACGCCAGGCGAGTACCTCCTCCTGACATCCGGCCCCCACCTCCCCGGTTCCATCCTGAACCCCAGCCTCGTACCGCACCCACCGAGAGAGCACCCCGGCCACCGACAATCCACACCCCGGTTCCTCGGACCGGTCCCCGGTGCTATGGGTACAACCAAATCGGACATATCCGGGACCGCTGTCCACTGACTGCCAACCGTCCTGCCCCGCATCGCCCAGCACACCCTCCGGGCAGAGCTACGGCATATTGTTGCCAACATGAGCCGGAGCCAGAACCCACAGCGATTCCGGACGAAGACTGGGGCATTCTACATGAAGCAGACCCGATTCAAGCAGCTGCCCAAGATAACCGGCAGCACCATCGCCAAAAGGTCCGGGTGAATGGATGAAGTGCCAACGGCCTGCGGGACACCGGCGCAAACCCTTACCCTGGCACAGCCCCACCTTATTACCCCGGCTGCCTCCACAGGCTACTCGGTGGCCGTCCGAGTCGCCGGCGGCCATGTTTACCGGATCCCTACGGCCCGCGTCCATCTCGATTGGGGCACGGATGCCCGGGACGTGGAAGTAGGGATCATGAAAGACCTACCAACTGAAGTACTACTCGGCAACGACCTTGGTCTGCTGACCTCTACTTTTGAGGACACCCACCCTGGCGGGGTATGCCCCGTCACCACCCGCCATCAAGCAAGGAAGGCTCCGCACACAGACTCCGAGGGGACCGCGGTAAGTGAGACCAGCCCAACCCTTGGCCCCGACAATACCCCCTCCTTGACCTGGGATTCCCCAACAGACTTTGCCCAAGCCACCAGGGAAGACGTCACCCTTGCCCCTTACCGACAACAGGCTGGGCGGGAGCCGGGAGGGGTAGGGGAAGTGAGATTTGCCTGGGACCAGGGGAAGTTGTATAGGACCTCCGTGGGGAGCGAGGAGGGGAGTGGACCAGGTACCCCATAGGCAACTGGTAGTGCCGGGGAAATATTGGCGCGATCTGTTGAAGATCGGGCATGATATTCCCCTTGCAGGCCATCTGGGGCACAGGCGGACGCTGCACCGCCTGACTCAGAGCTTCTTCTGGCCCGGGTTATCCGGGGATGTTAGGGACTATTGCCGGACCTGTGAGGTATGCCAGCGGGTAGGGAAGAGGGGGGGACACCCGGAAAGCAACCCTGAGACCCCTACCCATAGTGGGAGAACCCTTTAGACGGGTGGCAGTGGATCTGATAGGACCCCTGGCGGTGCCTAGTACTACGGGCAAGAAGTATATCTTGACCGTAGTAGACTACGCCACCAGGTACCCGAGGCCGTGGCCCTCCGAGATATCCACGCAGAGACCGTCGCTGGAGCTCTACTATAAATATTCTCCAGGGTCGGATTTCCCCAGGAAATCTTGTCTGACCAGGGCATGCAATTTACGGCCGAGGTGACCCAGCAGCTCTGGAGACTGTGCGGGATTAAACCCCTGTACATTTCCCCTTACCACCCGCAAACCAAAGGGCTCTGCGAGCGGTATAACGGGACCCTCAAGCAACTCCTTCGCACCTTTACCATGTCCCATAAGGACTGGGAACGCCACTTGCCTCATCTGTTGTTCGCGTACAGGGAGGTACCCCAGGAAGCCACTGGCTTCTCTCCCTTTGAGCTGTTGTACGGCCGGAGAGTCCGAGGCCCCTTGAACTTGCTCCGGGAGAACTGGGAAGGTGCTCTGGCCAAGGAGGGGACCTCGGCCATAGATTATGTGCTTGAGTTTAGGGACCGGCTGCAGGAATTGACCGCCCTGGTACGGGACAATCTCAAAGCGGCCCAAACCAAGCAGAAGAGGTGGTATGACCGGTCGGCTAGGGACCGCACCTTCCAGCTAGGGCAGAAAGTGTTAGCGCTCCGGCCGGTCAAACAAAATAAGTTGCAGGCAGCCTGGGAGGGACCCTACAAAATTATAGAGAAGATCTGCGATACCACCTTCATCGCAGCCAGATGTTCGGATGAAAGGATCCAAAGAACCTTTCATGTGAACATGCTGAAACCATTTCATGAAAGAGAAGAGGCAGTAGCCGCCCTCTGCGCACCGTACGCGGGGGATCTGGAGGATCTCCCCCTGCCGGTACTGCCTGGGGATCCAAGCGCCCAGGGGATAGCTGATGTCCGGCTGGGTGAGGGACTCAGTCCACACCACAGGGAACAGGCTCAGCAGGTGCTACGGGAGCACCGAGACCTGTTCTCGTCGCGTCCCGGCTACACCTCTGTAGCTCTGCATCGGGTCGATACCCAGAGTCAAACCCCCTTGCAGCAGACGGCGTACCGAATCCCCGATGCAGTGAGAGACGGGATGCAGAAGGAGATCCGCGAGATGCTGGATCTAGGGGTAATATAACCATCCGAGAGCCCATGGGCCTCCCCGGTGGTACTAGTACCCAAGAAGGATGGCACTACCAGGTTCTGTGTAGATTACAGAAGGCTCAATGAGCACACCGTTACCGACGCCTACCCCATGCCCCGGGTAGACGAACTCCTGGACCGCATTGCCCAGGGTCACTTCCTCACCACCATTGACTTGTGTAAGGGGTACTGGCAGATTCCCCTTGCCGAGGAAGGTGTGCCGAAATCGGCATTCATCACTCCGTTTGGCCTGTACCAATTTCGGGTCATGCCATTCGGGATGAAGAATGCCCCGGCCACGTTCCAACGCATGGTCGATCGTCTGCTAGAGGGGATGCAGGACTTTACCAGCGCCTACCTAGATGACATAGCCATCTTTAGTAACACCTGGGAGGAACATTTACAGCACTTACGGGCAGTACTGGACCGCCTTGGCACCGCAGGTCTGACAGTCAAACCAGACAAGTGCCACGTTGGCATGTCCGAGGTCCAGTACTTGGGCCACCGGGTGGGCTGCGGAAGGCAGTGTCCGGAACCCGCCAAGGTTGAAGCTGTCGCCCAGTGGCCCACACCCCGCACCAAGACACAGGTGTTAGCATTTCTAGGTACGGCGGGGTACTACCACCGTTTTGTCCCCAACTACAGCACCATTGCCAAACCCCTGACTGACTTGACCCGCAAGAACCTTCCCCGACAGGTACTGTGGTCCCCTGAGTGTGAGGAAGCCGTCCAGCAGCTCAAGCAAGCCTTGGTGGAGGCCCCGTGTTGACCGCTCCTGATTCAACTAAACGTTTCGTCGTCCACACAGACGCTTCTATGTTCGGACTGGGAGCGGTGCTGAGCCAGGTCGGTGAAGATGGGCATGACCACCCGGTTGCCTACATCAGTCGGAAACTTCTACCCAGGGAGGTTGCCTATGCAGCAATCGAGAAGGAGTGCCTAGCCCTGGTATGGGCACTGAAGAAACTCCAACCTTATTTGTATGGGCGCTCCTTCACGGTCCTCACAGACCACAACCCTCTAGTATGGCTGAACCGGGTGGCCGGAGACAACGGCAGGCTCCTGCGGTGGAGCCTGGCCCTACAGCCCTTCAACTTTACTATCCAATACCATCCTGGTAAACAAAATTCCAATGCGGATGGGCTATCCCGCCAGACTGAACTTGAGATCTAAGGTGGGGTCCGTGGACATCCCCAAGTGGACCCACAGAGGGTCTCACCGGGGTCTGCCAACTGGTAAGTTGGGGGAGATATGTGACGGGACGGCCGCCACTATGCTGTAGCGCAGTACAACAGTTCAAGTGTTTATTTATTTGTGTGTTATTAAACGTTCGTTAGCCCTTATTTTTATAAGTACCTCAATATGATTTTCCCTGTTGTTCCCCTGTTCCCCGCTCATTCAGAGCCACGGAAAGTTCACCAGACGAGCTGGCACCGAGCCTCAAGATAAGGGCTGCACCCACCAGGGGGGCCCAAGGTGAACAAAGGGAAATTGGGCCATGGCTAGGCAGTGGCAGAAATCACCCCGGGAGGGCTGAGGGCGGACCAGGGGAGAACAATGTCTTTTTTCCCCATAAATAAGCTGTGTTCTCCATGAAAAATAAATCATTCGTTTGAACCTTTACTCCTGCCTTGGCTAGTAATTGGGGATAACAGGGCTTTGGGAACTGGGACGCTTCAAGGACATCTACAGCGCTGCAACCTCGGGGTATTCTACGAGCACCAGCAGCACCTCGCTACCACACTACCGACCTCCAGGTGTACTCGGCGCTGACGGCGGATCTACTCACAGCTGGGTATCCCACAGATCCTCCAAGAGAGTCTCTTAAAATCTCTTTAAGCCTGTCGAACCGTACTCTTTATTTATTTATTTTCCCTTTTCTCTTCCTTTTTCGTTTATACTTAATTACTGTAATTGTTATTAGCTGTTTACTATAGAATGTAAAATGTACCGTATAATGTTGATTAACACCCACCTGCACTTATGTGACTTATATTGTTGAAAGGTCCTGCACGGCCTCTGTTGTCATTACTATATCTTTGTATTTCAACTTCTGATGGTACTCGATAAAAAACTTTATATTGAAAAAAAAAGGAGAAAAATAATATTTTATTTTTACATGACTCTAATCTGGTTATTTTCGGTATCACTGGAAAGGCCATAATCTGGCCAAACCAATGATACCTCATATGTCCCTCTATCCCTTAGGGCTCCAGAGATACAGGGCTCTCAATGATTATAAATTGTAAAAAGAAAAGAAATCTATTTATAAATATTTTTTTTACAGAGCAAGGCGTCCCCTTGTGCCCAGCACCTGTAGGCACCTGCCTGCTCTGCCTAGTTATAAATCCAGCCCTAGTCAGAATAAGAGCTTTAATATTCCGGCTGCTGCTGTGACGGCTCTAGTGTCACGGTCCTCATCCTAGAGGTAGGATCTGCACAATGCATTCCAAGGCGAGGAACAAAGTGACAATCCAGGAGACGAGGTCGGTGTCTGAGCAGGAGGTTGAGGCAGGCAGCAGAGGTTTGTAGGTGAGAAGACAGGACAGAAAGACAGTGTCACTGATTCTTCTAAGCACAGGGAGAAGCCGGGGCATTATATAAGGACTGAGGTGGACGCTCCTCCAGTCGTTTGCCGCCCCCTAATCCCAGTTGGTGCAAGCATCTGGGGCACTTCACACTTCATCACAGGCCTCCAGCCCTCTCACCCCAGAGCCTTGTTAGGTGGCTTCAGCTCCCGCACTATATTGGCTCTCCTTCCCCAGCCAGTACCATGTGGGAACGCAGCGCTCCGAATGGAGTGCAAGTCACTGCGGCACAATGACAACAGAGCGCTGCCGTGAAGAGTGAGCACCAGAGTCACTGGAGCCGGAGCTCCTTGTGCCTGGACAATGTGGAGACAGCGTGAGTACCTGGTGCAGTATAAGGTGGGTTTGGCTGCCGGTAAGGAGTGTCATTAGTTACATAGTGACATAGTCATTGTTTCACTATTACAGACAATTTTTGCTTTAGCTGCTGATTACTGTAAGTTAACGATCCCTATGCTTTGTATACTTTGTACAGGAGCCATTAACAGCAGGTCAGTGTGAGAAAGAATGATGAGTTATTCCATGCTGGCGCATTATTCTCAGTTTGCTCCGGGATTCAAACATTAACACCGGCTCGCAGACCCTGGTATTACATTATTAAGAGTTTGCACAATCCCCTAACCCTGTGAAATAAATACATCCATGATCTTCACAGCGCGGCCATAAAATGTGAACAGAATGTGCTCACCTATAACCTTGGGGTCCTTGAAACACCCGGTGTCCTCTGAAAGGTTGTCCAAGCCCTGTTTGTCTTCCTTTGCAATGTAAATAAGAATATCTTCCACGATGTCTGACGCCATAACCCCGAATTTAATGCCAGGAACTGAAAACTTTACTTTGGTTTTAAAAGGAGCTCTATTCATTTTTACCGCGGTACCTGCTCTGTGGAGAGAAAATAAAAGATAACACAATAATGAGCCTATAGATAAGACTTTCATCTGGTGGTTTGAAGCGAGATAACATATTGCTGCACATATTATATGTTGTTATTGTTGTAGATTTCATATGATTATAACAACATAAATAGATAACCTATACAATAATATTATCCTATAACATGTACAACATCTAAACTAACGTATAACTATAACATGTATAACAATAACATATAACCCTGAGGGTTTACTAGCTTCCTGTTCTGCCCTGTGGGGTTTACTAACTTCCTGTTTTGCCCTGAGGGGTTTACTCACTTCCTGTTCTGCCCTGAGGGGGTTTACTCGCTTCCTGTTCTGCCCCGTGGGGTTTACTAACTTCCTGTTCTGCCCTGAGGGGTTTACTCACTTCCTGTTCTGCCCTGAGGGGTTTACTCGCTTCCTGTTCTGCCCCGTGGGGTTTACTAACTTCCTGTTCCGCCCTGAGGGGTTTACTCGCTTCCAGTTCTGCCCTGAGGGGTTTACTCGCTTCCTGTTCTGCCCCGTGGGGTTTACTAACTTCCTGTTCCGCCCTGAGGGGTTTACTCGCTTCCTGTTCTGCCCTGTGGGGTTTACTAACTTCCTGTTCTGCCCTGTGGGGTTTACTAGCTTCCTGTTCCGCTCTGAGGGGTTTACTGGCTTCCTGTTCTGCCCTGAGGGGTTTACTCGCTTCCTGTTCTGCCCTGAGGGGTTTACTCGCTTCCTGTTCTGCCCTGAGGGGTTTACTCGCTTCCTGTTCTGCCCCGTGGGGTTTACTAACTTCCTGTTCCGCCCTGAGGGGTTTACTTGCTTCCTGTTCTGCCCTGAGGGGTTTACTCACTTCCTGTTCTGCCCTGTGGAGTTTACTAACTTCCTGTTCCGCCCTGAGGGGTTTACTCGCTTCCTGTTCTGCCCTGTGGGGTTTACTAACTTCCTGTTCCGCCCTGAGGGGTTTACTCGCTTCCTGTTCTGCCCTGAGGGGTTTACTCGCTTCCTGTTCTGCCATGAGGGGTTTACTCACCTCCTGTTCCGCCCTGAGGGGTTTAGTTGCTTTCTGTTCTGCTCTGAGGGGTTTACTTGCTTCCTGTTCTGCCCTGTGGGGTTTACTAACTTCCTGGTCTGCCCTGTGGGGTTTACTAACTTCCTGTTCCGCCCTGAGGGGTTTACTCGCTTCCTGTTCTGCCCTGAGGGGGTTTACTCGCTTCCTGTTCTGCCCCGTGGGGTTTACTAACTTCCTGTTCCGCCCTGAGGGGTTTACTCGCTTCCTGTTCTGCCCTGAGGGGTTTACTCACTTCCTGTTCTGCCCTGTGGGGTTTACTCACTTCCTGTTCTGCCCTGTGGGGTTTACTAACTTCCTGTTCCGCCCTGAGGGGTTTACTCGCTTCCTGTTCTGCCCTGAGGGGTTTACTAACTTCCTGTTCTGCCCTGAGGGGTTTACTCGCTTCCTGTTCTGCCCTGAGGGGTTTACTCACTTCCTGTTCTGCCCTGTGGGGTTTACTCACTTCCTGTTCTGCCCTGTGGGGTTTACTAACTTCCTGTTCCGCCCTGAGGGGTTTACTCGCTTCCTGTTCTGCCCCGTGGGGTTTACTAACTTCCTGTTCCGCCCTGAGGGGTTTACTCGCTTCCTGTTCCGCCCTGAGGGGTTTACTCGCTTCCTGTTCTGCCCTGAGGGGTTTACTCACTTCCTGTTCTGCCCTGTGGGGTTTACTAGCTTCCTGTTCCACTCTGAGGGGTTTACTCGCTTCCTGTTCTGCCCTGAGGGGTTTACTAACTTCCTGTTCCGCCCTGAGGGGTTTACAGACTTCCTGTTGTCGGTTGGTGCAATGTTCTGGTAGATGTAAAATGGCAGCTCAAGCAGAGCAGTGTTATGAGGCAGCTCTGTGAGGAAACTGTTCTACACCGATTAATAAAGTATAACTTGCTTATCCAGAAGTGACTGTTTCGTATAAGAAAGTAATAAAGTAGGAATATAAACACATTTCAACAAAACCACACATTATCGGTTACAGGGCGTGTGTGTTATCGGTTACAGGGTGTGTGTGCTATCGGTTACAGGGCATTTGTGTTATACGTTAAAGGGCGTGTGTGTTATATGTTACAGTGAAAGGGAATCAGGCCAGAGACAGGCCGCCATGATGTCCCATGCAGCCATTTTGATCAGGACTTTGGTTCACGTAAATGTACATAGCAGATATTAGCTGAATTAAGGCGAGTTTGCATAGAGTCTTTGGAATTCTTTAAACTAACAAGCAGAGCAATTAAATTAACAAAATCCGGGCAGACGCTGGCAGAAGTGACAGGATGGAGATTAGTTACATCAAGGTCAGAGAGCTAGGGGCCAGAACAATGATGAATGTGAATCCAGCTGGGGGCTTATCAGTAGTATACAATAAACAAGTTCCAGGGAGGTAGGCATAAGCAGGATCTGGACGACTGTTAAATTATCCAATTGTCAAAATACTGTGAACGCTGCCAATTTACTGCCAATGTGTGGAATGTCTTTGTATTCTGTAAGGGGAAGGTACAGACCCACGTGGTATGGGAGTGTCACCACGGGGTGGGCTAATTGGGATGTAACTGATTATCTATTCAAGGTATAAAATGCTATGTTTCGATGTAAAAGGGGCTCAGTCTTTGCGATTCAATCCTGTCTGAGCATCTGTGACGTCACAATAAAGTTCGCCTTTCCTGAAGAGACTCGTGTCCAGTCAGTCATTGTCCGCGCCGGCCTGTTCTACTCCCGAGGAAGCCAGGTGGATTCTGGTAACAACAGGGTCTGTTATCGGTTACAGGGCGTTTGTGTTATACGTTACAGGGTGTGTTATCGGTTACAGGGCGTTTGTGTTATCGGTTACAGGGCGTTTGTGTTATACGTTACAAGGTGTGTTATACGTTACAGGGTGTTATATGTTACAGTGTGTGGTTGTGTTACAGGGCCTGTGTGCGGGCAGAGAGCGTCAGCTCTTGAGTTGACAGAGCCACGGCGAGGGGCCTGTGTGCGGGCAGAGAGCGTCAGCTCCTGAGTCACGGCGAGGGGCCTGTGTGCGGGCAGAGAGCGTCAGCTCCTGAGTCGCACCGTCCTCAGCCCCGCATTGCACCTTCCTCTGCCCCGCATCGCACCTTCCTCTGCCCCGCATTGCACCGTCTCGCACCTTCCTCAGCACCGCATCGCACCGTCCTCTGCCCCGCATCGCACCGTCCTCTGCCCCGCATCGTCCTCTGCCCCGCATCGCACCGTCCTCTGCCCCGCATCGTACCGTCCTCAGCACCGCAGGACCAGGGGTCTGTGACATACAGGGTGATTCAGAGAGAAGTGAAAATTCTAGGTGAAAATAGCCGATTTGGAAAGTGAGATAAATGGGAGAATTTTGACCTAGAATTTTCACTTCTCCGTCATTCTCCTGAGTTTCACCTTTCTCTGAATAACCTCGGGTCTCCGTGACGCAAAGTGTTAATGCCCGGGAATGAATGACACCCTCTGACTGCTGGGAATTGACGCTTCCTGTGCATAGGGTATAAGAAAGGGTTAATTGGGGATGAGGTCCCTGGGTCAGTACATTAAGATACCGGGCACGTGGCAGCACCGGCCGTTCACCGGAAGTAACAAGAAGACACACCGGGCTGTTTTCGCCGCCTTGTGCTCAATTTGGTGAAACCCCGCGGATATCCGGATACCGCACGCGCTACGCGTTTACATTCCGTCGCGGAGTGATGACGTTGCTTTATCTCTCTGTCCATTGGGGGACTCAGCGCACGCTGCTGCCCCCCCCTTCCAATCTGTGGGCGTGGTAACTTATACGTCACGTCCGGAGCTGTGGCAGCACTGAGCACGCAGCCGGTCAGTCAGTGAGCAGCAGCACCACAGTGTCAGCCAGCGCCATGTCCTCCCTGCTGAAAGTGGATCAGGAGCTGAAGAAGAAGGTGAGGGAGAGCGAAACGCCGGGCCCGGAGGAGGAGTGTGCGGCCCGGCCTGACCGAGGAGGAGGAGCAGCTGCTACGCGGATACCCCCTCCCCCCCCACTGAGCTATATCCCCCCCCCACTGAGCTATATCCCCCCACTGAGCTATATCCCCCCCACTGAGATATATCCCCCCCACTGAGATATATCCCCCCCACTGAGATATATCCCCCCCACTGAGATATATCCCCCCACTGAGATATATCCCCCTCCCCACTGAGATATATCCCCCCCACTGAGATATATCCCCCCACTGAGATATATCCCCCCCACTGAGATATATCCCCACTGAGATATATCCCCCCTCCCCCCCACTGAGATATATCCCCCCCCCCCCCACTGAGATATATCCCCCCTCCCCCCACTGAGATATATTCCCCTCTCCCACTGAGATATATCCCCTCCCCCCCACTGAGATATATCCCCCTCCCCCCCACTGAGATATATCCCCCCACTGAGATATATCCCCCCACTGAGATATATCCCCCCACTGAGATATATCCCCCCGAGATATATCCCCCCCCCACTGAGAGAATATCCCCCCACTGAGATATATCCCCCTCCCCCCCACTGAGATATATCCCCCCTCCCCCCCCACTGAGATATATCCCCTCCCCCCCACTGAGATATATCCCCCCCCTCCCCCCACTGAGATATATCCCCCCTCCCCACTGAGATATATCCCCTCCCCCCCACTGAGATATATCCCCCCTCCCCCCACTGAGATATATCCCCTCCCCCCACTGAGATATATCCCCCTCCCCCCCACTGAGATATATCCCCCTTCCCCCCACTGAGATATATCCCCCCACTGAGATATATCCCCCCACTGAGATATATCCCCCCACTGAGATATATCCCCCCACTGAGATATATCCCCCCACTGAGATATATCCCCCCCACTGAGATATATCCCCCCCACTGAGATATATCCCCCCACTGAGATATATCCCCCCCACTGAGATATATCCCCCCTCCCCCCCACTGAGATATATCCCCCCTCCCCCCCACTGAGATATATCCCCCCTCCCCCCCCACTGAGATATATCCCCCCTCCCCCCCACTGAGATATATCCCCCCTCCCCCCCACTGAGATATATCCCCCCTCCCCCACTGAGATATATCCCCCTCCCCCCACTGAGATATATCCCCCCCACTGAGATATATCCCCCTCCCCCCCCACTGAGATATATCCCCCCTCCCCCACTGAGATATATCCCCCTCCCCCCCCACTGAGATATACCCCCCTCCCCCCCACTGAGATATATCCCCCTCCCCCCCACTGAGATATATCCCCCTCCCCCCACTGAGATATATCCCCCTCCCCCCCACTGAGATATATCCCCTCCCCCCCACTGAGATATATCCCCCCTCCCCCCCACTGAGATATATCCCCCCTCCCCCCCACTGAGATATATCCCCCAGAGATATATCCCCCCTCCCCCCCCCCACACTGAGATATATCCCCCTTCCCCCCACTGAGATATATCCCCCCACTGAGATATTCCCCCCCCACTGAGATATATCCCCCCCACTGAGATATATCCCCCCACTGAGATATATCCCCCCACTGAGATATATCCCCCCACTGAGATATATCCCCCCACTGAGATATATCCCCCCACTGAGATATATCCCCCCCACTGAGATATATCCCCCCACTGAGATATATCCCCCCACACTGAGATATATCCCCCCCACTGAGATATATCCCCCCCACTGAGATATATCCCCCCCCACTGAGATATATCCCCCCCACTGAGATATATCCCCCCCACTGAGATATATCCCCCCCCACTGAGATATATCCCCCCCACTGAGATATATCCCCCCACTGAGATATATCCCCCCACTGAGATATATCCCCCCACTGAGATATATCCCCCCCCTGAGATATATCCCCCCCCACTGAGATATATCCCCCCCACTGAGATATATCCCCCCCCACTGAGATATATCCCCCCCCACTGAGATATATCCCCCCCCACTGAGATATATCCCCCCCACTGAGATATATCCCCCCCACTGAGATATATCCCCCCCACTGAGATATATCCCCCCACTGAGATATATCCCCCCCACTGAGATATATCCCCCCCCACTGAGATATATCCCCCCCACTGAGATATATCCCCCCCCACTGAGATATATCCCCCCCCACTGAGATATATCCCCCCCCACTGAGATATATCCCCCCCCACTGAGATATATCCCCCCTCCCCCCACTGAGATATATCCCCCCTCCCCCCACTGAGATATATCCCCCCTCCCCCCACTGAGATATATCCCCCCTCCCCCCACTGAGATATATCCCCCCTCCCCCCACTGAGATATATCCCCCCTCCCCCCTGAGATATATCCCCCTCCCCCCCACTGAGATATATCCCCCCTCCCCCCCACTGAGATATATCCCCCCTCCCCCCACTGAGATATATCCCCCCTCCCCCCCACTGAGATATATCCCCCCTCCCCCACTGAGATATATCCCCCCTCCCCCCCACTGAGATATATCCCCTCCCCCCCACTGAGATATATCCCCCTCCCCCCACTGAGATATATCCCCCTCCCCCCCACTGAGATATATCCCCCCTCCCCCCCACTGAGATATATCCCCTCCCCCCACTGAGATATATCCCCCCACTGAGATATATCCCCCCCACTGAGATATATCCCCCCACTGAGATATATCCCCCCACTGAGATATATCCCCCCCACTGAGATATATCCCCCCCCTGAGATATATCCCCCCCACTGAGATATATCCCCCCCCACTGAGATATATCCCCCCACTGAGATATATCCCCCCACTGAGATATATCCCCCCCACTGAGATATATCCCCCCCACTGAGATATATCCCCCCACTGAGATATATCCCCCCACTGAGATATATCCCCCCCACTGAGATATATCCCCCCACTGAGATATATCCCCCCACTGAGATATATCCCCCCCACTGAGATATATCCCCCCACTGAGATATATCCCCCCACTGAGATATATCCCCCCACTGAGATATATCCCCCCCACTGAGATATATCCCCCCACTGAGATATATCCCCCCCACTGAGATATATCCCCCCCACTGAGATATATCCCCCCCACTGAGATATATCCCCCCCACTGAGATATATCCCCCCACTGAGATATATCCCCCCACTGAGATATATCCCCCCCACTGAGATATATCCCCCTCCCCCCCCACTGAGATATATCCCCCTTCCCCCCACTGAGATATCCCCACCTCCCCCCCCCCACTGAGATATATCCCCTCCCCCCACTGAGATATATCCCCTCCCCCCCACTGAGAGATATCCCCTCCCCCCCCACTGAGAGATATCCCTCCCCCCCACTGAGAGATATCCCTCCCCCCACTGAGAGATTATCCCTCCCCCACTGAGAGATATCCCCTCCCCCCACTGAGAGATATCCCCCTCCCCCCACTGAGGAGATATCCCCCTCCCCCCACTGAGAGATATCCCCCTCCCCCCACTGAGAGATATCCCCCTCCCCCACTGAGAGATATCCCCCCCCCACTGAGAGATATCCCCCTCCCCCACTGAGAGATATCCCCCTCCCCCCACTGAGAGATATCCCCCTCCCCCACTGAGAGATATCCCCCTCCCCCCCACTGGAGAGATATCCCCCTCCCCCCACTGAGAGATATCCCCCTCTCCCCCACTGAGAGATATTCCCCCCTCCCCCCACTGAGAGATTATCCCCCTCCCCCCCACTGGAGAGATATCCCCCTCCCCCCACTGAGAGATATCCCCCTCCCCCCACTGAGAGATATCCCCCTCCCCCCACTGAGAGATATCCCCCTCCCCCACTGAGAGATATCCCCCTCCCCCCACTGAGAGATATCCCCCCTCCCCACTGAGAGATATCCCCCTCCCCCACTGAGAGATATCCCCCTCCCCCCACTGAGAGAGATATCCCCCTCCCCCCCACTGGAGAGATATCCCCCTCCCCCCACTGAGAGATATCCCCCTCCCCCCACTGAGAGATTATCCCCCTCCCCCCACTGAGAGATATCCCCCTCCCCCCACTGAGGAGATATCCCCCTCCCCCCACTGAGAGATATCCCCCTCCCCCCACTGAGAGATATCCCCCTCCCCCCACTGAGAGATATCCCCCTCCCCCCACTGAGAGATATCCCCCTCCCCCCACTGAGAGATATCCCCCTCCCCCACTGAGAGATATCCCCCTCCCCCCACTGAGAGATATCCCCCTCCCCCCTCCCTCCCCCCCACTGCGATATATTCCCCCCCTCCCTCCCCCCCACTGCGATATATTCCCCCCCTCCCCCCCACTGCGATATATTCCCCCCCTCCCTCCCCCACTGCGATATATCCCCCTCCCCCCACTGCGATATATTCCCCCCCTCCCTCCCCCCACTGCGATATATTCCCCCCCTCCCTCCCCCCACTGCGATATATTCCCCCCCCGGCCTTCACTGAGATATATTCCCAGCCCCTGTTGCCATTTATGTTTTATATATATATATATAAAGTTGTTTTTTTCTGGGTTTTTTCAGGTGGATTGCTTCCGGGAAAGAATCACAAGTGAGGTATGAATGACCCGTTATGAAGCTGCGCCGGAAGCTGATTATTCACGTGTCGATGTTCGCTGATACAGTATCTGGGCACCATGACCACTTTCACACACAGCATCGCGGTCTCGCTCGTTGCGCACAGCGTCGCGGTCTCGCTCGTCGCGCTGTTTGTAGGTTTTGACGAGGTCTCATTTGTTTATTTTAGTTTATTTTATCCGTCGCTGCTAAACTTTCCTAAGAATCACCTCTCCACCACGTTAACCCTTTCATCTAGTTTTCGGCAATAAACCAGTCACTCGGCCACAGAAACGTATGAACCGTCAAAGTGCGGGCGCTACGAGGGGCTGATCTGGAGGTGCAATCTGATTGGTCCAGATCTGGTTCTAGAATATTTAATGGGAAGTCATGGCAAAGCTTCCTCTGCTGGACGGCCTGCGGCAAAGCCCAAACGTTGTCTCCGTGAAATGCTGTAGAACCGGATCTTTCTGTGTTTATGGTTAATGCGGCACAGGTAATGCTTTGGTTCAGACCGTGGTTAGTATCTCGGCCCTTGCGCTCATCCATTCAGCGAGAAGCAATGCTGCGATCTCCCGTAATGCCGCCCATACGAACCTACACGCGTGTACTTTTCCCCTGTGTGATGAGTGCAGGTGACGTGACGCAGAGTGCTCTGCGTGCACCGCAGGCCTGGAAGACGTCATGGTGACCTTAGAATCTTTAGTGGCCGAGCTGCCGGTCAGACTGGGTCGTGCGGTATTGGATCAAGACTCTGGATCGATCGATACCAAACACTGCACGACTTGGCTCGGCTGCAAAAAAAAAGCTGTCAGGACATCCCTGCCGTATCGTAATGGCTCGCGGCCCTGCTCCGTACAAGCTACAAAAACTGCAGCTCTGCTTTTATTATTCTTCATATACTTTTTATCGGGGCAGTCAGAGAATAGCGAGCGAGTCCCCGGCAGCTCCTCATTCTCTATTTGAGCCGGTATCACATGAAGATACTGTGGCGTGTTGCAAACTTTCAGTGTCTGTCCTCTGCCCCCATGCGGGGGTCACACAGGCCGAGCGCCCCCTTACCTGTAACCATGGTGACCAGTAATGCTCCGTTCTCAGGATTTTGAAAAGTTTCCATATAATAATGCGAGATTCTGGTGATGGGAGAATGGCTTTTCCTCAATGCTTGTACCTCCCATATATGGGGGAGGAGCCAATACTAATGAGAGGTGCAATGTGAAGCCCCCAAATCTTACCAAGATATAATCCCACAACAAACGTCTCCGACCCGAGGCCGCCAGGAAAAGCTATTATTCGATTTATATATTAAGCTGCTATTTCACAGCGTGAGGGTCTCTGGGTTTGACGGGCGGGGCACTGGGTTGGGCACTGGGTGTGACGGGCGGGGCCCTGGGTATCAAGCTATAATTATAGAATTTAGCTAAGTTAGAATTTTAATAAAGACTCTGAGGCGAGTATTGCTTCTCTTTCTTGCTTTATTAAACATAGCAGCAACTAGCAAGAACTTTGAAAATATGAAGCATTTATATTGAATAAAAGAGAAAACCTATATATAACAGTAGTAACAGATATATATGGTATCATCTGACCCCCTTCATTCCTTCTTGGACCGGTCCTCCTTCCTGTCAGTATCCATCAAAACCGAGCAACACCCTTCCTACTTCCTTTCTTTGCTGTACGAGGTGATCAATGTAGGAGAGTAGTGAACCCCAAAGGGCAATCCACAGGAAACAAGGAAATCCTTCATGAAGCTGAGGAAAAAGAAGACGTGAGAGTGGAAGATATTGCATCCGCAGACCCAGTAAACAACAAACTACCATAGCGGTGGGAGTGGTGGGCAATACTCGCCTCAGAGTCTTTATTATTAAAATTCTAACTTAGCTAAATTCTATAATTTTAATACATTGACTCTGAGGCTCCTATTGCTTGTTGAAAGCTAACCCACAACTGCGGATGATCAATGAACAACGGGCTTGAAATAGAAAGATCGAAAGGTGGACTCCCTTGGGCCAGTCAGCTGATCGCAATAAGTCCTCCAAACGACAACCTGCCGAGAACGCAGAAGATGCCACCACACTGCGAAGCGAATGAGAGCCAAATACCGAGGTATCAACCCCTAACAATATCAATAGCCAGCGCGCAAGCGTAGTCGTACCCACCGGGGCGAAAGGAGATTTAAACGAGAGGAAAAGAGAAGGTTCAGGACCCCAAAGTGCAGAGGTACGAGATTCATACTCCTGGAGACACAGAACCGGACATAAAGCCGGGCATGAGGGAAACGCCGGGTAAAAAGCGGACGAATTGGATGTCTTAGTACGGCAGAAGATGTCAAAGCGAACACCACCAGGCACGAAAGAATGGGCACGGAAGTCCAGGGCCCTGACAACAGCCACTCTCTTGCATGATATCAAGCAGAGAAGGGCCAGCAACTTGGCAGAAAGTTGACGCAAGGTTAAATCCTGATTTAGAAGGCCATTGTTCTAGGAAAACAAGTAAAAGGGTGACGTCCCAAGTTACCGTATATCGCAGTAGCGGAGGACGATCAGACCTGATACCCTTAAGTAAACTGCAAACCAGAGGGTGCTTGCCTAAAGGCGTTCCTTGAAAACCTACATGATAAGCCGATCTATAAACGTTAAGAGTGCGGTAAGCTTTTCCCTGATCAAAAACTTCCGTAAGGAAGTCCAACACGAATCTCAAAGGGGCCTGGAAGGGATCCTGATCCCTTGACAGACACCAATGATGCCAGGTGAGCCAAGCTGACTTATAGCAGGCTCTAGTACCCAGGGCCCATGCATGGCGCAGGAGCTCCGTAGTTCTGACCGAAATCTCTCCGGCTCCCCGGGCGTCGTGAGGCCAGCAACAAACCTGCGTCTGGTGACATAAGTGGGTGAGGGTGTCCGGAGGCATCCATCAGGACATCCGGGAGAGTCGGAGATCCACCAGGAGATCCAAAAGAATCGGGAACCATGGTTGGTTCTGCCAAAAGGGAGTGATTAGAACAATCTGAGCTTTTGAACTTTGACCGTTCGCAGTGTGCGCGCAATCAATTGAAATGGCGGGAAGGCGTACTGACGAGCCCCGGACCAATCCTGCAGGAAAGCGTCCGTTGCCTCTGCCAGTGGGTCTGGCCGCCAACTGTAGAAGAGCGGGAGATGGGCGTTGAGCCGGCATGCGAATAGGTCCGCATGAAACGGTTCCCATAGGGCTGCCACGTCGGAGAACACTGCCGAGCACAGATGCCAATCCCCTGAGTCTTCTGTGTGTCTCGAGTTCCAATATGCGGTTTGGTTAGAGATTCCTGGAATAAACCTGCTTGGACCTCGATCCCGTTCTGAAAGCACCATTCCCAGAGGCGGGAAGCCATGGTCATCAGGATAGGCCTGCCGTTGCAGGAGTAGAGGTGAGTTATCCACCATTCCAGATCCAGTCTGGCCTCTCCCGAGAGAGAGATTGGAGCGGAGTTAGAGAGAAAAAGGGCCTTCAGGCGTTGGAGGGCCCGATAATGCAGGTGTGCCGGCTTTACTGCCAGCCTCGTGGCTGCCAAAAGGCCAATCACGCGAGCAAGATCTCCTATTTTTTTTTATAATTCTTTATTTTTCCATATTTCAAAGACAAAAAGGGCAACATACCACAAAAACACAATTTTAAAGACTGCTACTGGTTAGCCCTGAGGAGCCCCTGCCAGAAGACCACAGGGAAGGGACCCCCAAGAGGGGGGGGGGGAGAAGAAAAAATAATAAGATCGAAGAAACACAAACATAGAGAGAAGAGGAAGAGACCTCATGGGGAGGGGGAAGGGGATAGGGTGCCGCCCCAAAGGAGTAAAAAACCCCAGTATCACAACCTGCCAGAAAGTCAAACAGTCCAGCCCTCAACCCACATCAAACTCCAACCAGGGGTTCCAGATGTTTATGCAACAGCTTATTCTCTGATCTCGATAGGGCTTCCTGGGTGCGGTGAAGAAGGAATGTCCATGGGTCGAGAGCCACTCCACACTGCAGGACCTCTTGGATGAGGGCATGAATCTGATGCCAAAAGCGACGTATCAGGGGGCACGTCCACCACATGTGGTAAAATGAGCCCTTAATGCCGCAACCTCTCCAGCATAAGTCAGAGGAAGACCCGTCCATGTGAGAAAGTTGTGAGGGGGTAACATACCAGCGAAACAACATCTTGTAAGCCTGTTCCTGGTGGGCCACATTGATGGAGCAGTGTGCCACATTGTCCCAAATATCCTCCCATTCTTCACTGGGCAGGGCATCCCCCACATCTCTCTCCCAGCGTGCAACATAAGTTGGGTCCCCCCATATCGGAGAGCCTGAACAGAGGGAGACATAAAGCGAGGAGATCATCGATTTCATGATGCGAGCGTCATTACAGCGAGCTTCAAACGCCGTCAAGGAAGACGTGGCGGCCGTACGGACTTCTGGCGTCCGCGCATAGTCCATAACCTGCAAGTAGCGAAAGAAGTCCGCCGGTCCAACCGGACCTCTGTGTTGAATGTCCGCAAACTGAAGCAGTGCACCCGCTGGGTAGAGGTGGTGGATCCTCTGAAGGCCCAAGTCCTCCAGATTCGCAAAAGGGCGAGGGCATAGGCCCGGTGGAAACTTCCGGTTGTGGAGAAAAGGGATCATAGCTGAATGTTCTTTAGCAAACTTGAAGCGACGGTTCAGTGTCCCAGATTTGTAGAGAGTTGATGGTGGCAGTGCAGGTGGAGCGAAGGATTGGACGATCGGTTTTGGGAAGCCAAAAATAGAATTGCGGCAATTCAGGAGCAAAGAGATGCGACTCCAAGTCTGCCCAACGGTGCGTACCAGGTGGTGCATGAAAGGTAACAAACTGTGCTAGTTGGGCAGCATGGTAATATTGTAACAAACTTGGAACTCCCAAACCTCCCACCGCCCCCGGTCTATGTAACACCCTTCTAGCCACCCTGTGTCGTTTTATTATGCCAGATGAACCGGTCCACATGGGACTGTAGATGCGTCAATGAGGCCGGAGGGTCAGGCACCGGGAGGGTTTGGAACAGGTATAGGATTTGGGGGGAGTAGATTCATTTTTACGCTAGCAATACGACCCACCCAGGAGACATGGACACGTGGGATGCCTTTAATATCAGCTATAAGACGTTGGATCAGTACATCATAGTTGGCTCTAATCAGTGCTGCGGGATCACTGGTCAGCTTCACTCCCAGATATGAGAGAAGAGGTGGAGAATTGAAACCCTGTGAGGAGACGCAACCGTTCGACCTCCGTGTTCGGTATGCCTATTGGCAGCGCGCGAGATTTATCAATATTGATCTTAAACCCGGAAACTTCCGAGAAGTCGCGAAGGAGGGAAAACAAATGGGGCACAGATTGGACCGGGTCCGTGATGGTCAGGAGGAGGTCGTCCGCATACGCTGACACCAGGAATTCCTCCCCTCCAACCTGTAAGCCCGTGATGGATGTGGAGGACCGTAATTTATCCAGCAGGGGCTCAAGGGCCAGAGCGAAGAGCATGGGTGACAGGGGGCAACCCTGCCGCGTTCCGTTACCTATAGGGAAGGATTCCGGGGAGGTCCCCGTGGTGATAATTTTCGTAAGGGGGGAGTCATATAGGACCCGGATAGCTGCGCAAAAGCCAGGGGGAAATCCCCAATGCTCCAGTAGGTGAAACAAGTAAGGCCAGCCCACCCTGTCGAACGCCTTCTCCGCATCCAGAGCGAGCTCTCTCGATCAGGACCACGTTTCTCCTTGTATTTTCGTATGCCTGCCTCGTGGGAATGAATCCGACCTGGTCCGGGTGAATAATGGAGGGGAGAATTGCTCCCAGTCTGTTGGCCAGAATTTTCGTAAAGATCTTATAATCCACATTCAAGAGAGATTGGTCTAGTTTTGTGGGGGTAGGAAGGATCTTTGCCCTCTTTAGGAATCAAAATCACATCGGATCGGAGGAAAGCCAGAGGTACCGGCCGTCCTTCCAAAATTCCATTTATATAGTTTAGCTAGATATTTGCTCAAGTGGGGAGAGAATTTTTTATAATTAAAAAGCTGTGAAACCGTCCGGACCAGGGGCCTTATGGGGTTTCATTTGTTTAATCACTGATGCCACTTCGGCCTCTTAGACCCCAGCCCCTCCAGCAAGAAGGGGGGGGGGGCTCCAGGCCCTTCCATGAGGCCAGGAATTCCCGCACATGGTCCAGATTTCGGAGAGAGTGATCAGGGGAGTGGTTGTAGAATTGCTTAATCTCGCTGGGGATAGTAGTGATCAAACCCTGGGGCGTATGGGCCGATGTCACCAATTTGGATCTAGTTTGGTTCCTTAGTTTGCGCTCTAACATGGTGTGTGCCTTGTCAGAGTGTTCATAAAAGGTCCGCGTGGTCCAAGCTAAGGACCGGGCCACATCCGTCAATAGGGCAGACCGGAGTTCCTGGCGTACCATTTACAAGGGCATCAAAATCAGCCTGAGAGTGAGAGGACTTGTGTGCTGTTTCCCGGTCAGCCAGCCTCTCCTGAAGTTCCACCAGCAGACGCGTCCTCTCCCTCTTAAACCTGCTGCCAATCTGAATCAGGTGGCCTCGTATGACCGCCTTATGGGCCAGCCACAAGGAGTCCGGTCCAATATCGTCTAGGTCATTCTCCTCAAAGTATCTGTCCAAATGGGCAGACACTTCTTCCATCACTTCAGCCAATTGTAAGATGGAAGAGTTGAGGTGCCAGGACCAACCCGAGCGAGTTCCCGGTATTCTCACCCATACGGGCGCATGGTCAGACCAACTAATTGAGCCAATCGCCGTGCGGGTAGTCAATGGGATCGTCCTGGCTGGCAACAAGAACAGGTCTATCCTCGAGTATGAGTGAGGGTGGGAATAAAAGGAGAAATCGTGGTCACCTGGGTGATGGAGTCGCCAAAAGTCGAGCAGCTGCGCGTTTTGTATAAACCGAGCTAGCAGTGCATCCTGAGGAGATACCGTAGTTCTGGTACCTAGTGCTCCGGATTTCCTGTCAATTGCTGGCGCAGGGGCCGCGTTAAAGTCCCCCCCATGATCAGAAAGGAACCTTCCGTTAGCTGTAGGAGCGTCGCAAGGTGGGCCCAGAAAGAATCTAACGGGGTGTTGGGGGCATAGACATTCAGCAAAGAGCCACATTATTAACAGTCCCCCGGATCAGGATATACCTGCCCTCATCATCTCTATCCACATGTTGAACCGTCATCTGGCATGATTTATGCAGTAAAATCGCAACTCCCTGACGTTTACCGGTGCAGGAAGCGAAAAAGGAGCGTGGGAAGGTGCGGTCTGTGAGGCTGAACTGGCGTGCCCGGGCAAAATGCGTTTCCTGCAGGAATGCTATCTGACATTGTGCGCGTTTTAGTTCTCGGAGGACCAATCTCCTCTTCGTAGGGGAATTCAGTCCCTTAACATTTTGGGACAATATATGGCATTCAGGAATCATGAGTGGAGTGGAGGGGAACGCCACGTGCAGGCCAGATCAGGTACACAGGACAGGGCGGCACCCCTGAGGACCCAGTTGGGGGGGAAGGAAAATAGAGGGACCAAAGGGATAAGTGACTAGGAGATGAGGAAGGGGAGGAAAATAAGCTAGAAAGGAAGAAGACACACAAAAGAAAAGAAAAAACTTCCGGACTTATCCATTGCCGGAACGACCATGGGGATGGTCAGAAAGGAGACGCGACCCTGGTTTGAAGACCAGTAGGATCGCAGAACGGACGTCACCGATCAAGCAACGGAGCATGAAAAAACGACCTAAAAACAATGTTACGAAACGTTACATCAATGACAGTATCCCCACCATTCTCATGAACATTGATAGCCTAACATTACGGGGTTATATGGTAATTGGTGAACATACACAACTCAACTTATGCAACCACCTGATACCATGTGGGCCAGAAAAATATCAATATCACCGCCGGGGTCTCCCAGTCTTCTCATCCCGGATCCCTGTCCCCCTCCTCTCGAATCCGGGAGGGGATCTTCTCCCAGCGTGATGTGAGCTGAGGTGCCAGGGAGGGGGACGAGAACAGGTTATCAGCATCCGGTAGAGGAGGGCAATCCAAGCGGGTGAAGAATTGCTGCGGGTCAGATTGTAAGGTTAGAGTCACGGTTTTACCGCCAGCGAAGGCCAAGAGCTTGAACGGGAATCCCCAGGCATAGCAGATATTATGACGGCCCAGATGGGCTGTGATGGCGCGCCAGGCCCTTCGACGCTGCAAGGTCTCCGGTGCCAGATCCTGGAACAGGGCGAGCTTTACTTCTTCATACACCAGTTCCACTTCTCTGCTTTTACGCATGACTTCCTCCTTGACTGTGTAATAATGAAGTCGAAATATGACATCACGAGGTTGTTGGGAGTCAACCCGGGGAGCTCTCAGGGCTCTGTGAATCCTGTCCATGAGTAACCTGGCCAGGGGCACCTCCGGAACCAAGCGTTTAAGAAGGCCCAACACTGTCTCGTGTAGCTCACGTGTTTGTATAGACTCAGGCAATCCCCGCAGGCGTATGTTGTTGCGGCGGGATCTATTGGCGACATCCTCCCAAGGGCAAGTTCCAACCGGTCCATGCGGTGAGATGTGTCAGTCGTGCGCGCCAGCATATTGTGAGCTGCCACGAGGTCCCCCGTGCCGTCCTCCAGTTCCCCAATGCGTAGGCCCAAGGCCTCCACTTCCGCACGTACCTCCGTGGCTATTTTGGCTATGTCCATCGCCAGGCTCGCCTGCATGTCACCCATCCTGGCCAAAATCTGAGAGATATCAGCTCTAGACGCTGGTTGGGACCCCCCTGAGTCCGAGTCCATGCCTGTCTCCGCGCTGCGGTTCCGGCCGCCATCTTGGCTGTCTTCCTGGCCGCGGCGCTGGAAAATTTGGCACCACTACTGGGGTCGAAGAATCCTGTTTTTGCCTCCTCGGGTGGTCCCCGGCATGCTCACGGTAAGGGGGGTTGAAGTGGTGGGTCAGATTTGATCTGTGTGCTGCTGCTATGCTCCGTTTTGACGGCTAGGTGCGGGAGCTCCTTCACCATGCGTCTGGCTCGGTTGGCGTCCAGACTCCGCCCCAGCAAGATCTCTTAAGGATGGGGCCTGCGCCTCCAAAAGGATCGAACTTCGCGTAAGATCGATCAACATTTGGGCAGTGGAACTGTGAGAGACACCAGGACACTGTTCACTCCAAATTCCAGGGTTTGATTTGGAGAGAGGACTGATTTCTCCTGATTGACCAGAAATCCCAGAGACTGGAATAGGTGTGCCGTCCACTGAACATGGAGATGCAACGGAGTCTTCGAAGAGGCCATCAGCAATACGTCATCCAGAAATTATACGGACCCCTCTGGCGCGCAGCCATGCCACGACCGGCTTCAGCACCTTGGTGAAGCGCCGAGGACAGGCTGAAAGGCAGACAACGAAACCGCCAGAGATCTAGATCCCAACTGAATTGGAGAAAATCCCGCGATTCCTTGGCAATCGGAATGGTCAGGTAAGCATCCTTGATCCACCTTTTGCCAACCAATCGCGGGGTCTCAACAGGTCTTTGAGCATATGCATGCCTTCCATCTGGAAGTGACGGTAAGTTACCGACCCATTTAACTCCCTGAGGTTGATGACCGGGCAAACACCTCCGCCTTTCTTGAGCACCAAGAACAGGTTGCTCAGGAAGCCTGAGGTCCCCTGTGGAACCCGTTCTATGGCCCCTTTCTGGTAAAGTTCTGAAATCTCCCGCTCCACCAACGTCCGCCTGTCCCCCGAAAAGGGGAGAGGGGAGGGAAATGTTAGTTGGTGCAGGGGAGAAGAGAACTCCAGAATAGGGATGAGCTGTTTACATCGGCTGTTCGACAGTTTGCAAACTTTGAACTTTTTGGGACGTTCGCCAAAAGTTCAGGGGGATTGTAAAAGTGTAAAAAGAGAAAAAAAATTAATCTAGAAATAAAGCGACTCTTTATTGCAGAATATTATAAGCAATGGTTTTAGATATTGAATTAAAACGGGAATATTTTAAACATTTAATCCTATGGGATAAAATACGGCCCTCTAATCAGGCACTGTAGAGGGCAGCCTGCCAGGGCCTCCCAAGGATCCTCTTGAGGAGCATGCGATCGCCGGATGACAGCTGCGACTGTACGGGCTAGCCGCCTGGGTGCATGTGGCAGACAGGCAGCGCAGGGAGAGAGCCACTGCACCTGCTGCCACAGCAGACCCCCCCCCCCCCCACACCAGGATCCAGGGAGCCCCCACTGACCACCAGACTAAGGTAAGGCGATACATTTAAAAAAAAAAGACACTTAAATGTCCCCGGCAACATAAAATAAAACTTTTTCCTTTTTTTTTCTTTCTCTACCTGGATATATATATATATGTGGGGTCTCAGGCAGTGTTTTTTTTTTTTTTTTTTTGTATATTTTTAGCAAATTGATATTTAGCAGGTTTGATAGATATATCTATATAGATCTCCAGGCTTGTATTAGGCTAGGGTCAGACTGAGGCAGTGCGAACGCGCGTTCTGGCGCACTTAATCACGGCCGTGCTAGCAGCAATGACGGCCAATATACGAAGTACGGTCGCACAAAAGTCCGGCTGCGCAACGCAAGTGGCAAACGAACGCATTTTGTCGAACGTAAAACCACTAGTACTGACGTACAGAGTGCGCTGCGTCCGCTAGCGGCATGTTTGCGTGATTTGGAGATGTCAGACACTGCTAATGTCCGGCCAACATAACGTCCAGACGCAAAAAGAGTTTTATTGATGATCCGTACAAAATCACGGACGCAAATGCGCATAGTATGACCGCTATCGCATACTCCGTGAAAAAATGCGTCCATTCGTTCGAACGCACTTTTTCCACAGACAACGTGAAAATGCGTTCGTCTGACCCTAGCCTTACACACACATTTTGGCTGATCCCTTCAGAAGAAATGTTGAACCCGATAGAGCAGAGGATAATATATATATTATCAACATTTCTTCTGGAGGGATCAGCCAAATGGGGGGGGTGCATATAGTTTGTCCACATGCCCCCCCCCCCCCCATGTGCGTATGTGTATATATGGTCTGTGGTTGGGTGGGTGTGTGTGTGTATGTAAGAATATATATATATATATATATATATATATATATATAAATTTCAATGCATCCCTACTCTATACACAGTGCTCCGTGTCCCTATAATATATATATGATATGGGGTTACTTTTTTTTTTATACTATTCCTATTAACAGTAATTTTTGATGTATTTTATTCAGTAGAAACTTTTTTTGCCTATATAACACGTGCTTTGTGAAAATAAAACGGTTTTGTGTGTACGTTTTAATTTAGTTAGTGGATTCCTGTCCAGTGCGGTGAGAGGCAAACGTAATGTAGTGTATACACGCTGCGAAGCGGAGTGAAGTCAAGCCTGCAAAATGTTTGCTTTGCTACGCTGTGCGTCGCTACACGCTCAGTGTGTCTCAGCCTTTATGCCCGCATCGCTAGCTTACCGAATCAGTTTGTATACTTGTTACTGACCCTGCTTGTTCTGAGGACCCGATCTGTTGCCGACTTTGCCTGCCATTTGACTATTCTGTGTATTTCCTGCCTGTTCTGTTTGCTTCCTTTTGCTACTGGTGTGCGCCGATTCTCACCATATACAGTAGCGCAGTACAAGTGCCTAAACATTGCTGACCCGGTTTAATTTTTAGCTGCTGATGTAACTGGGGATCTCTTCTGCATTACCAAAACCTCCACCACTGCACTCTTCCATAATACCACAGAGGGGTTACTTACGGTGTGAAGGCACTTGCTGCCACCAAAGGCACAATATTTGGGTGCACTGACGCCTATACCAGATTCATATTTTAATAGTTGACTGCAGGGTCCAACACTGCACTCTTCCACAAAACCACAGAGGGGTTACGGTGTGACGGCACTGTTGCCAACACTAAAGGCCCAATTTTAAAGCACCTATTGTTACTTTCATCCAAAGCCTGCATAAGTTTCACCATAATTTAGCCAAAAAATCACTAAACTTGTTCTGCGTGTCCAAAAATGTCTCCTCTTTTCATACAGGCTGCCGCCCCAAGCAGTTTATGAATAAATTAAAGGAAAAGCATTTACCGTCATTTGAAATGTGTTTTTTTTTTTTTTTTTTTTTTAAGGTTTCTATACATCCTACAAATCGCCACTTCACTGGCAGGTTATGGGGACCTCCTAGGCACGTTATTTGAAGGAATTTTTTTGTTATTTTTAACCCTTAGTTCATGGAAAACTCAGTCCCTTTTTTTAAATGTGTTTTTTTTTTTTACTTTTTGTCCTTGTTTCCTGTCCCCCAGGGCACTACCCGGACCCCCCATACACCTTTTTATGGCAAATATCTTGCATATATGCCCTCTTGGAGGGCACTCTACAAAATCGAACTTTCGAGTCCCATTGACTTGCATTGAGTTCGGTTCATGTTCGAACTCGAACTTTTGAAATTGTTCGAAATGCGAACCGAAGACGGGGGTGTTCGGCTCATCACTACTCCAGAACATACCCTTGTACAGTGTTGAGGACCCAAGGGTCCAATGTAATGCGACACCACGCCGTGTGAAAATATCTTCAACTACCCCCCACTTTGCACCTACACCCATCTACGACCAAAGGTACCTGTAGGTCGAGGAAGAATGACTGCCTCTGGCTCCCCGCCTGCCATGCCACGGCCGTGAGCGAGTGGGGAAGGTGCAGGAGCTGCGGCAGTGGAGGGGTTGCCTCCCGCGGGACCTGAAGTGATGGGTTTTGCCCGGCCGGTAACCCGGACCCGATATCCACCGGCCCATGGAAAAACCCCAGAGAACACCTTCTTGAGAGAATTGGACACTCGTTCCATCGTGTTAAAGGCACCAGAATATTCATTCATGTCACAGAAGAAGCCTTTGCCGAACAAAGTTCCATTAGCTGCAGCACCAGCTAGCTGGCGATCCATTTTTAAGGATGCATTTGCGTCGTTCAGAGGCTAGCGCCGTGTTGGCATTGCCAAGGAAACTGAGTGACCTTTGGGCCCAGTTGGTAGTTTGAACAGGGTCCAGGGGGTCACCCAATAATTTAGCCTGCTCTGCTGTATCCAGCAATTTAACCAGGGGTCCCATGGTGTCTAGCAATTTATCCTGGCAGACTTTGAAGGTGTGATCTATGCCTTTGCTGGGAGTCCAGCCTTTTAGGGGTGTTTAAGTCAACAAAAGCCTTATCCACTAAGGGGGTTAAACAGGTTTTACCACTCGTGGTTGGACATGGACTCTCCGCTTTCATGCGGTTGCGAGTAGCTTTATCCAGGGCTTTACGCACCTGAGCATCCACCCACTTCTCAACGTGGGGTAATGGGGACCATTCTGCTGACCTTGGGTGGGAAAGGTCTTCAGGGCAGAAAAGGGTGTTTCTCATAGGGTCATAAATAATGCCCGGATGGGCTTTGGAATCCCCTTCTATGGGATTTTCAGAAAATTCCTCATCAGAGGCATAAACCTCACTGACGTCGCTATTATCATCCTCCTCAGAGTCAAGGTTGGGGTCCTGAAGCAGAGCGGGGACAAAAGCTGTAACGGTAGAGAACCTAACTCGTTTAGTGGGAGCTGACACCGCGTGTGCAGGATTGCGGTTGCGGGGGATGGGTGAACGCGTCCCGGCGGGGTTGCCAGCCCCTCCAGTCACGTGTCGTGCTTGTTTCACAAACTGATTCCCTGCGGTGGTGGCCAGGGGGCCTCACCGCGGTGAGTGTATCGCCCATGTCAGAAACTGCCAGTGGTGGGGGATCATCAAGGTGGCGAGTCTCAGCCATCACTTCTTTTAAAGAGCGGGTGAAATCTGCTGACAGGACTGAGACGGCTTTGAAAACTGCAGAGTCAATAGATGCATGTATGGGTCAAGGGCGGAGGGCTGGGAAGGAGCCATCATGTTTTTGCTGCTCACCCGAACTGTCCTCCTGTGGAATGGTCTGATTCCTCTGCTGTGGAAGCTGGATGCTGCGGGGTTTTGCCTCGTGGCATGGCGCTGGTGAAGTGCTGGTAATGGTGCCGGATAATCCCCGCATGCGCTGACCTAGCGGCTAGTCCTGCCCACCTGGCCAGCGAGTGCGTGCAGCGTCTCGATCAGGCAGACGGAGAGAAGCCGCGGTCTGGAAAATAAACAAACGGAAAAAATACAAACGCCGCGGTTAAAGCCGGCACCCGCTGAGAGAACAAAGTTAAACCAACAAAATATATACTTAGTAAATGTATCCCCAAAGTCAAAACCGACTATAAAACGGGAGAAATTTTTTTTTTTTTTAGGGTATTACTTAAAAAAAAAAAAAAAATTGGTGATAGAATATATATATAACTAGGTAGGGAATAGGTTTATTTTAATGTAAAAAGAAACCTGGGATTTTTAGCCTAGAGTGTTCCTTTTTAAGTAGTCGCCGAGCAGCTAAGAGGAAGTAGGAGGGCGTTGCTCGGTTTTGATGGATACTGACAGGAAGGAGGACCGGTCCAAAGGAATGAAGGGGTCAGACCATACCATTTATATCTGTTACTACTGTTATTATGTTTTCTCTTTATTCAATATAAATGCTTCATATTTTCAGTTCTTGCTAGTTGCCACTTGCTATGTTTACTGAAGCAAGAAAGAGAAGCAATAGGAGCCAGAATCGATGTAATATGGTGATATGAAGGATTTCTATAGGAGAAATTTGTTTATGATTTCTGTTATAGTTTGCTATACGCTGTGGGCGGCTCTGGGCAGTGGCTGTGTGCAGCAGCGGCTCTGGGCAGTGGCTGTGGGCGGCGGCGGCTCTGGGTGGTGGCTGTGGGCGGCGGCGGCTCTGGGTGGTGGCTGTGGGCGGCGGCGGCTCTGGGTGGTGGCTGTGGGCGGCGGCGGCTCTGGGTGGTGGCTGTGGGCGGCGGCGGCTCTGGGTGGTGGCTGTGGGCGGCGGCGGCTCTGGGTGGTGGCTGTGGGCGGCGGCGGCTCTGGGTGGTGGCTGTGGGCGGCGGCGGCTGGCTCTGGGTGGTGGCTGTGGGCAGCGCGGCTCTGGGTGGTGGCTGTGTGCGGCGGCGGCCCTGGGTGGTGGCTGTGTGCGGCGGCGGCCCTGGGTGGTGGCTGTGTGCAGCGGCAGCTCTGGGCGGTGGCTGTGTGCGGCGGCGGCTCTGGGCAGTGGCTGTGGGCGGCGGCGGCTCTGGGTGGTGGCTGTGTGCGGCGGCGGCTCTGGGTGGTGGCTGTGTGCGGCGGCGGCTCTGGGTGGTGGCTGTGTGCGGCGGCGGCTCTGGGTGGTGGCTGTGTGCGGCGGCGGCTCTGGGTGGTGGCTGTGTGCGGCGGCGGCTCTGGGTGGTGGCTGTGGGCGGCGGCGGCTCTGGGTGGTGGCTGTGGGCGGCGGCGGCTCTGGGTGGTGGCTGTGTGCGGCGGCGGCTCTGGGTGGTGGCTGTGGGCGGCGGCGGCTCTGGGTGGTGGCTGTGTGCGGCGGCGGCTCTGGGTGGTGGCTGTGTGCGGCGGCGGCTCTGGGTGGTGGCTGTGGGCGGCGCGGCGGTTGCTTAGTACATAAAGTAATAAAAGACATTTTCTCGCGTTTTGCGCGCACCTTATACGCGGCCTCGAGGGCTTTTTATAAGTTCTCTTGATCGTTTTGTCGCCGTCACACGAGGTCAGGGAGATTTACCGCTTTTGGTGGCATTTTGGAATGTTCTGGACACTTCTTTTTTTAAAAAAAATGTGGATTTAAGGAACTCTATACTGAAAAGTGGCGTTTTTCCTCTTTTTTTCCCTTATCGGGACCTGGCACCACTTTTGAAGTCCAAGTTAACGAGTTGTCTCGCTCTGCGGCTCTGAAGGACAAAAGCAAATTCACTTGTTGCAGTTTGGTTTGGTTTTTGGGTGCAGAAAGTGCCCCCCAAAGTGTTAGCCGTGTTGGCACAATGGCCGGGGGGCTGAAACGGTTTGAAATCCGGTAAAGTCGATTCAGGGAACCACAAGCTGCGGCAGAATCTAGTGTAACTCCATGTGGACAGCAGGCGGCGCCCTCTGCCTGCCAGATTGCGATATTGCAGGGAGGAAAACGCTGGGAATATTCCCCAATATTTATTACACGATAATTAAAAGTAGGGATGCACCGATACCACTTTCCAATAAGAACAGACCTCATATAAAGCCCCCACGTCTCATAGATATGCCCCCCCCAGCTCGTGGATATCCCCCCCCCCCTCCACTCATAGATAATGCCCCCAGCTCACATGGCACTCTCTGCTCATACTTACCTTCCTTTAACGACGCCGGGAAAGTCTTTGCGCGCTCCTTGGAAGGTCCCCAGCCGCGACCACTTGGAACCATGTGATCGTGGCTGGGGTCCTTCCAACGAGCGCACGCGCGGAAACTTTCCCCGCGTCGCTAAAGGAAGGTATGAGCGGAGAGCAGCTGCAGGGCCTGTCTGAATGCCGATAGAGCATTCAGACAGCCGCCGCAGCCCCTCGGATGCCGGCTCAATGCTGGCTTCCGGTATCGGAAAACCATAGCGGGGGTACTGCACGAGTACCAAGTACTCCTGCAGTACCTGGTATCGGTGCAACCCTAATTAAGTTTTTTTTTTTTTTTTTTAATCATTTGGTAGTGAAGGGGTGTAATAATTGGAACATGTGCAGCACGGCGGCGTGCGAATTTTACTTAAGTTCCATAGCGCCTGCGCCGAGCCGATCCATCGCTGCCTCTCTGAGAACGCTCACTACAGCGATTGGTCCCAGAGAGTGACGTCGCCTGCTCTGTGTGTGACATCACTAGTGACCAGCAGCCAGGAAATTCCTCATAACCTGACCACATTACACCTATGAGGTGCTCAGGATGCGCGGAGTGGGGGTTTTGGGGTTAATTTGGGAGGATCTGTCGCCTCTTTGCTGTCTGTCTGGAAGGTGTGTGTTGGTTTTGTCGGCGCGCGTCTCGTGTCTCATGACAGTAAATACCGTCTGTTTTTAGGCTGAAGATCTCGTTGCCAGTTTCTTCCCCAAGAAGCTGCTGGAGCTGGACGGCTTTCTCAAGGTACCGGCAGACACAGATTTCTTGGGTTTTTCTGCCGGTGTATTTTTAGCGGCGTCTTTTAATGTTTTGGGTTTTTTTTAGGAGCCGATGCTTAATGTCCAGGATCTCACCCAGATCCACTCTGAGATGAACCTGCCGGTCCCCGATCCCATCCTCCTCACAAACAGCCACGGCGGCCTGGACACGGTAAGTGCTTGCGTTGTAGAAGCTGCCGCGTTACTAACCCCGGCTCCAAAGCACAGACGCTGCGGAGGTTAATTTCCCATGATGCTCGCTGGCCTGGTGCATGACGGCAGCTTAACCCTCTCCTGCGCGCGTCTGATTCACACATTTTTTCCTCTTATTTTGTAGCCAACTTTAAAAAAGAGGAAACTGGAGGACGAAGACGACAACTTCACCGGTAAGCGCCGCCGCGGTGCACCATTTCTGCTCTTTCATTTACACGTAATCTCGCCGGTTATTCACGCGTCGCTCGGGGATGATTTGGAGCTATTGCTGGAGCGGATTCTTGCAGGGTCACTCAGCCTTTAACCCCTCGCTGGTCTTTTGTTCATGTTCTGTTTTTATCAGGTTATAAAGTTTCTATAAAGCGCTAACGAGTTCCGTAGCGCTGTACAATGGGAAGCTATTAGATTTTGTGCCGATTGACTCTCCATGAATTAAACCTAACCTGTATCCTTCGTAATGACGCTGCCCCGTCCTCGTCTGAACACGTCCTAATGTCGGGGGTTTGAAGGGTTAAGGAATGGTCCTTCATTTTCTGCAGGTACCAAGGTGTTCGTGATGCCCAACGGGATGCTGAAGAGTAACGCTCAGCTGGTGGAGATCATCGAGAAGGTGAAACCCGAAATCCGACTCCTCATCGAGAAATGCAACACAGTGAGTGATCTTTTTTACTGCCCTGTGTGTGAAGGGTTAACACGGTGACAAAACCAGCAAATGGATTATCTGCTAAATCATTTTTTTTCAAATGTGACAATGACGTCAGGACGGGCTGGGGGGGGCGTGATTCCTCGAGTCTCGTAAAAGCAAAATCATGATGAACCTTATCCTCTATTTAATGGAGGAAACACGCGTGCCGTGCCCCCCCCCCCATCCCTCTACGCCATGGTTCCCCCGTCCCCCCTTCTCTCTGCGCCATGGTTCCCCCGTCCCCTTCTCTCTGCGCCATGGTTCCCCCTTCTCTCTGCGCCATGGTTCCCCCTTCTCTCTGCGCCATGGTTCCCCCGTCCCCTTCTCTCTCTGCGCCATGTTTCCCCCGTCCCCTTCTCTCTGCGCCATGGTTCCCCCGTCCCCTTCTCTCTGCGCCATGGTTCCCCCGTCCCCTTCTCTCTGCGCCATGGTTCCCCCGTCCCCCCTTCTCTCTGCGCCATGGTTCCCCCGTCCCCTTCTCTCTGCGCCATGGTTCCCCCTTCTCTCTGCGCCATGGTTCCCCCTTCTCTCTGCGCCATGGTTCCCCCGTCCCCTTCTCTCTGCGCCATGTTTCCCCCGTCCCCTTCTCTCTGCGCCATGGTTCCCCCGTCCCCTTCTCTCTGCGCCATGGTTCCCCCGTCCCCTTCTCTCTGCGCCATGGTTCCCCCTTCTCTCTGCGCCATGGTTCCCCCTTCTCTCTGCGCCATGGTTCCCCCTTCTCTCTGCGCCATGGTTCCCCCGTCCCCTTCTCTCTGCGCCATGGTTCCCCCGTCCCCTTCTCTCTGCGCCATGGTTCCCCCGTCCCCTCTCTCTGCGCCATGGTTCCCCCTTCTCTCTGCGCCATGGTTCCCCCTTCTCTCTGCGCCATGGTTCCCCCGTCCCTTCTCTCTGCGCCATGGTTCCCCCGTCCCCTTCTCTCTGCGCCATGGTTCCCCCGTCCCCTTCTCTCTGCGCCATGGTTCCCCCGTCCCCTTCTCTCTGCGCCATGGTTCCCCCGTCCTTCTCTCTGCGCCATGGTTCCCCCGTCCTTCTCTCTGCGCCATGGTTCCCCCGTCCCCTTCTCTCTGCGCCATGGTTCCACCCCGTCCCCTTCTCTCTGCGCCATGGTTCCACCCCGTCCCTTCTCTCTGCGCCATGGTTCCACCCCGTCCCCTTCTCTCTGCGCCATGGTTCCACCCCGTCCCCTTCTCTCTGCGCCATGGTTCCACCCCGTCCCCTTCTCTCTGCGCCATGGTTCCACCCCGTCCCTTCTCTCTGCGCCATGGTTCCACCCCGTCCCCTTCTCTCTGCGCCATGGTTCCACCCCGTCCCCTTCTCTCTGCGCCATGGTTCCACCCCGTCCCCCCTCCCCTTCTCTCTGCGCCATGGTTCCACCCCGTCCCCCCTCCCCTTCTCTCTGCGCCATGGTTCCACCCCGTCCCCCCTCCCCTTCTCTCTGCGCCATGGTTCCACCCCGTCCCCCCTCCCCTTCTCTCTGCGCCATGGTTCCACCCCGTCCCCCCTCCCCTTCTCTCTGCGCCATGGTTCCCGTCCCCCCTCCCCTTCTCTCTGCGCCATGGTTCCCGTCCCCCCTCCCCTTCTCTCTGCGCCATGGTTCCCGTCCCCCCTCCCCTTCTCTCTGCGCCATGGTTCCCGTCCCCCCTCCCCGCCCATGAAGGGCCTTGGTTTTGTGGTGTGTAGTCATTCTGTGATTGCTTCCTCCTCGCAGGTGAAGATGTGGGTTCAGCTGCTGATCCCCAGGATAGAAGATGGTAACAACTTTGGCGTCTCCATCCAGGTAACGCTGCGCGGCTCTGTGTGCCACTTTAACTCCTTTGCTGCTGGCTTGTTCTCGCTTTTTAGGCTGGGGTCAGACGAACACAGTGCGAACGTGCGCTTAGCCGCAATTAATCACGGCCGCGGTAGCAGCAAATGACGCCCAACGCAGGCCCACACACGAAGTACGGCCACTCCAAAGTTCAGCCTCACAACGCAAGCGGCAAACGAACGCTTTGAACCACTAGTACTGATGTACAGAGTGCGCTGCGCTGCATAGCGGCGTGTGTGCGTGATTAGGAGACGTCAGATGCTGCTCATGTCCGGCCAACATAACGTCCAGACACCTAAAGTTTCCTGGTTTGGATCCGTATGACATCACGGCCGTATTGCGCATCGTATGACCGCTATCGCATATTCCGTGGAAAAAAAAGCGTTCGGACGCATCGGCGCACTTTTTGACGGTAGACGTGAAAAATGTGTTCATCTGACCCTAGCCTTAATGATGCATTTTTGTTTGTGACGTGCCCCTGCGAGGGGTTAAGTTAGAATTTTAATAAAGGACTCGGAGGCGAGTATTGCTTCTCCTTTTCTTCCTTTTAATAAACAGCAGCAAAATAAATATTGAAAAACATGTAAAAACTGTTTGAAACAAAGAGAAAACCATATCCAGAATACATGGTCTTAACCCAACCTCCCCCCCCCCCTTCACTTGAGTCAGTCCATCCTCCTATTCCTCCATATAAAAGGATCTGCCCCCCCCCCTCCAATCAGCCTCTTTCTTGCTGAGATAATCCAATCAAACTTGAAAATGTAAATCCCACAACACGGAGAGAACCATAAGGAACGAATCCTGAAAGATGACAACCAGCACACAAGGAAGCTGAAAGAAAAACCACAGGTCAGAAAAGCCAGGACAGAAATGGAACATAATGTCCACAAACCGGAGTCTGCCCCGGGGGGGGGGGGGGGGTTGGGTGGGCAATACTCGCCTCAGAGTCCTTTATTAAAATTCTAACTTACCGTCATACTCAGCTAAATTCTATAATTTTAATACATCGACTCTGAGGCGAGTGTTGCAGGTTCAAAGCTGGTCCATGAGAGCGGACGACCAATGAACCACTGGCTTGAAATAAAAGGTCCGAAAAGTGGTCTCTCTCGACCAATCCGCAGACCGTACTAGATCATCCAGCCGAAAACGCTACAGCAGACTGCACGGAGTGAGCCCCAAAAACAGATACATCAACCCCAGCCAGAGCAAGCAGCCGTTCAAGCCAGCGCACCAAAGTAGTGGAACCAACCGGGGCATGAGGGGCCTTACGCGATAGAAATAGGGGGCCAACCCCTGCCGCACAAAATGGCAGAGTCCGAGACTCCTATACCTGCAAGCAGAGCACAGGACAGAGATCGGGCTGTGACGGGAAGGCAGGGTTAATCACCGAGATAATCGAGGTCTTGGTACGCCTGGTGATATCGAACTGAATCCCATCTGGAACAAAAGAGCGAGCTCCGAAATAGGGGGCCCTGACGTCTCTGACCCGCTTACAGGAAACCATTCAAAACAATGCCAATAGCTTCACCGAAAGCTGCCGGAGAGACAGATCAGCATTAGAAGGCCAGGAACCCAAAAGCGAAGGAGCCCAACATCCCAGGTTGCCGAGTACCGCGGGAGTGGAGGGCGAATCTGATACCCCGCAGTAACCTGCAAACCAGGGGATGCTGACCCACAGGAACACCCTGAAAACCCACATGTTGCGCCGAGATGGCTGACTGATGCACATTCAAGGTGCGGTATACCCTCCCATCATCGAAAACCTCTGTGGAAATCCAGGACCAGAGCTACAGGGGCCTGTAAGGGATCTTGATCCCTCGCCAAACACCAACGAAACCACCTGCCCCAGGCCGAGTCATAGCTGGACAAGGTGCCCGGGGACCAAGTGGAACGAAGGAGTGCGGCAGTGCGTTCCAAAACGCCTCCAGCTGACCCGTTGCGCCCAAAGCCAGGATGGGACCTGTCCCCAAAGCCAACAGAGGGTGCAGCAGTCCGATGGGATCCACCAGTAGATCCGGCAAAACCGGAAGGAGCCTCGGGAAGTCTAACAGAGGGAACCAAGACTGGTTGGGCCAGAAAGGGGTGATCAGAACCAGCACCGCCTTCCGGACCCTGACCTGTCTCAATACCCTGGGTATGAGCTGAAAGGGGTGTAAAGACGGTGACCCACCCAAGTCTGCAGAAAGGTGTCCGTTGCCACAGCCAGTGGATCCGGACGCCAACTGTAGAATCGGGGCAACTGCGCGTTCAATCTCCAAGGGTCCCCAAAGAGCCTCCACCGTGGAGAAAACGCACACATGCAACCGCCAATCCCCTGAGTCGTCCGTGTGTCTCGAATTCCAGTCGGCTAACTGGTTCGAGACACCCGGAATGAACTGGGCCTGCACCTCTATTCCTTGTAGGAAGCACCATTCCCATAGATTAGAGGCCATCGAGCTCAGCAGCAGCCGGGACCGTGGACCCCCCCAGTGCGTTGATGTACCGCACAGCCGGGAAATTGTCCATCCCTAAAAGAACGGAAGAGTGTTCCTTTTGGATTTGAGGCAACTCTGAAAGGCAAAAAGACCCGCTAGGAATACCAGCCCGTTTATGTGGATGGCTGCTTACTGAGGGGACCAAGGACCTCCTGCTGGCCTTGAACCGCAACGGGCACCCCACCCCGAGAGAGACAAGCGTCCGAATCGATCGTCCGTGACGAGGAAGGAATTGCAATAGCCCTGCTGCAGCAAGACCGGAGGTTCTGGATCCACCAATCGAGATTCGACTTGGCTGTCGTGGAGAGGGAAATCTGATCTGTAGAAGATCGTCCCTCCCGGAGGAAAAGGGCCATCAGGCGTTGGAGGGCCCGATAATGGAGGAAACCTGTGGAGGTGACATTGTGGGGATCTAGGAGCATATCTGAGGACTTTGCCTGCTCCGCCACGTCCAGGAGTTTAACCAGGGGTCCTGTGGCATCCAGGAGTTTATCCTGAGAGTTGGGAAAGGCCGTATCAATGCCCCTCTAAGGGGACCACCCTTTGGGTGTAGCAAATTCAATAAATTTTGTCAATCTCAGGGGTGATGCAGGTTTTTCGGGCCGGGGACACTCCGCTTTCATATTACTGCGCGAGGCTTTATCGATTGGTTTGCGTACGTGAAAATCCACCCATTTCTGCACATGGAGTGGAACCCACTCTGGAGTGAGGGTGAGACAAGTCCTCTGGGCAGAATAAAGGATTGCCTTGTGGGTCATATACAAGCCCTGGTTGCGCAGCAGCTTGTTGTTGGGGCGCAGGTCTGCTGCGTTTAGAGGACACCCCCTCTGAGACTCTCGTAGTCAGAGTACGCTTTAAAGCCTTGGAAGTGCCCGCCGTTGCATCCTCTAGCGGTAATGCGGGGACTCAAGCCACGCCGCTTGTTCTTTTTGCGGGCTGTTACCCCCATGGCCACCACCAAGGGGAATCAGAGGGCCTCACCACAGTGAGTGTCGTGCCCAAATCATTTCCTGGGTGTGCCGGGGTGTCATTGTGAGCGTCAGCGAGGGCCTGTTGCAGGGAGCTCTTTAAAGAATCCGACAGCGCTGACACCGCCTTAGAACCCGCAGTGTTTATCGAGGCCTGCACTTGGGGTTCAAGAGACTGGGGTGCGTCTGAGCTTGCTAGGTTTGGGGCCATTGAAAAAGGGTTTTGTGCTCTCTGCTTGTTCAGATATGAGGCTGTCAGGTTCACCATTGCTTTATTGCAGGACACTTACTGTTCTATACAGGCTTGGATAACTACGGGAACACAGGATCATGCATCTGCCTTCATTACTGCATCACACTAACTGACCCTGAAGATGGCTGCCGTGCCCTCTGACCTGTGTCATCCTGGGGCGGAGCCACTAGTTAAAGTGATAGCACAGGTTTAGTATAGTCAGCTATAACACCTTCCTCCCCACCCCAACAAAAAAAACCAGAACAACATAACAAAAACCTAGTAACAAATCAACAACCAGAACAATCGAACACAGTTCATCTGAGGAACTTGGAGAGTGTCACTGAAATACTGACTAGTCTTCTGAAGAAAATTGCGGGGCCAAATCATCATCCACATCTTTCCGGGCCCTACGCGAGGACCGACGGAAGTCTCTTATCCGTTCTTGAAGTAAGCGGTCAGGAGGGCGTCGGTGACGTTGGACGCCCACCAGCAGGCGGGGTGTTGGAGGCGGTAGGATTGGATGAAAGATCAACTGGTGGGGTCAAGGAGGGTACAGAGGGGTCAGGGGCAACCTCTGAACCAGAGTCACAAATACCCACAGGAGACGAGTCCAAAGTTTCCGAGTCAACCCAGACACCATTCCAGATGTCCTCCGACGCATTAGATGTGGACACCGGACCCCGTAAGGTTGGGGATGTTAAGGGTTCAGGCACCCGTGAACGAGACCGTAGCTGGTCTACATGTCATCTGGTAATGGAACCATCTTCCAGGCGGACTCTGTACATCTTGGGTCCCAAAGATTCTGCAACGGTAGCAGGTAGCCACCGAGTGTTGGCAGATCCATACGATCGAGTCCAGACCTCCTGGTGGGTTGCAAAAACAGGAGACTCTTTGGACTTCACCATTTTTTCTTGGGATTGTAATACATGTTCATGAACGGTCTGAGGGCGAAGCATGTCAAAAGCAGTCCATGGCTGTCTTCCCAACATAAGCTCAGCTGGTGTTGTACCAGTGGTGGCATGTGGTGTAGTTCTGTAAGTAAACAGGAAAGAGTCTAACTGCTGAGGCGATATGGACCTCTGGCTAGTCACAGCTACTGAGGCCTTGAAATAGTTCTTGAAAGTTTGTACAAACCGCTCTGCTTGCCCATTGGTGGCTGGGTGATAGGGGGCAGTTAATTTGTGCTTTATTATGGACCGTAACAAAACTCTGGAACTCCTGACTTGTGAATTGGGCACCATTATCTGTGACAATCTCCCTGGGATACCCAAACGAAGCAAAAAGATGCAATAATATGGCAACTGTTGCCTTTGTAGTAAGCTGGGTAACTGGAATGACCTCTGGCCATTTTGAGTGGGCATCAATTCTAATCAAGAAGGTTTGTCCCCTTATGGGACCCGCAAAATCCAAGTGAAGGCGAAACCAGGGAACCGTGGGCCAAGTCCAGGGTTGAATGCATCCTCGGAGGGTCTCTGGCAGTTTGTGCACATCCTACACAAGCATTGACATATGCTGTGATATCTGCATCTATGTTCGGCCACCACACATAGTCCCTTGCTTTCTGTTTCATCCACGTGGTTCCAGGGTGACCAGTATGTAGCAAGTCCAAGATGTCTCTGGAGGGTTTTTGGAATGACCACTCTGTCTCCCCATAAGCCACAATTATCCTTCACAAACAATTCCATTTGCTTCCTGTAGTAAGGTTCATGTTCCTGTGATACCGTCGCAGGCCAGCCGTCTCGTATAAAGGTAAGCACGTTTGTCAGAAGGGTATCCTTCACAGTATGGGCTGCCATCTCTCTGGAAGTCAGGAGGTGTGAGGTGGTGTACCTACAACTCCGGACTGATGGTGTCGACTGTAGAGGCAGTTCTGTGAGACGGGACATTGCATCTGCATTGGCATCATGACTTCGATACTGTATGCGGTAGCTGTATGCTCCCAAGAACAGGGCGTAGCGCTGGAGACGGGCTGCAGTTGTCTGAGAGATTCCTTTGTCAGGGCTAAAAATTTGAAGAAGCGGTTTATGATCCGTTAAAATGGTAAACTCTCTACCATACAGGTAAAGGTGAAACTTCCGAATTGCCCATATCAATGCAAGTGCCTCTTTATCAATTTGAGAGTAATTGCTCTCTGTCTTCGTCAAGGATCTGGAGGCGAAGGCCACCGGTTTCTCAGAGCCATCCGGTAGGATGTGGGAAAGAACAGTGCCCAGACCATAAGGAGAGGCATCACAAGCCAGGGTGAGAGGCTTCTGGAGGTCGTAGTGCACAAGCATACGTGACACTAACCGTTTCCGTTTAGAGGACTCAAAAGCATGTTGACATTTAGCTGACCAGTCCCACCTGGAGTGTTTCTCCAGGAGCTTATGCAGTGGAAACAATGTATGAGCAAGGTCTGGAAGAAATTTATTATAGTAGTTAAGCAGGCCAAGGTAGGATCGTAGTTGATGGACACTTGTTGGGGCTGGAGCTTTGACTAAAGCATCGACCTTGTCTTCAGCAGTATGAATGCCCTCTGCATCTACTAAGTGGCCACAAAACTCCAATTTAGGCACCATGAATTTACATTTTGTCAAATTTACCTTGAGACCTTGGTCCTGAAGTCTTTGTAAAACGAGCTCTACATTCTGCTTGTGTTCTTGGTCCGTGCGACCAGTGATGAGCATGTCGTCTAATAGACACTGAGTGAAGGGAATGTCTGCTAAAATGTCATCCATCTTTCTTTGCCAGATGGCTGGTGCAGATGCAATGCCAAACACCATTCGATTGTATTCGTACAAACCCCTGTGAGTGTTAATGGTGAGGTATTTTCGAGAAGAGGGGTGGACCTCAAACTGTAAGTAAGCTTGTCGTAGATCAATCTTGGTGAACTTTTGTCCCCCAGCAAGTGAAGCGAAGATGTCATCTACTCTGGGTAGAGGATACTGGTCAACCTCCAGTTGGCTATTCAGTACCATGCGAAAATCCCCACAGATGCCCAATTCACCATTTGATTTCTTTACTGGAACAATAGGTGATGCCCAAGCACTGCGCTCTACCTTGGAAATGACACCTTGTTCTTCTAGCCGGATTAGTTCAGCGTCCACTCCCGCTCTAAGGGCAAATGGTACTGTCCGAACCTTGAATCTGCGATGAGCATCCGGTTTCAGCTTGAGCCTCACAGTCATATTTGATTTTCCCTAACTCGTCAACGAAAACCTCAGGGAAACGCTGTTTTAAGGATTCCACCCATCCATCATTATGTCCTGACGGAACTGTCAGGGTGTTGCAAGGATTCTTGATGATATCTGGCATTCCCAGATGAGTGATCCAATCTCTGCCGAAGAGAGGCGGTCCTCCGTTTCTCAGGCTATATAGTGGTAGTCTTTTTGTCTGGCCCTTGTATGATACCTTTACCTTTGCACAACCAAGTGGATGGAGTACTTGCATTGAGTAGGTCTGCAGCTTTCTTGGAGTGGGGCGGACAGTTGCTGGATCTGAAGTTGTTTCCACTGTTTTTGTGTGATAACTGACACTGCAGCTCCTGTATCAACATCCATCTTTAGTCTCTTCCCTTCAATGGTAACTTGTACTGTCATTGCAGGGTGTGACGAGTGTATACGATGTATAGATAATCTATGTAATGCCTCATCGTTGTCTGAGTCAGATGAAGATGATGTAAGTTTCTGTACCTTGTAAGTCGTCTTCTTAGGGTACTGCAGCTTTTGTCCTCGTACACTCCTATTACGGCAAAGCCGTTTGAGATGGCCCATTTTTCCACATTGATGACAATGTTGATCCTTAAACCGACAGGTTTTGGAGTCGTGGTCTGTATTACCGCACCGGTAACAAGCTGGCATGGGTTTGGGTCTGTATCTCCAGTTGGCTGTAGCAACTGCAGTTCTGAAAACGTCCTCTTTCACCCCTTCTTTGTGAATCTGAGGGTGCAATTCCTCCGTATCCCTGACAGCCATCTCCATGACTGATGCTATCTCCGCTGCGCTTGTAAGGGTGAGTTCCTTTTCTGTCAGAAGTTTCCTTTGAATCGTTTTACTATTCAGTCCCAGGACAAACTTGTCTCTCAAAGCTGTCGGTAGGTACTCCCCAAATGAACAGGTGGAGGCCAATTTGCAAAGGGCCACCACATAGGTTTTAATATCTTCACCCGGCTGCTGCTGCCGTTGATAAAAACGAAATCTTTCTGCAATTTCCAGCGGTTTTGGCTGAAAGTGATCCTCTAATAGTTTCAGGAGTTCCTGTAGAGCCTTGCTTGCTGGTTTCTCAGGGAACAGAAGGTCTCTTAGAGTGTCATATGTGTTAGCCCCCACGGCTGTGAGAAACACTGCAACCTGCCTCTCAGGGGGTGCTCCCTGCCTCTCAGGGGGTGCTCCCTGCCTCTCAGGGGGTGTTACCTGTCTCTCAGGGGGTGTTACCTGCCTCTCAGGGGGTGTTACCTGTCTCTCAGGGGGTGTTACCTGTCTCTCAGGGGGTGTTACCTGTCTCTCAGGGGGTGTTACCTGTCTCTCAGGGGGTGTTACCTGTCTCTCGGGGGGTGTTACCTGTCTCTCGGGGGGTGTTACCTGTCTCTCGGGGGGTGTTACCTGTCTCTCGGGGGGTGTTACCTGTCTCTCGGGGGGTGTTACCTGTCTCTCGGGGGGTGTTACCTGTCTCTCGGGGGGTGCTCCCTGCCTCTCGGGGGGTGCTCCCTGCCTCTCGGGGGGGGGGGGCTCCCTGCCTCTCGGGGGGGGGGTGTTACCTGCCTCTCGGGGGGGGGGTGTTACCTGCCTCTCGGGGGGGGGGGGTTACCTGCCTCTCGGGGGGGGGTATGGTGTTAGCGCTGTAGTACTGCTCTAATCTCTCAGCCCAGGAGCTCCAGGAAGTTTTCTCTCCATCAAACTCCGTTAATGTGTCTGTCAGTGCCATGATCTTGCTGCTGGATGGCAGTGTGTGCTTTATCTGGCTTTCAATCCCTGTTTTTTTTTCTTTTCAGGCTGAGCAGACCTTTACAAATCTCATTCTCGTCGCCACTGTTCTGCTCTCTGCTTGTTCAGATATGAGGCTGTCAGGTTCACCATTGCTTTATTGCAGGACACTTACTGTTATATACAGGCTTGGATAACTACAGGAACACAGGATCCTGCATCTGCCTTCATAACTGCATCACACTAACTGACCCTGAAGATGGCTGCCGTGCCCTCTGACCTGTGTCATCCTGGGGCGGAGCCACTAGTTAAAGTGATAGCACAGGTTTAGTGTAGTCAGCTATAACAGGTTTGTTATACCGGCCTGATCATAACTGGATGTGCGCGGAGGAGAGCCCTCGGAGTCTGAATCCTGTAATGAGGATTGATGGGAGCCGGTAACTGGCTTAGATCGCGGCATGATTGAAGCCTGAGCGAGCGCAGACTGTCAGGAAAAAATTGAATTTTCCTTGTTACTATGACGGAAAGTTCGAATTTTAATAAATAAGACTCGGAGGCGAGTATTTGCATTTCTTTCTTGCTTTATTAACAGCAAAAAAACCAGAGGAAAAAAACTGTTGCATAAAGAAAAGGTTACACCCGTCCAATCAGAACCGGAAATTGTCCACTTTCTTGACGCACAGAAAACTCAACGGAGCAACAGGAAAACAAAGGAACGACCTCCAGGAAGCCGGGCAGAAGGCAACTAGTAGGCTGTGGAGAGGAAAACACACACCAGGATGAGCCATGGAAAAACGCAATCGGTGCCAGAAAAACGCGGCAGGCCACGGAAAAATACCCATAGTAACAATAGGTTGGGAGCGGCGGGAAATACTCGCCTCCGAGTCTTATTAAAATTCGAACTTTCCATCATAGTAACTAGGAAAATTCAACAATTTTAATGCAACGACTCGGAGGCTCATATTTGCAAATTTAAAATCCATCCAGCACGGCAGAAGCCCAATGCGAGACAGGTTTCAAATAAAAGGTCTGGAGGGTCGATTCCCGAGACCAGTCAGCCGCTTTCATAAGGTCCTCGAGACGACACCCAGACGCCATGGCACTGCGTGTCGAATGGACACCAAAACGAGAGCTATCCATCCCAGGGAGACCCATCAGCCACCGTTGCCAGCGGGCAAGCGTCGGACGTCACTGGACGGTGGGGGGAAACGTACGAGACAAACGGGGGCGAAGCGGTAGCATCGCGTACAGACACAGTACGAACCTCGTATTCCCGGAGGCAACGCCCAGGGCACAAGAACAGACGGTCAGGTAACGTCGGGTAGAAAACGGAGGTAATGGCCGTTTTTGTGCAACGGGAGACGTCGAAATGGACACTGTCGGGACCAAAAGAGCGACCATAGAAATCTAGGGCTCTCACGTCACTCACCCTCTTACATGAGAAGAGGCAAAGCAGCATGAGCAACTTTGCGGAGAGTTGCCGTAATGACAAGGCCAGGTGGCTATGAATCCACGTCCCTTCCCAGGCACCAGCGAACTCATCGTCCCCAGGCGGACCGGTAGAGGGATCTCGTGCCCAGGGCCCAGGCTTGTTGCAGCAGTTCACCAGTGCGGTCCGAAACGCCAGGGACAGTGTTGGGACTCCCGACACCAACCACGCAACAAGAGGACACCGTGACGAGATGAGAGGATAGGCGTGCTGTCCAGGTTCGTCACGAGATCCGGACGCCACGGCAAGATTCTCGGGAAGTCGATCGATAGTTCCAGCAGGGGCGGGAACCAGTGTTGACCCCTCCATAACGGGGTCACCAGGACCATTGTCGCATGTTAAGTCCAAACCTGAGACATCGTTCGACCAATCATGGCGAACGGGGAAAACGCATAGTGTGTGTGCAGAGACCAGTCCTGCAAAAACGCATCCGTTGTCCGTGCGTCTGGATCCGGGCGCCAATTGTAGAAGTTCTGGAGCGGTTGAGGCGAATGGATCCGTCTCCAACAGACCCCAGAGACGCAGCACACTCGAAGGTTTTGGGTAGCAGATGGCAATCTCCCGAATCCTTTGAGTGTCTGGAATTCCAGTCCGCTATCAGATTGTCCTTGCCCGGCAGAAACTGGGCACGGACCACATACCCTGCTTGGAAGCAGTGGTCCCAGAACCTCATTGCCAATGGAGTCAGCATCGGGGATCTGGGGGCCCCCCAGGCCGTTGATTTTGGGTACCGCAGGAAAATTGTCCATCCGTAGAAGGATGGTGCAATTCGATTCCCCTCTCGCAAAGCACTGAATCGCGGAAAAGGCCTGCCAGGAGTTCCGGGCAATTTATGTGTAGGAGACGTTCGTCTCGCGACCAACCTCCTCCTATTTCTAGGGGACCGCAACGTCGTCTCCCCCCCCCCCCCCCCCCACCCAGAGCGTCTCGCGTCTGCATCGATCACCAGAGATAGGGGAGGGGGAAGGATGTCCTTCTCGTTCCAATATCGGAGGTTCCCGATCCACCACTGTAAATCCGAGCGAGCCTCCAATGAGAGGGTCACCCGAGTCACATATAGAGCCCCCCCCTTGGAGGAAATGGGCCTTCCGGCGTTGGAGGGCCCGATAATGAAGGGGGGGCTGGGGGTACCACCAGACGAACCGTGGTCAGAAGGCCTATCATGCGAGCCAAGGATCTGAGTGGGAAAGTGCGTTTGCGGAGCACAGTTAATTTGTTGGGGGGAAGACTGAGGTGCATTGTTTGACTCGAGGGTCAGCCCCAGGAATTCCAAACACTGCGTCACCACTGACTTTTCCCAATTGATAAGGAACCCTAGGTCCTGTAGCAAGTGAGTGGTCCATAGTATGTGGACCTGGAGTTGTGGCACTGAGGGTGTCGTCTAGGTATATAATTAGACGAACACCCTTTTCCCGTAAAGCCGTCACCACGGGTTTCAACAGTTCGGTGAAACCCCACGGTGCGAACGAGAGTCCGAAGGGAAGACTGGAGAATCTCCAGAGGTCCGGACCCCAGCGGAGCTGTAGGAAATCTCTGAACTCCAGAGCCACTGGAACTGACAGATGAGCGTCCTTCAGGTCGCTTGTCGCCAGCCAGTCTCCTTGGAGTAGAGTTGACGGAAGGTCCTGTAGACCTTCCATTTTGAAGTGTCGGCATAGGACTGAGGTATTGAGCTCTTTTGTTGATCACCGGTCTCATGCCTCCCCCTTTTTTTGTCACCAAAAAAATATTGCTGACATAACCCAGGGTTTGGAAAGGGACCCGTTCTATTGCGCCTTTTTCTGCGAGGTCGTGTAGCTCCTGTTCTACGATGTGAGAGTTCTCGGTAGGGAGGCGGTAAGGGACGGGGGGGTCAGCTGAACCAGGGTTTTGGTGAATTCTATATGAAATCCCAGTACGGTTTGGAGTACCCAGGGATCGGATGTAATGTGCGTCCAGTGTTTGTGGAATGCGACCCCTGGCCGTCAGGTGCGGGGATTGGGAGTTGGGAGGTACTCTTACCTTGTGGGCGATGTTCTGCAAAGGGACCGCGGCCGCCACAACCTCCTGCTGCGGCAGAAGCGGGAGCGAGTGGGGAAGAAACCACCGGAGGAGTAGGGGTACTGATTCCCTCCTTGGAAGTTATCAGAGGAGCGTTGATTCGGGGCGTCAGAGGAGCGTTGATTCGGGGCGTCAGAGGAGCGTTGATTCGGGGCGTCAGAGGAGCGTTGATTCGGGGCGTCAGAGGAGCGTTGATTCGGGGCGTCAGAGGATCTGTAGGTAGAGGAAGATCCAGCTCGGCCGGGGGGGCACCCCCTGTTGCCACCAGCCCTGCCAAAAACACGGCCCTTGAAGACCCGTTTAAGTGAGGTGGATACCTTATCGAGGGAGGTGAAAAGTGCTCGCATGTGCACCAATGTCTTTGACGTAGGTGTCTCCGAAAAGGAGGCCCTGAGCCTTACTGCCCAGGTCTGAATCGGCGATCTCAGTGAGGTGGCCATCAACTTTTAGCAGAATGGAGCGGCGGCGCTCCGCTGATATGGCCGCATTGGCGTCGGCTATAAAGCAAAGAGAGCGCTGCAGCCAGCCTCTAACTATCAGGGGATCAAGGGTAACACCCTGTGCCTTAGCGTGTAAAGGTTGCGGTGCAGAGCAGTCTATGCAGAGGCCGAAAAGACCCAGCCGGCTTCTAAGTTACAGGATCGGAGCGCAGGAGACCAGGTCAATATGATTAATAGCGCAGACGGAGAAAAATCATACCTAACTCTCCTGCGCCAGCAGCAAGAAAGAGGAGGATTTCCGGTTCTGATCGGTTTTACTGGGTGGAAAGGTTAACTGGATTGGAGGATATGTGAAGGGAGGGGTGTGACCTTTTTCTTACTGAACAGTTTTTTTCAGTGTTTTGCTGCTGTTAAAGCCAGAAAGAAATGCAAATACTCGCCTCCGAGTCGTTGCATTAAAATTCTGCTCCCAATGCTCCACGTGGGTGACTAACGTGCCTGCGCCCCCTCCCCCCTAGCAAGAGGCCGGGCCGCGCGGCACACACGCTGTATCGTAAATTACACTGTAAAGGAATCTTGGTGTAGAGAAAAGACCACCCCCCCCCCCCTGTTCCCCGAGGGAGAGCAGCGCGATAACCCGAGCACAGAAGGAACGCTGGACGTCTTGGTTAGAGCCAGGCGTCCAGCAACAGACAATAACCATAAAACACTCAGAAAACAGATAAATAAGTAGACATCTTTATCTCCAGCAGCAAGGAAAAGAGGAGGGGCAGATCCTAAGACCATGTATTCTGGATATTGTTTTCTCGTTTCAGTTTTCAATATTTATTTTGCTGCTGTTTATTAAAGCAAGAAAAAGAGAAGCAACACTCGCCTCTAATACTCTGCATTCTCATATCGCACACACAGATAGTAGTGTTGCTGCTTTGTGTAAAGATTTTCCGTTTGGGAAAACCACCAGGGAGATTAACCTTTCAGAGTGTGGCTCGGGCTTAAATTTCACGGCTGGAAGCAGTAACCCTGAGCCACGCTCGGGCCTGGATACATTACCTGTCCCCCCCCCCCCCCCTCCTGCGATCGCGGCGTCCTGGTTCCCTTCTCACTAGCGGCATGACGTCACAATCGTTGCAGGGGAGCGCAGGGACAGGTAATGTATCCAGCCCCAAGTGTGGCTCAGGGTTACTGCTTCCAGCGGTGAAATTTAACCCCGAGCCACACTCGATCACCACCAGGGGGCCAAATAAATTTTAACGATTCTGACATAAAATGTCAGAATCGTAACGCCAGGTAGGTTAACCCCTTCACTACCAAGACTGACTATAGTTAATCCTGGTGTGAAAAGCTGATCCTGCGCCAGACCTGAGCTGCAGTAACTGCGTGTGGCCAGCAGAGGGCGACCTCTCCCTGCCAACAGGTGATCAGAAATGAGTCGCCGGAATATCCCCAAATATTTTACTCTTTTCTAGAACATTGTGTGAATTATTGCTTTTATGTGTTTGTGCTCCTACAGGAGGAGACGGTGGCGGAGCTGCGCACGGTGGAGAGCGAAGCCGCGTCCTACCTCGACCAGATATCTAGGTAACGGTTAGCGCTGGCTCTGCGCTTTCTATTGATCTCAGCGCTGCGAGCCGGACATGTACCCGATACATAATATGAAAAAAACGCTGTGTTTTGATGCTCCGCTTCCTCGGCGCGCTCTGCGTCTGTTCTGCGCGTTAGACGTAGGACACATTCTGAGAACGGGAAGTGTGTGTGTGTGTCCGCGTCCACCAGCCCCGGCGTGTGTGATAACCGGCAATGCCACCAGGTCCCCACAAATTTCCTTAGGTCTTCCCAGCCGCGCTGGATGTCCCCAGGCAGAGCGCTCTGACAGCCTTTACACAGCGCATCACTAGCGTGCAGGACTAATAGACATGGCTGTATAACGTGTCGGGTGCACAGGCTGAGGTGCAGTACCAGCCTGTGTGTGTGTGTTCATAAGTCTCGTGTTTTATGTGCTGAGGGTTTGTTTTTTGTCTTTGCAGATATTATATCACTCGAGCAAAACTAGTGTCTAAAATAGCGAAATATCCTCACGTGGTGAGTACAAGGGGTTAAAGGCGTCATCAAACAAGGCTCATTCCTGATCAGAGAAACAGACTCCCACCCCCCCCCGCGTGATGTCACCTCCGGGTTCATTAAACAGACCCCGCGCGAAGCCGGGTATGCTGGCAGTGGGTGCAGCCGGTCCGTGGCGTCCCTGGAGAGGGGGGGGGAAATGTGCTGGCGGTGGATGCAGCCCGTCCGTGGTATCCCTGGAGAGGGGAATGTGCTGGCGGTGGATGCAGCCGGTCCGTGGCATCCCTGGAGAGGGGAATGTGCTGGCGGTGGGTGCAGCCGGTCCCTGGAGAGGGATGTGCTGGCGGTGGGTGCAGCCGGTCCCTGGAGAGGGATGTGCTGGCGGTGGGTGCAGCCGGTCCCTGGAGAGGGGGATGTGCTGGCGGTGGATGCAGCCGGTCCCTGGAGAGGGATGTGCTGGCGGTGGGTGCAGCCGGTCCCTGGAGAGGGATGTGCTGGCGGTGGGTGCAGCCGGTCCCTGGAGAGGGGGATGTGCTGGCGGTGGGTGCAGCCGGTCCCTGGAGAGGGGGATGTGCTGGCGGTGGGTGCAGCCGGTCCCTGGAGAGGGGGATGTGCTGGCGGTGGGTGCAGCCGGTCCCTGGAGAGGGGGATGTGCTGGCGGTGGGTGCAGCCGGTCCCTGGAGAGGGATGTGCTGGCGGTGGGTGCAGCCGGTCCCTGGAGAGGGATGTGCTGGCGGTGGGTGCAGCCGGTCCCTGGAGAGGGATGTGCTGGCGGTGGGTGCAGCCGGTCCCTGGAGAGGGGAATGTGCTGGCGGTGGGTGCAGCCGGTCCCTGGAGAGGGATGTGCTGGCGGTGGGTGCAGCCGGTCCCTGGAGAGGGATGTGCTGGCGGTGGGTGCAGCCGGTCCCTGGAGAGGGGGATGTGCTGGCGGTGGATGCAGCCGGTCCGTGGCATCCCTGGAGAGGGGAATGTGCTGGCGGTGGGTGCAGCCGGTCCCTGGAGAGGGATGTGCTGGCGTGGGTGCAGCCGGTCCCTGGAGAGGGATGTGCTGGCGGTGGGTGCAGCCGGTCCCTGGAGAGGGGGATGTGCTGGCGGTGGGTGCAGCCGGTCCCTGGAGAGGGGAATGTGCTGGCGGTGGGTGCAGCCGGTCCCTGGAGAGGGATGTGCTGGCGGTGGGTGCAGCCGGTCCCTGGAGAGGGATGTGCTGGCGGTGGGTGCAGCCGGTCCCTGGAGAGGGGGATGTGCTGGCGGTGGGTGCAGCCGGTCCCTGGAGAGGGGGATGTGCTGGCGGTGGGTGCAGCCGGTCCCTGGAGAGGGGGATGTGCTGGCGGTGGGTGCAGCCGGTCCGTGGCATCCCTGGAGAGGGGAATGTGCTGGCGGTGGGTGCAGCCGGTCCCTGGAGAGGGATGTGCTGGCGGTGGGTGCAGCCGGTCCCTGGAGAGGGATGTGCTGGCGGTGGGTGCAGCCGGTCCCTGGAGAGGGGATGTGCTGGCGGTGGGTGCAGCCGGTCCCTGGAGAGGGGGATGTGCTGGCGGTGGGTGCAGCCGGTCCCTGGAGAGGGGGATGTGCTGGCGGTGGGTGCAGCCGGTCCCTGGAGAGGGGGATGTGCTGGCGGTGGGTGCAGCCGGTCCCTGGAGAGGGATGTGCTGGCGGTGGGTGCAGCCGGTCCGTGGCGTCCTTGGAGAGGGGGACGTGCTGGTGGTGGGTGCAGCCGGTCCTTGGCGTCCCTAGAGAGGGGGGGGATGTGCCTTTTATTTTGAGTTCACGATACGGCATTATAACCTACATAAACCCATTGTGAACACACAGGTTCAGCCGCCGCGGCACTGACGTCCTCAGACTCTGGGCTCAGCAGCCGAGACCCCCCCCCCCTACTAAAATCACATCATCTCCCAGGATGCTCACACACTCGCTATACTGACAGAGCATCATGGGAAATGTAGTTCCAGGACCTCTGGAGGGCGGACGCTTGACTCTGAATAATGACACGACGTGTAACCTTGCACAGTTTGTGGGTTTTTAACAGTTTTTTCTGTGGTGCAGGAAGATTATCGACGCACCGTGACGGAAATAGACGAGAAGGAATATATCAGCCTCCGACTCATCATCTCCGAGCTGAGAAACCAATACGTGAGTGAAAAGCTCCGTGTCCCCCCCCCCCCCCCCCCGTGCACTGCAATAAGTGTAACGTCTTCAATCTCAAATTCTAAAGTGGAGAGAATTGTTCTCGAAAGATGAGTTCGACGTAGGCCTAGCTAAGGGTACTGAGCACCGCATTCGATTACAAGAAGACAAGCCGTTTCGTGAAAGCTCAAGATGAGTTCCGCTGGGAGACTTGGATGATCTACGAGAACAGCTGAATGAACAGATTTTTCTAAAATGAGATTTTGTGTGAAGGAGTCATTATCAGACTGGAGGAGTTTAAAGGGAGTCCAGGAGAAATGGGATTATTTAACGGAAGCATTATTGAAGGCCACAGGCAATTGCATTCGACTTGTTAGCAAAAACAAAAAAGGGAAGAAACCACTGTGGTCTCTACAGAAGTGGCCAAAATAGTGAAGAACAAAAAGACAGCATTCAATAATTATAAAACAACTCCGATAGGCAAACCTATAAGATTAGGCAGAAAGAGGCAAAGCAATTTATAAGAGCTTCCAAAGCACACGCAGAAGAGAAAATAGCTCAGTCAGTAAAAAAGGGGGACAAAACATTTTTTAGATACATAAACGAGAAAAGAAAAACAAGGATTAGTTAGATTAAAAACAAAGGAAGGAAGGTATGTAGAAGAGGATAAAAGTCTCGCTGACTGCCTCAATGAATATTTTTGTTCAGTCTTTGCAGAAGAAAAGGAAGGAAAGGGACCTCAGTTAGGAGGAAACACTAACGAGACAATTACATATCAGTTTACAGAGGAGGAGGTTCTACAGCAGCTGTCTAAAGTAAAGACAAATAAGTCAATGGGGCCTGATGGGATCCACCCTAAATTATTAAAAGAGCTCAGTGATGTAATAGCAAAACCGTTAACAAGGATTGGTTAAATAAATCTGTTAATGGGAGTCGTCCCAGAAGACTGGAAATTAGCAAATGTTGTGCCCATTTACAAGAAGGGTAGTAGGGAGGAATCGGGGAACTATAGGCCAGTTAGTCTTACGTCAGTAGTGGGGAAATTAATGGAAACCATGTTAAAGGAAACGATTGTTGAACATCTAAAAACACATAGATTACAGGATCAGAAACAACATGGGTTTACCTCAGGGAGATCATGCCAAACTAATCTTATTGATTTTTTTGATTGGGTAACAAAAATAATAGACACAGGTGGTGCAGTAGACATTGCTTATTTAGATTTCAGTAAGGCTTTTGATACTGTTCCGCATAGAAGCTTATCAATAAATTGCAATCTTTGACCTTGGATTCCAATATTGTTGAATGGATTAGGCAGTGGCTGAGTGACAGACAACAGAGGGTTGTGGTAAATGGAGTTTATTCGGCGCAAGGTCTTGTTACCAGTGGGGTACCTCAGAGGTCAGTACTTGGACCCATTCTCTTTAATATTTTTATTAGTGATATTGCAGAAGGTATTAATGGAAAAGTATGTCTTTTTGCTGATGAGACAAAGATTTGCAACAGGGTTGACGTTCCTGGAGGGATCAGCCAAATGACAAATGATTTAGGTAAACTAAAAAAATGGTCGGAGCTGTGACAATTGAGTTTTAATGTGGATAAGTGCAAGATAATGCACCTGGGACGTAAAAACCCAAGGGCTGAATATAGAATATTTGATACGGGTTGGGATTTAGGGGTTATTATTTCAGAGGATCTAAGGGTAAGTAGTCAATGTAATAGAGCAGCAGGAAATGCTGGCAGAATGCTTGGAAATGCTGGCAGAATGCTTGGTTGTGTAAGGAGAGGTATTAGCAGTAGGAAAAGGGAAGTGCTCATGCCACTGTACAGAGCACTGGTGAGACCTCACTTGGAGTACTGTGTGCAGTACTGGAGACCGTATCTCCAGAAGGATATAGACATCTTAGAGAGAGTTCAGAGAAGGGCTACTAAAATGGTGTACGGCTTGAAGGAGAAAAGTTACCAGGAAAGGCTTAATGATCTTAACATGTACAGCTTGGAAAAAAGACGAGACAGAGGAGATATGATAGAAACATTTAAATACGTAAAGGGAATCCACAAGGTAGAGGAAGGGAGTATATTTAAAAGGAAACAAAGTAGCAAAACAAGAGGACATAGTCTTAGATTAGAGGGGCAAAGGTTTAAAAGTAACATCAGGAAGCATTATTTTACTGAGAGGGTGGTGGATACATGGAACAGTCTTCCAGTAGAAGTGGTAGAGGCCAAAACAGTAATTGAATTTAAGCAGGCATGGGATAGGCATAAGGCTATCCTAAACAAAAGATAAATCCAGGTAAAGTATCCATGTAATTGGGCGACTAGATGGGCCGAAAGGTTCTTATCTGCCGACATTTTTCTATGTGTTGGGTTTTGCTGATGTGCGTCTCTTGTCTTGTTTTTCAGGTAACGTTACATGATTTGATCTTTAAAAACATTGAAAAAATCAAGAGGCCCCGCAGCAGCAACGCCGAGACGCTGTATTAACCAATCAGAGACCAGCGTTTCCTTTTATTTTTTTTCTTCACTCCTTGAACTGCAAAGGATTAGACCGTCATTGCCTTGCCGGACCATGTGACCTCTCCTCCACCAATCAGGACAGAGACTCAGCTCTGCCTCTATTTTGTGTTTTCTGCAGCTGTTCCTGATGTTTTCTCGTTAACGCGTACGCGAGACTTTTACTTACAATGTACAGCGCCCTCACTCATAATTCCCCCCCCCCCCCCGAATGACCGGCTCTGTGTCGTCTGTGTGTCCCCCCCCCCCCCCCCATTCACCTTATTGCCGGCGCTAGACCAGAAATGGCAAATTCCAGCACTCGGTGCGCCTGACGCGTCCACCACACGGAGCGGTAGAGGGCCCCGACACACGCACAGCCGAATGTTACAGGTTAATGGATGAGCAGGGAGAGTCGTTATACAGTAACAGCCTGTGTCCCGGGGCCAGAAACGCCTAAAATACAGCTTTGTAAACACCCACCACCACAGGGCAGTCGGCTCGTTTGTCCTGTTTCACCAGGTTGTGCGACGCCTGACGTTGTGTTAGAGGTTTGTGTACACGAGATCCTCCCCTGTTACCGCGCGGTACCGACCTGCCATCAGCTAGGAGCACATGCGCACCACATCGTGCACACAAACACATGGGCTGAATTCCAGCTAGGGCAGCCATGTTTTCCTGGACACGTTACTGTTTCATGTGGGGGGGGGGGCACAGAGGGAAGTGCTGCCCTGCAGCATGTATAACTCATAGGAATGTAAGGCAGCTCCCCTGTATGGATTATATATGCTTCGGGGCAGTGTATGAAAAATGCCGCCCATCAGCATGAATACCTTGTGTCCAGGAAAAGATGGCCGACCTGGAGTAAACTTAGAGCCGTTACAGTCTATGGAGGTTTTAAGTTTACGTCGAGCTTTGGATACGCCCCGATGTCTGTATAACAATGAATGAGTGCGTTCCTCCTATCAGACGCTGAGGCTCTCATTTCCCATAATTCCTCATGAATCTGTTTGAGGAGGTGATCGCTTTTACACAATCTGCTGCAGAGCATCGCGTGTCCGCTGCTGGTGTCTGGCCGCGATGTCCATGCTCTGCGTGTCTCACTGTTGGTTGTGCGGCAGATCCATGTGTCGTGATGGAATCTGCAAACTTAAGTGTTTTCACCCGGTATTAATAGACGTTTGGCTGTTTGCTCCTGTATATCTGTCGAATAATGTCCTGCGGTGCATGCCGGTATGCGGCAGTACTTGGCGCTGCAGGATAATGCTGTGTGATGATGCGGTGCGTGCCGGTATGCGGTTGTACTTGGTGCTGCAGGATAATGCTGTGTGATGTTGCAGTGTGTGCCGGTATGCGGTGGTACTTGGCTCTGCAGGATAATGCTATGTGATGTTGCGGTGTGTGCCGGTATGCGGTGGTACTTGGCTCTGCAGGATAATGCTGTAATGTTGCGGTGCGTGCCGGTATGCGGCAGTACTTGGCTCTGCAGGATAATGCTGTGATGTTGCGGTGTGTGCCGGTATGCAGTGGTACTTGGCTCTGCAGGATAATGCTGTAATGTTGCGGTGCGTGCCGGTATGCGGCAGTACTTGGCTCTGCAGGATAATGCTATGTGATGTTGCGGTGTGTGCCGGTATGCGGTGGTACTTGGCGCTGCAGGATAATGCTATGTGATGTTGCGGGCGTGCAGGAGTTAATACGAGGGTTTTATGGAAGGATCTAGAAATCTCCCGCTTTCAGGAATTGAGCGTTAATGAGCAGAGGGAAAGTTTAACATAGAGCGCTGGGTCAGGGGAGACGCACCACCTGCAGAGCGCTGGGTCAGGGGAGACGCACCACCTGCAGAGCGCTGGGTCAGGGGAGACGCACCACCTGCAGAGCGCAATGTGAGGTCATGTAGCAGTGCTGCTGTATGGGGGGGCGCTGTATACATGATTGTACAGGGCACTGCTGCGCGCTGTGAGAAGGTGCACGGCTTGAGTGAGATTTACGTCCTGGTAATGTTTGTGCTGGTCTTGACGACCGTCGCTTTATGCTCAGAATCTTGCTGTGACCGGTTCGATTTTCCCCCCCCCCCCCCCCGCTTCCCCTCTTATGATTTAAATTAATCCGGGGGGGGGGTGCACATGTTGGTTCACCCTCTCGCTGCAGTGTCAGCTCTTTCCATGAAAAAATTATATTGTGTAAAATGCAGATTAATGTGTTTTTCCAAGTGGGAATTTTCCACTTCTAGAGGCTCTGCTCCCCGGCGTCACAATGAGGGACCTTCAAGGGTTAAAATATAGTGGGTGATAAAAATTCACCCCCTCCTTTTCTCTAAACCTAGAGCAGGATCCTAAAATCCAGCCCCTCCCCCAGATGATTATTCTATAAATTTCCCAGGATTCTGTGAATGTAATAAAAGGCCAGAGAATCATGGGAGTTCAGAAATATCTGGAGGGGAAAGTCCACGAGTATCCAGGTCCTACAGAGTAACATTATCTCCTGCGTTCCGGTATCCGGTGATACAGCTACTCGCTGGTCATGTGACAGAGTAACATTATCTCCTGCGTTCCGGTATCCGGTGATACAGCTACTCGCTGGTCATGTGACAGAGTAACATTATCTCCTGCGTTCCGGTATCCGGTGATACAGCTACTCACTGGTCATGTGACAGAGTAACATTATCCTATACATTGAGTATAAAGCGTTTGGTCATCGCTCTGCTGGGTTACGGTATATGTTCAGCTACTCGCCGGTCATGTGACGGAGTAAACCGCTGATTATGCTGGAAGATGTTTTTATCCAGTGCTCATGGTGTGTTTTTTTTTTTTTTAGTCTCCAGTCTCCTTTGTTCCGTTTTTCCGCTGGAATTGGTGGTTTTTATCCCAGCCTTTAAATTGTATATTTTATTAGTCATTTTGACTCGTTAAAACTTTATTTTTTTTTTCTGCTGAAATGACGTAAGATTTTAAATTGTCCAAAACATTAAAAATATTCATTGAATGTTTTTGTAAATGGTTTCTGTGTTTATTATTATTCTTCCCTTGTTTCTATCAATGTATCTGTGAGACATTCCCGTCACTGCTCTGTATACGCTGTCCGGCTTTTATGAGCTGTTGCCGTCTTTCTGTCCCTCGGGTTTTCAGGCCGCGGTGCTCGCTCCGGTTAAGCCTGGTCACGTTTGTTGCGAGGCTCACACCGGCTGCCGGCGGCTGGAAACGCCGACTTTCCTTTTATTCTAAACAAAGACTTCTGTTCTGGTAGAAATTAATTTGCTTCTGTCTCCTTCAGTTTATTGAGCGGCGTTCAGCATACTGCGGACTCTTCTGCCCCATAACAGCCATATGCAAAGCGGGGTGCTTTAAAAGCACAGAGATCAGATTACAGAGCGAAGAATAGACTGAAACACAAGATTCATCCACTTTGGCTTCTGTGGCAAATAATCAAGTTACACGTTTAACAGACGTGTTTAAGGTCAGAGCTTTGCACTGCAGCTGGGGGGGGGGTATATTGGGGTAATTACTGCTGGACTGTCCCTTAAGTGTTGACTTATAGAAATAATGGCAGGGAATTAACCCCTTGCTGCCTAGGGGTTTCTCTATGGAACCCCTATCATATCTCCTGATCGGTGGAAGCTGGAGGGTCATATTTAATATCATTGGAAAAGCCAGAGCACGACCTTACTGACCTTGACTGATTAAACCTGGGACCTCCTTGACCCATACCCCTTAAGAAGGTGTTGAGTCTTCTTTATATTTAACTGGAAAGGGCCACAGCTTTATTAAATATTTACACCATGTAATCCAGCAGTGCTTTTCCTCCGTTATCCGCCCTATTACCCATGTAATAGGCAGTTACCGATCCAAAACCAGGAGCTCGTCACCCCGCCTGACCGAGATCAAGCGGGGCTCGTCTTGTTAATGCCTCACCCGAAGGTGGCTTAACCATTTTAAAGCACCGCTGTCCAGGAACCACGCCAACGCCAGGGGCACCATGGTCTCCTAATGGCTGCCCCTGTGCCCCACCGCAGACAGCGCCTCCTCAATCCCCGACATCAAACCAGTTAAAAATATATCCAAACCAATGTTTCTGGTCCTAAATCAGACTTTTTTTCTGCTGCAGCTTCTGTTTCTCGTAACACAATGCTTGGTCGCGTTTACTTTAAGTATGGGCTGAAAATCCTAGAACGTGATGTACCCGCCGGGTATTCTGCGTCTCGCTGGGCGGCAGGACGTTTCTGTGGTCCATTTCTTTGATTAAATAACAGGAATATTTAATTTTTTATTTTTTTTTACCATTTTAATCCTTTTTTAGATTTTTCGATGAGCTTTTATTGCAAATTTATACCATACGTGTCGCTGTGTCCAGACTCATGTACTGTTTGAGAACAACGAATGCTTTGGTTACAGTGTGTACGCAGCCGTTCCATGGAGGGGGGGGGACAGACACTGGCGAGCGCAGCCCGTTCCATGGAGGGGGGGGGGGGACAGACACTGGCGAGCGCAGCCCGTTCCATGGAGGGGGGGGGGGACAGACACTGGCGAGCGCAGCCCGTTCCATGGAGGGGGGGGGACAGACACTGGCGAGCGCAGCCCGTTCCACGGAGGGGGGGGGACAGACACTGGCGAGCGCAGCCCGTTCCATGGAGGGGGGGGGACAGACACTGGCGAGCGCAGCCCGTTCCATGGAGGGGGGGGGACAGACACTGGCGAGCGCAGCCCGTTCCATGGAGGGGGGGGGGGACAGACACTGGCGAGCGCAGCCCGTTCCATGGAGGGGGGGGGGGACACACTGGCGAGCGCAGCCCGTTCCATGGAGGGGGGGACGACACTGGCGTGCGTAGCCCGTTCCATGGAGGGGGGCAGACACTGGCGTGCGCAGCCCATTCCATGGAGGGGGGCAGACACTGGCGTGCGCAGCCCAACAGATACTATTGCTCTTGCAGAGGTTCACGCCTGATTACTGGCCGGCGTTCCAGAAACGTGAAGTCAATCCTCAGAAATATCAGCTGACCCAGATACGACCCCACAGCCCCCTCCAGATGCCCCCATGACGGAAGGTTCCGTTACACACATATAGAGCAAACTATTTACTAAACATACAAGAGGGGAAAAAACACATGTAACATATCAGCAACATAAATAAACACAATGAGGATGTGTCATTTTTCCAGGAGCCTTTAAAGCTGCACATTGCGGGTGTAAATATCCTGATGGAAGGTGTGCACTGCATGGTGTAACATTGTGACAAAGCCAGATGTTGCCTCCTGGTATCGTTGAGGTCTTTTGTGATGGAACCTTATCAAAGAGAAACCTATAACAGGAGACATGCAATTCATTAATAAAAACGTACTAATACAAAGTGACTGGTTGACTCAGGACAAGGTTTTACAGAAATTAAACAATGTGAATGTTAATAAAGCCCCAGGGCCGGATGGAATTCACCCGCGAGTACTGAGGGAGCTATGTGTTGAAATATGTAAACCTCTGTTATTAATCTTTCAAGATTCTTTTCTTTCAGGAATAGTACCAGAGGATTGGAGAAAAGCTGACGTGGTCCCTATATTTAAGAAAGGTTTAAAATTTGTTAAGCTCACAGGTCTATAATTCCCAGGCACATCTGTGGCTGGGAAAGTATTCGAGGGGTTACTAAGGGATAATATTCAGGAATTTATTGGGAGGTATAATGTAATTGGCAAAAATCAGCATGGTTTCATGAAACACAGATCATGTCAGACTAACCTAATTACGTTCTATGAGGAAGTAAGTAGAAGTATAGATCAGGGGGTCACAGTGGATGTGATTTACTTAGATTTTGCCAAAGCTTTCGACACAGTTCCACACAAAAGGTTACTATTTAAATTGAGAAAAATTGGTCTAGATGAAAATACTTGTTCTTGGATAGAAAACTGGCTAAAAGATAGGGTACAGAGAGTGGTCATAAATGGTAGATTTTCAAGATGGACACCAGTGGTAAGCGGTGTCCTTCAGGGGTCTGTTATAGGACCAATACTATTCAATTTATTTATAAATGACCTTGAGATAGGCATTGAAAGTCATGTATCAGTGTTTGCAGATGACACAAAACTAGGAAAAGTAATACAATGTGGGCAGGATGTTACAGTATGTGCAGGTGATACAATGTGAGCAGGATGTTACTTCGCTGCAGAGGGATTTAGATAAATTGGGGGACTGGGCACTTAAATGGCAGATGAAATTTAATCTAGATAAGTGCAAAGTTATGCACTTTGGAGTGAAGAACACACAAGTAATTTATACCCTAAATGGTACGGAGTTAGGGAAATCCATGCAGAAGGATTTGGGAATAATCATAGACTTCAAAATAAGTAACAATGTGCAATGTCAAACAGCAGCCGCCGAGGCCAGCAAGGTATTGGCATGCATTAAAAGGGGAGTTCACTCACGGGATGAAAACATAATTTTGCCTCTGTATAAATCAATGGTCAGGCCGCACCTTGAATATGCCGTGCGATTTTGGGCACCTGTCTTAAAAAAAGATATTATAGCGCTAGAAAAAGTGCAGAGACGGGCAACTAAATTAATAAGGGGGATGGAAGGGTTAAGTTATGAGGAAAGACTAACAAGCTTAAACCTGTTTAGTTTAGAGAAACGGCGCCTTAGAGGGATCTGATAACCTTATATAAATATATACGGGGCCATTATCAACCATTGTCTGATAACCTATTCATTAACAGGACTATACACAGGACAAGGGGTCATCCATTTAGACTGGAAGAAAGAAAACCCAGCCTAAAGCATAGGAAGGGTTATTTTACGGTGAGAACAATAAAGCTGTGGAATTCTCTGCCTGTTGAGGTGGTTGGGTCAGAGTCTGTACAGACTTTTAAAAAGCGACTGGATGACTTCCTGCAGACAGAATATTAAGGGTTATAATATTTAATATGTGGGTAAAAGCTTCTTGATCCAAGGAGAAATCTGACGCCATCTGGGGGCAAGAAGGAATTTATTCCCAGTATGTTGCATATTCAGACTGGGTTTTTGCCTTCTTTTGGATCAACAGCAGTAGGTTATGTGGGAGAGGCTGAACCCGATGGACGCATGTCTTTTTTCAGCCTATATAACTATGTAACTATGTAACCTGGTGACGGTGTATACATGAATTCCATTGAATCCAACACACGATGTGTACAGTTACTGGAATGTGTAGCTTTACCCAAAATATCCATTTATTTCCTATTGCCATGGTTACATATTAATGTAAAGTCGCTTTTTAATGCGTTGGGTTTTATCTAACGTAAATATTAGATTAGGTGTGTGAATGTGTCGTTATTCCACAGATCATGTGACACAAGCGTCATGTAAAACTATCTTTATTTGCAGACGTTCCTCATTTTGAGGAGAAATAACAAGGTTTGGTGTTTTTTATAATTTACACTCTGCATTTTTTTTTGGAGAAGATTTTAGCAGGAAGGATACATTTGAGATTTCTCTGGTTTTCAGTATGTCCTGGGTGGCGAGTCTGTACCATTAGGTGTCTTGCCCAAGGTCACTTACTGGAGAGGTGCTCTTGCTGGGATCGAACACATGACTCCATAGGCTCTCTCCATGCAGAGCAGTGATGTTACCTCTACTCCTCCCATGACTGCTTAGGTCTGTGACCTCTTTGTTTGGTTATTGGGGGGGAAAGGGTATAGTGGAACAAACACTTCCGTATTGGAAAGGGCATGGCCACAGCTTTTATTGAAAACCAACATGTAGAATCCATTTTCTTCATCCATATATTTCTGACCCTACCGCGCATGTCCTGCGGTAGGCAGTTACACCAATTATTTTCCATGAGCTCATCGCCCCACCTGACCTGATTCAAGTGAGGGTCGTCTCCCCCATGCCCACCCGAAGGCGGCTTATTCCTTATCTGTTCCGTTGCTGGCAAGGTATCACGCCAACGCCAGAGGCTGCCGCACCCCCCCACCGGCAGTCTCTGCACTCCCACTGCAGTCAGCGCCCTCTCACAACGCCACTCATAAAACCGGCCAATAGTATAGCGAGCCCAATATCCGACACATGCACCCGTCATGACGCATGAGGTTCCCATTCTCCCCTTCCAATTCCGTGTGCCGCACCGCAATCCCCCCCCCCCAGCCACTCAACGAAGCTCGAAACCGTCCACTTAACTCTCCGCCAGACCCGCTCCAGCGCCCTCGGTGCCGCAAACGTATCCCAGCATGGCCGGGAGATGATCTCCGACCAAACTAAAGAGACCCCATCGAACAGACCAAAGCAACGCGCCAAGTCCTGTTTAATATCCTGAATTAAATCTACCGACCGAGCAATCCTAAAATCGTTACCTCCCCGCATGGATCAACAAGACAATATCCCACGGAACCCTCCGGGACAACTCCTGGAAAACCTGTGCACACCGCAAACCCCGCATACCCAACCAACGAACTGTGACCAGATTCGGCGGGAAACCCAGGTTCCTCCCATGTGGCCGACGTCCCGCCCGTTGCGTGGCCCAATGCACATACTGTTACCGGAATCCACCTGGCTCTTACGGGAGAAGACCGGGCCGGCGCGGACAAAGACTGACAGGACACGAGTCTCTTCAGGAAAGGCGAACTTTATTGTGACGTCACCACTCAGCCAGGATTGAATCGCAAAGACTGAGTAACATTTACATTCAAACATAACATTTTATACCTTGAATAGATAATCAGGTGCATCCGAATTAACCCACCGTGACACTATTCCACACCACGTGGGTCTGTACCTTCCCCTTTCAGAATGCAAAGACATTCCACAGATTGGCAGCTTTCACAGTATTTTGACAATTGGATAATTTACCACTCTCCCAGATCCTGCCTGTGCCTATCTCTCTGGAACTTATTTATTGTTTACTTCAGATAAGGCCCTAGCTGGTTTCACATCCATTATTGTTCTAGCCCTAGCTCTCTGACCTTGATGTAACTAATTTCCATCCTGTCACTTCTTGCCAGTGTCTGCACGGATCTTGTTAATTTACTTGCTCTGCCTGTTAGTTTCGGAAATTCCAAAGAATCTATGCAAGCTAGTCCTAATTGAGCCAATATCTGCTATGTACATTTACGTGAACCAAAGTCCTGAGTAAGATGGCCGCCTGGCACATCATGGTGGCCTATTTCTGGCCTGAGTCCCTTACAGTACGAGTGCCCGAATATCCACACGAATCGATGACGACCTGAAATTACAGCAAATTAGGACGGATATATGACATATAGCACTCTGACCGCCACCTTCAAGCGCCGCAGCATTTCTGGAGAAGCCCCCGCGGCAACCGTTGTGGCGCCGATGCGGAAAGAGTGCGGCTTGTAAGAAGCCAGGTTGACGCCCAAACCCACCAAGCAACGCCGAAACACTGCAGTGAACTGGTACCGGGTCAAGGGGAACCCACTTCCATGGACCAAGAATGATCCCTCACCTTGCGGCCGCAGGGCCAGATAATGGTCCGTCAGTTCCCCATGGCACCCAGCTCCCGCAATCCAACCCAGGGTAACCCAGGTCCCCCTACCACTCTGATCCGTCTTTGAGCGTGAAATAAAAATCCGTACCCCCTCCCTCCAAACCCGCCACATGGCTCCCCGACAGAGGAGACTCTACCCCGGAACTACGCGCTACTAATTCCCCCACCTGGAACGCCCCATAGAAACAAAAAGAAAAAAACCCGAAACAGCGCCACCTCATAACTCAAAAAACTGATTTCCGGCAAGATCTGTAACAGCCTGAAAAACAATTCTTCTGATACTGGCCTGCGACGATCTGGAGCCCGGCGCCATCCCGCCACCACCTTCCGCAACCAAATATCCCGACCAACATCCTCCCACCCCATCAATCGGCACAAAAGGGATAGGGCCGACAAAGCCTTCTGTGCTGCCGCCCCCGAGCGCCCCCGCTCCTGTAAATCCGATACAAGAACCAGCGTTGCCCACCGCCGATCCTCGCTGGACAACCAACCCTTCTCCCTCTCCGCCACCAATGCCCAATCAAGCCAGACCGGTGTAGGACCGCCAGGTCGCCTCTGCCAAGGCACCATCCTCCTCAGACCGGCTAAGCGAGGCTCCACAGCCATGAAGGGAAAGCTGTTGCTGTCGCGGACGCTCGAGGAGCCACCTGCCGAAAACGGTCCCACTGGAACCAGGAGAGAGAGTCAGCGATTACATTGTCCACACCCAGTACATGCGCCGCCCTGACAAAGATGTTGTATTTAAGGCATCGCAAAACCAAATGGCGCAGCAACACCGGAGCCGAACCAGAAGATGAGCGGTGCACCACGCCCATGTTATCGGTCCTAAAAATCACTCGCCAATTCGCCAACCTCTCGCCCCAAAATTCCAGAGCCACCACAATCGGAAAGAGTTCCAAGAAGGTCAGGTCCGCACCAAAGCAGAAGCAGCCCATTCCCACGGCCAGGCCTGCATGCACCAGGACCCCTGAAAGTAGGCCCCAAACCCACCTGAGCCTGAAGCGTCCGTGAGCAGTTCCAGGGAACCGTTGTCCACTTCCGCCTCCCGCCAGTAGGTACGCCCATTGTACTCCGCCAAAAACTTGCGCCACACCTCCCAGGTCCTCTTTCAGTGATCGAGTAACGCAGACAAAATGATGTGGCATCCTGACGCCCGCTGTCGCGAAGGACAACCGGCGACAGAACGCCCTACCCAAGTGACCCAATAGCGACTACAACTCTTGACAAGAATCCTTGCCTATGCCATCGTTAACTGACGCCCCCGCCGGATAGGACAGGTGGTGGATCATTCTGAATTTTCCCGTCTCCTTCTTCGGGACCAGCCCCAATGGTGAAATTCTCAAGTTGACGAAGGGTAACTCCCCAAACGGCCCCACCATCCTCCCTAATTGCACCTCCCGCTTCAACTTCTCCCCAGCACCCTTTCATTGTCCCGCGCAGACACCAAATTTCCCAAAAACAATGGGAAGTCTGATGGCTCATGGGGAATATGAAAGCCGGAGAAAAACCCGTCCCGCAGGAGCACTGATGACTAGGGTATTTAGCGAGCCACGGGAGCATTGCGTTTTTTTTTTTTTTTAAAAATTTATTGCAAAACTCCGGCCACCAAACTCCTCCCGGCCGGCAGGCCTAGTCGCTGCGCCTGCTCCCTTCTTAAAACACCTGAACAAGGGGTGGGGCCCGCTGAAGAGCAGCGACCAGGGCCTCTACCAACCAATTTCTCTCACCCGCGCTGTACCTGAGCAAAGCCCCTACAAGGCTTTATAAACCTCTTACTTACCCCCCCCCCACACTGTTTCCCCCACAATCCAATCACTCCATCCATGACCATCCTGACTGACCGGCCCAGCCCAGCAGTCATGCCCCCCCTTCCTTACAGGTACAGGGGCTCTCTTTCTGGTGCATTTATATCCGAGGACCTGGCAAGGCCTGTGTGTTACGTGATGTCACAATGTGTCTGTGTGTTACGTGATGTCACAATGTGTCTGTGTGTTACGTGATGTCACAATGTGTCTGTGTGTTACGTGATGTCACAATGTGTCTATGTAATGCGAGGGGTGTGTGTGTGTGTGTGTGTGTGTCCGCGTGGCTCATCGTGCCGGACATTCCTTCCAGAAATAACTACGTTTCTGTGGGTTTAAAGCTGACGCCCTGCACAGGAATCCCTAAACCCAAGCCGGGCGTCTGACCTCGAGTCCCCGGGCTGGACTTTGCGGCCCCAGTTATGAGCCTCTATATATACTGTATATGCACAGACTGCAAACTCCCCCCCCCCCCCCGCTGCCAAAAACACCATCACTGGATCCGTTATAAAGCAGAGACTTCATCAGGATGAGCTTCCGGTAACACAAGCCTTTAATGCAAGATGTCAGCCTGTCCCGTCACTCCTCGATTTATCACGACATCCCCGTGAAAGCTGATATAACCGCAATAATCTGCAATCTGTCCTGTGATTACTCCATATTGGACAGATCATACAATTCAGCATCCTGTGCCCTTCAGATGTTTGGGAATTACATTTCCCATGAGTCCCAGATTACCTAATGACTGAGCATCATGGGAGATGTAGTTTCTCAAAGTGTCTGCTCAATAATCACCATTTATACAGCTATAAAATACAGCCATTTCTCCCAATATACAGTTATAAAATACATTGGGGGGGCTCTCTCGGCTTTACTGGATCCTCCATCAACCTGCATGTGGGGGGTTGACTCTGGCTCGTAGGACCCCCCCTGCTTTAATCAAACAGGGGGACTGTGACGGGATGTTGTCTCTTCCCGTCTGTCCCGGCTCTCCAGACACCCCCTTACCAGGGTCAGTCTGGCCTCTGAGTTGCTCGGAGCTCAGTGCCTCGAGCAGCCTGATCCGCCGCTTGTTCTGAACTCCTGCCTTGGAGCCTCTTTGCATTTCCAGAATGCCGCTCAGTGCCTTCTGAGAGTGATTATAGCTGTAGCGTAGCTGAAAGAGACACCAGGCAGGCTGTATGCTTAAACAGGATACACACTGGTCATTTCACATGGCCGGCTTTTATTTGGGTCAGAATCAGATAACAGTTAACATTCCTGCCCCCAGACATTACGGCACCGTCATTCAGCAGTTCCCCATCTGGTCCTTTCAGAGTGCAAGCTCTTGAGCAGGGGCTTTTCTGGTACTGTTCTATGTGTTTAACTTGCATGTATATTGGTTATCCTGTCTTTTCCATTGTACAGTGCTACAGTATTTGGTGTCGCCTTATAAATACTGTAACTGCAGTCATACAGAGCACAGGTCCTTGTTTTAGGGGGGATTCCAGAGGAGCAGCGCCGATCCAGGGGTACCGTTTGATAGCTCGGGTCCCTAGGGTGTCACAGTCCAAAAAGCACCCAGATCTGGGGGTAGGGGCACGAATGGCAGCATATAGTAGATATCCCCCTTGGATGCCGCATGGTCAGGGCTGCTTAAGCTCCTGGGGTCAAGAAAGGCTCAGCAACGTTGGTTCCCAATGGAGCTCCCTCCTGAAAATCACCACAACGGTAACTCGCATGAGGATCACCCCACCTTTGAAAAATCACCCCGCTGGAGCAGTTAGTTTTCGGGGCGCAGACGTTTAAAGTTTCTGCAGATGCTCCATTACAGTCAATGAGGTGCATTCCAGGAATGGGATTGGTTGGCCCTTCTAGCTCTTTGGATGGTGATTGGCTGCGGTTTCAAACCCATCTCATGCTTTCAATCCCAGGTTAACCCTGGTGTCGCATAACACAGTGAGCATAAGGGACAGGTTTACAGGCATTTTGATTACGTGCTGATGGGGGGGGGGGGTCATGTAAACACCACTTTAAAAACACTAACAGACAAATGGCTTAACTGAGGGGAATAGAGGAGCGAGGGTATTTTTTTTTAGAAAGGATTTTAGCAGGAAGGATACTTTGAGATTTCTCTGGTTTTCAGTATGTCCTGGGTGGCGAGTCTGTACCGTTAGGTGTCTCACCCAAGGACACTTACTGGAGAGGTGCTCTTGCTGGGATCGAACCCATGTCTCCACAGGCTCTCTCCATGCAGAGCAGTGATGTTACCTCTACTCCACCCAGCCGGTACTGGTTAATACAGTCCACAGTCTCTGAGCAAGGGGTTCCGCGACAACAATACATTTAAACCCACACAATATAAATGGACAATAAGGTCTTTCCCAAAGCAACGGTCTGTCTTTTGGGGTTTTCGCCATGGAAATAAAAGTCTTGGGGTTTGACACGGGGAGCGCTATGTCAGTTCCATGACAGGGACACCCCGACACTCTTGATGGGAAGATGTCCATATGTGGGTTTGTGCCACACTATCCCGCTGACCGGGCGCTCTGACCCTCCAGTACCGGTATGTCTTGCTTGAATTTCCCCATTGTAAAGCGCTGTGCTATATAAACCGGAGGATCTGCAGGCCGTTCCATTAACCCCCCCTTGCATGTCATTAACTGCTTGCATACAGACCCCCCTCCTAAAAGCTCTGCCTCTTCCTTCCTACAGCTCAACACACACAGCCACCACCACTCCAGACTCTGCAGTTCTCTATCCGCCGTGAGGCTGTACAGAGAAGCCGTCTAGTGCTCAGTGACTGGCCAGGTCGATCCTGATGGGAAAGTGATACTGGACTCGTATAAACCGGCTCTAGTGCTCTCCGCATGGCAACTCTGTCACATAACCTGGAAGCTTCCTTCACTCAGTCTCCAGTGTAGCGCTGGTTTTAAATCCCCTGCCGTTGTAGTACTTGTCTCCCTCCGGTGGTCAAAAACAAGTGCAATGTGAGACACTGAACATTGGGACTACATTTCCCGGCATGCTTGGGGAGCGGACACAGGAAGGGGATGGGACACAGACGCTGACATCCTGAGCCTCGTGGAGAGAGCTGGGAGAGCGTGCCAGGGAGTGAGAGAAGCAAGACACAGTGCTGCAGAGCGTGACAGTGACCAGGCCGGAGCGCAGCTGGGGCCTGACAGAGATAAAGACCGGGTTATTCCGCCTTACAAGAGGAAGACCCAGTGATTCACCAGAATACCCACGCTGATATCAAGTGAGCTGGAGGACCCCGAGTTAGGAGCACCGCAGATCGATCTGACAGGGAGTGCAGGCGGTGAGCTGGACATCTTGCGGCAGCTAAAGGAAAGCAAGACAGCGGATCCGGTAACCCATAGAATCCCAGTCAAAATCGAGCGGAGAGACGTCCTGGGTCGAGCGGAGCACCAAGTATCTGGCGGATGGGTGAGAGGCCTTCCAGGCCGTTGTGAAAATAGAAAGCACGCTGCTGTTTGTTTAAAAAACCCACAGGGCCCCAACTTGACTAGTCGAAGATACCTCATAAATAATTCACTGGCCAGTTGAATATTGTACCCGGGTACCATCACACACTCACACCTACATTCTTTGGGACATAACCTGTACGGGACTCACTCCCCAACCACAAAGGGGGTTAAAGATATATTTTTCTCTTTTCCGCTGTGCGTTTCTCGAATTACGAAGCATTGTATTTCTTTTCCGCTGCGCGTTTCCCGCATTACGAAGTACTGTAAATATATATATGTATACCATGTTATTCATTATATGCCATTTATTCTAGTAAACTATATAATTTATAAAATCCACGACGGTGCTGGAGTATATTTATTCCCTAGTGCGGGGAGACTGACCCGAGGTTCAATTTCAGCGGCTCCTCCGGGAGTGAGCGCTACACCAGCTTAAAGCTATTCTGCTCTTTATCTACTTCCTGCGAGGACGCGCGGCTCTGTGGGCCCCGGCTCTTGCCGCTGTTTCTGTGGCTCGCACCGGAACGTCTTCAATCTGGCCTGGGCAGAGTGAATAGAGCCGTGACGTCGCCCGCTGGCTCCTCTTACAGGAGACAGTAAAGAGTTATTAACTTGTCATCACCAGCTTAAAGCAACACCTTATATCTAAATAAAACCTGTATCATATGATGAACCGATTCAATCGCAGCGCGTCTCCTGGAGGCAAATTACCTGCTGCTTCCTAACCACACGTGGCAGTGCCCTCTGCTTCCCCTGGCAGTGCCAGATCTCTAATCCTGGTGTATACAATGCAGGGAACCTCATCACTCCCAGCCGAGGCACAAAGATTCAGTCACTGCATCGAGACCATAACTTGTGTCAAATAGAAAATCCCCAGCAAGAAAAACAAAACCTGTGCCGGGTGCCACGTAGGCGATATCGCTGCTACGCGTGATCAGGGTCTAAAACGATGCTTATCCTACCCGGAAGCCGCGGCAGCGATTTGTACCAAGCCTCGTGGTCGGATAACCACAAAGGTTTCTGGGTGTACTGGACGCAGGGGCGGACTGACAACTAATGGTACCCCTGGGCAATATGAGATCATGGGGGCCCTTTGTGCCACACCCACATAAGGTCACACCCATACAACGCAACACCCACATGTACATTGTTGTGTCAAGAAATATATTCTTTAACACAATTTTTTTAAATCATTATTTTAATGAGTTAAGAAAATCTGCTCAGGCCCAGCAGTGAATTGGGGAATCCATTGTGCCCCCCCCCCCCCACTCCAGACTTACAGATGGGCACTGTGGCAAATATGGAAGCTGCAAAGGTTTATAAAATACTGTACATTACTGATACACTTGTACAAACTGCACATTACAGAGCACCGCAGCAATAAAACGCACAGTAATGTGCGGTGTGTAATGAGTGTATCACAGAGCAACACAGCAATAGAGCTCTCACGGTAACGGCAGTGAGTCTGAGCGTACACAGGATCCACAGCAATAGACCTATAATTGTAAAGGCAATGAGTCTGAGCGTACACAGGATCCACAGCAATAGACTTCTAATGGTAAAGGGAGTGAGTCTGAGCGTACACAGGATCCACAGCAATAGACTTCTAATGGTAAAGGGAGTGAGTCTGAGCGTACACAGGATCCACAGCTGTATTTATTATTACTATCACTATTATTTTCATATATATAGTGTGTATAGGTACAGCTAAATATTGCAATATTTCCTACCACAATTTTTCTAAAACACATTGTCCGTCACTGCAATCCTCCATCCGTTAGGAATGTTGGGGCCTGGGCTGTGTGAGATCATCACACTCTGTCCCCTGTGATGGGGCATTCAGCTCCCTGGTATCTATAAAAATATGTATATATCAAAATTCTAGAATCTAATCAAGTCTTACCAGGTAGACAAACCCAAACATGCAGGTCTAGGATTTGCTAAACCTGTATAAGAAGAGGGTCACTGAAAATGCATTAGGAAGTTGATTTTAAAAATGATGCAGGCTCTTGATCAACCATGGGAGGTCTGAACTTTGGTTCCTTTTCTCAATGTGCACTGGGATCGAGTTATGGAATGAAAGATTCACGATCTTGTTTTGGTGCATTGCCTGGTGGATGCTTTAAAATGGGATGAGGAGTTTCAAAGCCAGAGCTGAAGAAAGATGGATGCTTAATTCGTCCATTAGACTTTCTGTGTCTTGGGTTTTCAAGCAGCCCATAAGACTCAGTTTGGCCAATTATCTACTTTATTTCTTTGAGACTAGTTCCCAGCCCTCTCTAAGATGTTCATGGACAAAGTGAAATAATCATATATCCAGAAGTCTTTCATTAGAAACAATGCAATCAAACACCAAGCCGAATTCAAATGAGGTTGCCCTAATCTTCTCAAAGAGCCTCCCAGAAAGACCACTTCCAAGTGCTTTCGATTGCACCCAACATGACCTTGCCACCTCTCACAGCGGCCTCTTATTTTGCACATGAGAGGCCACTGTGAGAGGTGGCAAGGTCATGTTGGGTGCCCCCCCCCCCCAAATCAAAACCTTATAAAACTTTATTCAGGGAGTATCTCTCAGGTTTGGTACCGTAATTGATCTCTGACCCGGGCCCGCTTGGATGTCTTGTGCGCTGCAGGGGCGGCTCTGTCTCTGCAAACTCACGTTACTTTAGGGGGAGTGGCCGAGATCGAGAGCCGCGCGGGCACATAGAGATTGATGCGTCCACCTCCTGGGAGACCGCAGTCGCAGCCTTTCAACGTTCGGCGGATCATTATGGTCCATGTCAGAGCCGAGGCAGAGGGGGCACATTTCGGCAAATGACCGAAACCAAATATTGCTACCTGTCCCTGACGCCCTCATCTGCTGGCCGGTCCACCTGTAGTAGACCCCAGCTGATGTGCCCAAATCCAGGCCCCTGCACCTGCGGGCCCTCGGCACTGCCCGAGTGCCTGATAGGTCAGTCCGCCCGTGAATGGACGTTGTGAGGCTGGGGGGCATCATGGGAAAATGCATGGCATAACAAATATGTAATTTAACCCTTAACGGCGCGTGTTCTAGTGACTCCTTCGTTTTCAGGGATACAATGTTTATCTGAGGGATTAAATTTCTCGTTACCAGCTGCAGCCACAAGGTGGATATGCGTAAAACACTTTTGGTGTTAAATAACCAATACAAATAACCAAAACGCGTTTCACGCATAGTGCTTCATCAGTTGGTTACCATCTGATGAAGCGTTATGCGTGAAACACGTTTTGGTGTTAAATAACCAAAAAACGTTTAACATATAGCGCTTCGTCACTTCGTAACCAACTGATGAAGCGCTATTCGTGAAACACGTTTTGGTGTTAATTAACCAATACAAATAACCAAAACGCATTTCATGCCTAGTGCTTCATCAGTTGGTTACCAATAGGGATGAGCCGAAATCCCCCGTGTTCGGTTCGCTTTCGAACTCGAACAATTTCAAAAGTTCGGGTTAGAACACGAACACGTGTTATGGACAAGAATTCAAACTCAATGCAAGTCAATGGGACTCGAACGTTCGATTTTTAGAGTGTCCTCCAAGAGGGCATATATGCAAGATATTTGCCATAACAGGTGTATGGGGGTCCGGGTAGTGCCCTGGGGGACAGGAAACGGACAAAAAGTAAAAAAAAAAAACGTTTTTAAAGGAACAGTGAGTTTTCCATGAAATAAGGGTTAAGAATAAAAATGAAAAATTCCTTCAAATATCGTGCCTACGAGGTCCCCATAACCTGCCCGTGAAGTGGCGGATTTGTAGGATGTATAGAAACATTTAAAAATAAAAAAATGACATTTCAAATGACGGTAAATGGTTTTTCCTTTAATCTATTCATAAACAACTGCTTGGGGCGGCAGCTTGTATGAAAAGAAGAGACATTTTAGGACACGCAGAACAAGTTCAGTGATTTTTTTTGGGCTAAATTATGGTGAAACTTATGCAGGCTTTGGATGAAAGTAACAATAGGTGCTTTAAAATTGGGCCTTTGGTGTCGGCAACAGTGCCATCACACCGTAACCCCCTCTCTGGTGTTGTGGAAGAGTGCAGGGTTGGACCCTGTGGTCAAATATTAAAATGATATGAATCTGGTATAGGCGTCAGTGGCAGTGCACCCAAATATTGTGCCTTTGATGGCAGCAAGTGCCTTCACACCGTAAGTAACCCTCTTTGGTATTGTGGAAGAGTGCAGCGGTAGACTCTGCATGCATTCAAATATTAAAATGATTGGAATCTGGTACACGCGTCAGTGCACCCAAATATTGGGCCTTTGGCAGCAAGTGCCTTCACACCGTAACCCCTCTGTGGTATTGTGGAAGAGTGCAGCGGAGGACCCTGCAGTCCAATATTAAAATTATATGAATCTGGTAATGGCGTCAGTGGCAGTGCACCCAAATATTAGGCCTTTGGTGCCAGCTAGTGCCTTCACAACGTAACCCCTCTGAGATATTGTGGAAGAGTGCAGGGGTGGAGGTTTTGGTAATGCAGAAGAGATCCCCAATCTATTCAGTTACGTCAGCATCAGGGGATTGATAGCTGCTGATCCAGGACTGATTCATTTTTATAAATGTCAGCTGGTCTACAGAGTCGCTGGACAGACACACTCTTTTGTCTGTGACAAAACCTCCAGCGGCACTGAACGTCCTTTCAGAAAGCACGCTGGATGAAGGGCAACCTAGTAGCTGCATAGCATATTGCCTAAATTCTGGCCAGTGATCCAATCTCAACACCCAGTAAGCCAGTGGATCATCTGCTGGAAAGGTATCCAGGTCTGCCATTGCCCCTAGGTAGTCCTGCACCATACGGTGAAGACGCTGGCAATGGGTGCCTACATTTGACGTCCCTGGGCATCGTGGACTAAAAAAATTTAAAAAGGCATCAGTCAAGCGGCCCCGGCCTTCACCACTCTTCCTCTGATCATCCGCAGCCTCAGAAGCACCTGTGTCATCACTTGGCTACCAGTGTCTGGAAAGGTGTTACACAAGTGTCGCTTTAGAGCGTACTCAAGTTGTTTCATCCGGTCCTCCCTCTGTGCGGGCAGGATAAGCTCTGCAACTTTATCCTTGTATCATGGATCAAGAAGACTTGCCAACCAGTAATGATCCCTCTCCTTGATAGCACGAATCCGGGGGTCCTTTAGCAGGCTTTGCAGGATGAGGGAGCCCATGCAGCGTAGGTTGGAGGTGGCGTTAGCTTCCGAGTCTTCCTGGTCAATGAGGATGACCCCATCGTGCACTTCCTCCTCCCAGCCACATACGAGTCCTTGGGTTTCTAGGCACACAAAACCCTCCCTTGAGGAATCCCCACCTTCAATGCCCCCACTACTTTAATATTCCTCCTCCTCATCCTCCTCCTGTCTGATCTGAGGACCCACAGGAATGCTGTCTGCGTAAAGACTGGGGCCTTGAGAGCTAGGGAAAGCCTCCTCTTCCTCCCGCTGCTCTGCCTCTAGTGCCACATCTAGAATTCCCTGCAGAGTGCGCTCCAGCAGGAACACTAAAGGAATTGTGTCACTGATGCATGCACTGTCCTGTCCCTGCTCACCATCCTCGTTGCCTCCTCAAATGGTGACAGTACAGTGCATGCATCCTTGATCATCAGCCACTGCAGGGGGGGAAACAAGTTGACTGAACCTGTCCTTGTGCCATACTCACACAGGTACTCGTTGATGGCCCTCTGCTGCTTGTGCAGACGCTGCAGCATTGCTAATGTCGAGTTCCACCTGGTGGGCATGTCACAGATCAGACGGTTTGTGGGAAGGAGGAATTCTCTTTGAATTTCTGCCAGGCGAACGCTTGCTGGGAATGACCGTCTGAAGTGACTGCAGACTTTTCTGGCCTGGCTGAGAAGCTCTGCCAGCCCAGGGTACCTGGTTAGGTAACGCTGTACCACCAGATTTAGGACGTGTGCTAGGCATCGTACATGCGTCAACTTACCCTGGCGTAGGGCGGAGAGAAGGTTGCTCCCATTATCACAAACGACCATTCCCAGCTGAAGCTGTCGTGGTGTTAACCATCTCTGCACCTGCCCCTGCAGAGCTGACAGAATTTATGGCCCGGTGTGGCTTCTGTCCCCTAAACAAACCAGCTAAAGCACAGTATGGCATCTTTTTGCTTGAGCCATTGCATAGCCCCTGCCACGCATCGTTTTAACTGCCACTTTGCCAGAGACAGAGATGGAGGAGGAGGAGGAGGAGGAGGAAGAGGAAGAGGTGGTGGAGCAGACAGATCTCATACAAGCAGCTTTCTGGAGGCGTGGTGGATGAACAAGCTCCAGCACAGAGCCCCGTCCTGGATCCCTCCCAGCTGCAAGCAGAGTTACCCAGTGTGCCGTGAAAGAAATGTAATGGCCCTGTCCATGCTTGCTGGACCAAGTGTCTAAAGTCACAAGCTCCTTGTTGCTGACTGCCATTCCCAATGACTCCATAACATTGTCTTCCACGTGCTGGTATAGTGCTGGAATGGCCTTGCGTGAAAAGTAACGGCGTTTTGGAACCTGCCACTGTGGTACAGCACATTCAGCAAATTCACGGAAGGGAGCAGAGTCCACCAGCTGGAAAGGCAGCAGCTGCAATGCGAGTAATTTTACTAAGCTGGCATTTAGACGCTGTGCTTGGGGATGGTTGGGACTATATTTTTTCTTACGCTGCAGCAGCTGGGGCAATGTAATCTGACTGCGTAAATCTTCAGCTGATGGGATGCTGTCACATTGTGAGGAAGGACCTGGTACACCCATTACTGTAGCATCATCCCTGTCAGTGGTGATTGTAGGCAATGACATGGCAGGAAATATAGTGGGGGTGGAGACAGGTGAGGAGGACCTATGCAAAGTGTTGTGCCAACGGGATGCATGGCAGGTGGGCATATGTTGCCTCAAGCACGTGGTACCCAAACGTGGGATGTCTTTCCCACGCTTGATCCTCATCTGACATACAGTTGTGTTCAAAATTATTCAACCCCCAATGCTGTAAAGGGTTTTAGGGAATTTAGTGTACATTTGTAATTGTATTCAGAATGAAATCCTACAAGGACTTTTTAAAGAACCATATGCAACTAAAATGACATCAATTGGTTTTGTAATACAGTAGTAAATGTTTCTTTTGTGAATTCTTCATTGACACAATTATTCAACCCCTTAAAGACTACCACTCTGAAGAACAGAGGTTCATTCAAGTGTTTTCAATCAGGTATTGAAAACACCTGTGGATGTCACGGAGCAGCAATAAAGCATAATAAGCACCAATTAGGCAGCTTTAAAATGACTGTGATACTCAGCTCCTTCTAGACATTTACTGGTGTGGTTACAAACATGGTGAAGTCAAGAGAATGGTCCAGGAAGACAAGAGAAGAGGTGATTACTCTTCACAGGAAGGGCAATGGCTATAAGAAGATTGCAAAGATGTTAAACATACCAAGAGAGACCATAGGAAGCATCATTCGCAAATTCAAGGTAAAGGGCACTGTTGAAACGCTACCTGGTCATGGCAGAAAGAAGATGCTGACTTTGACTACTGTGCGCTACCTGAAGCGTAGAGTGGAGAAAAGTCCCCGTGTGACTGCTGAGGAACTGAGAAAAGATTTGTCAGATGTGGGTACTGAAGTTTCAGCTCAGACAATACGGCGCACACTGCGTAATGAAGGCCTCCATGTCAGAACTCCCAGGCGCACCCCCTTGCTGTCTCCAAAGAATAAGAAGAGTCGACTGCAGTATGCCAAAAGTCATGTGGACAAACCACAGAAGTTTTGGGATAGTGTTCTGTGGACTGATGAAACAAAATTAGAACTGTTTGGGCCCATGGATCAACGCTATGTTTGGAGGAGGAAGAACAAGGCCTATGAAGAAAAGAACACCTTGCCTACTGTGAAGCATGGCGGGGGGTCAATCATGCTTTGGGGCTGTTTTGCTTCTGCAGGTACAGGGAAGCTTCAGCGTGTGCAAGGTACATGAATTCTCTTCAGTACCAGGAGATATTGGATGACAATGTGATGCAGTCCGTCACAAACCTGAGGCTTGGGAGACGTTGGACCTTTCAACAGGACAATGATCCCAAGCATACCTCCAAGTCCTCTAGAGCATGGTTGCAGATTAAAGGCTGGAACATTTTGGAGTGGCCATCGCAGTCACCTGACTTAAATCCGATTGAGAACCTCTGGTGGGACTTAAAGAAAGCAGTTGCAGTGCGCAAGCCTAAGAATGTGACTGAACTGGAGGCTTTTGCCCATGACGAATGGGCGAAGATACCCGTAGATCTCTGCAAGACACTTGTGTCAAGCTATGCTTCACGTTTAAAAGCTGTTAGTACAACATCCTTTTACAGTTATAAGTACTAAGATTGAATGTCACTTGGGGGTTGAATAAAACTGATAATGAGGTGAGCACAGAAAAGACATTTGTGGTTATTTCATTATAAATGTTATGTTATATTTGTCTGACCTACACGTGCCTCTTTGATTTAATTGTAAGCAAGATGACTGAATGATCAAAATCAATGTCAAACTGGCCAAAACACTCAATTTCAGTGGGGGTTGAATAATTTTGAACACAACTGTACATAATGGGGACTTCAGAAGGAGTGAAGTCTCCCAGTCTGGGGCTGTTTACGTAGGATGGTGCGGGTGGCCGGGGGATTGGGAGTGTCCAGGTGACATTATTCTTGGGAGTGGGGGGGTATTTCCTGGGCGTTTTGGTGGAAAGGGTAGGTGGTGTCGGTCTGGTGGAGTGGGAAGGTCATGAGATCCTGATTCTGAGATGGGAAAGTGGTGAGGGTTGTGGGTTTGGTGCGGGCAAGCTGGGGCGTGGGCAACCCTACATGGGACGTCAGGGACTCATCTGTACGATGGCTGTACAAAGACAGACCGGACTGGTGACCCAGGTCGATTATTGTCTGTAAGGTGGCGTCCAAATTGGGCAGGTGAGGCATAATAGGGGATATGGTCGGTACCTGACTTGCGGCCGCTGATGAAGACGTGGCAGGACCAGGGTTGTAGTATGCCCCATCTACGCTTAAGACAGGGTAGAGACTCGTGGGGGCTGGTTTTACTATTTTCTTTTTGGATATTTGGATTTCGGGGTGAGATAATAGTAATTGGTTTTTCCCTTCCTACTCTCCTGTTTCTATCCACCCTTCATTCTCAATCTCTTTTGAAACCTTATACCATGCTTGTGCTACATTCCATAATCCATTGTCTATCAGCATTCCTTTTTTATTCTTCAATAAATTTCTCCATTCATGTTTGTAATCTGGGACTATCTAAGCAGCAGACCCTACCAAGTAGTTTCAGTTTCATTACATTCCGTTTTCCTGTTCTTTCCTCAACCAACGTGCGTGGAGTCCTCCAACCAGCATGGTTACTCTGTTCATTACCCATTCCTGATTGTTGGCTCTTCTCCTGATCAATTTAAGCAATTCACGTAGCTTATCAATAGTCAGAAGTGAGGATAGACCTGTACCTATCGTGTCTTGCTACCAGGTGTGTCTAGCCTGCATCACCTGTTACTGCTAGACCACGACAGTAAAGCGTCTCGTCCTCCCCTATATTCCAATTCCAAATATAGTCTATATATATATCTTACCACCAGGTATGTCTAGCCTGCATTACCTGTAGATATACATATATAATGTGGGCTGCTACCAAGGGATGTCTAGCCTGCATCACCTGTTCCTGCCGCTCACACTACCCCTTCTGACCGTCAATCAAACTACACCTCTATCAGAGATATATCGTGTCTTGTCTACCAGGGATGTCTAGCCTGCATCACCTGTTCCTGCTAGACCCCGATAATCTCTCTGATCAGCAACCAAACCACAATTCCTATCAGAAAATATGCCGTCAATACAATCAGACGACAGGCATGCAATTTCGTGGGTCAATAAATGGGCATCTGGGCAAAGTTAAATAAAACCCACTTTTGGTGCTTCCCCCATGCAACACGCTTGGATTGCCAAGGGCGGGGACAGCAGACCAAAACACGTCACCGGCAGGATATCAAAGGTATCTTACCGTGAGGTTATGAAGTTGATTAGGCTCCGTCTCTGGTGTGGTCCGGTCCCGCCAGGATATCCTTTGGTGTTGGCGATCTGGCAGAAGCGTAACCCAGATGCCCCACGTTGGGCAACAAAAATTGTTGTGACTTTATCAATCGGATGCCAGTCTCTGTTCGAATTAGTGGAGAAATCAGTTATTCGAGTGCGCACTGAAAGAAATCACACAGACAACGAAGATAGGTCTATGTAGTCTTTCTCGGTCAAAGCCAAGTGACTTCTCTCTGTTTAATCATAGGATTGATACATGCTTATATGCCAGTTTAGCGTGTCATCAGCTATATGGGAGTCAGATAATATTTTTAATCGTTGTCAGCAATAAAAAGGTGCGACTATATGCTTATTTAAATCAAGAATCAAAAGTAACAAAATCATCGTATTCCAAATGTCAAAGTATTTTGCGTCGTTAACAAACGTCAGCCATTTTTCGCCATCATGGGTGTGGGCGAAGTCCTGTTTCAGATACAGCGTGTTTCAGAATACAGGATGTCCCGCGCCCTGCTCCTGGTACCGAAATAGGAATCCTCATGACTTGTGGTTAGCTATTCTGTTGAAACAGCGGAGTTTCGCAAGATACAGTTTGATTCTCTCTGAAAAGACAGTTTTATTAATTCAGCTCTTAAAGACATATTAACTACTTAAATGAGCATTTTTCTAAGCCTTTCAATATTATTAAAGCAGATACATATTCTTGTCCATAACAGTACAATAGGCACAGTATAGACAGGGTTACAATACAATACATTGAACAACATTTGACAAACTGTACAGGAGGAGATGAGGGCCCTATTCCCGTAGGAACTCACAATCTGGGAGGGTTGGGGTTGGAAACAGGAGGAGAGGACTGTAAGGTGAGAGTGATTGATGGTTGCGTCAGCGAGTCGGGTGGTCAGCTTCCCTAAATAGGAACGTTTTAAGGGAGCGTTTGAAGGAAGAGAAGTTAGGGGAAAGGTCTGATCGTACGAGGGAGAGCGTTCCAGAGAATGGGGGCTGCGCGTGAGAAGTCCTGCAGTCTATCATGGGAAGAGGTGATGCAGGGAGACGCTAGGCGCAGGTCACTGTTTGATCTTGGGGAGCGGCTGGGGAGTATTTGGGGATTAGTGAGGACAGGTAGTGGGGAGCTGAGTTAGTGAGGGTTTTGTAGGTAAGGATAAGGATTTTGAACTTAATTCTACAGTGGATGGGGAGCCAGTGAAGGGACTCGCAGAGGGGAGCGGCAGAGGCAGAGCGGCGGGTGAGGTGGATGGGGAGCCAGTGAAGGGACTCGCAGAGGGGAGCAGCAGAGGCAGAGCGGCGGGTGAGGTGGATGGGGAGCCAGTGATGGGACTCGCAGAGGGGAGCGGCAGAGACAGAGCGGCGGGTGAGGTGGATGGGGAGCCAGTGAAGGGACTCGCAGAGGGGAGCAGCAGAGGCAGAGCGGCGGGTGAGGTGGATGGGGAGCCAGTGATGGGACTCGCAGAGGGGAGCGGCAGAGACAGAGCAGCGGGTGAGGTGGATGGGGAGCCAGTGAAGGGACTCGCAGAGACAGAGCGGCGGGTGAGGTGGATTAGCCTGGCAGAGGCGTTCAGGATGGATTGTAGGGGGGAGAGGCGGGACAGAGGGAGGCCAGATAAGAGATTATTGCAATAGTCGAGTCGGGAGATTACCAGGGCATGGATGAGTTGTTTTGTGGTGACAGCGGTAAGAAATGGCTGAATTCTGGAAATATTACGCAGTTGGTATCGGCAGGAGGAGGAAAGAGACTTGATGTGGGGGATGAAGGAAAGCGCAGAGTCAAGTGTAACTCCGAGACAGCGAACTTGGTTTGATGGGGAGATGGTGATACCCTCCACCTTGATAGAAAAGTCAGGAGGTATCTTCTATACCTCCTATGGTTTCATTTCATCCCATCCTTCGCCCTCTACTACAACCTCTACCCTTCCATGAAGCCTTCACCCCCCCCAACTCCCCCAGTGTCGGATTCCCCCCCAACTCCAATTCCCTCCACTCGGACGGATACAAAGACACAGAATTATGAAAAACATGGAATAAAATGCGTTGGTGAATCTTTATAGCGCAGGTCATTGCCCGGTGCAAAAATCCTCCTTGTGGGAACATGTTACAGTAACACGTTCTGGCTGCACAACAAACCCCTGCAACTAAAAGAACCAAATCGGTGAAAATACCCGCTTTATGCTGCCTAAAATGACAATCTGTGAGCCTGTCTGGATAATGGAGCACGTGGTCTGTGAGCCTGTCTGGATAATGGAGCGCGTGGTCTGAGAGCCTCTCTGGATAATTGAGCGCGTGGTCTGTCAACCTGTCTGCATAATGGAGCACGTGGTCTGTGAGCCTGTCTGGATAATGGAGCGCGTGGTCTGTCAGCCTGTCTGCATAATGGAGCGCGTGGTCTGTCAGCCTGTCTGCATAATGGAGCGCGTGGTCTGTGAGCCTGTTTGCATAATGGAGCGCGTGGTCTGTCAGCCTGTCTGCATAATGGAGCGCGTAGTCTGTGAGCCTGTTTGCATAATGGAGCGCGTGGTCTGTCAGCCTGTCTGCATAATGGAGCGCGTGGTCTGTGAGCCTGTCTGCATAATGGAGCACGTGGTCTGCGCCGACTCTGCTCCCCCTGGAATTCTCATAGGAATCTTCTCAGACCCCCATGTCCTGGTTTTCTAGTGGGTTCCTGCCGTTTCCATGGATTCTGGATGGAATTTGGTGACTCTTCGAGCTCCGCACACAGGCAAGTTCTGGACCTGGATAAATAAGATGAAGATGCGTATTTCCTCCTCTGCCCCTGCGAGCCGTGGATTTCCTCCATATACAATCTGTATTCCGCGGTCTGCATGGACTGGTTACATTGTGGTTATCTTGTTATAGTCCCCCCCCCCTCAGAACATCCCAAACACCTGCCCCCCCCAGTGACCCTTCCTGAGGGATGAGACTCAGCTATTCCAGGTAACTGGATTCATACAGTACAGGAGGGGTGGGGGGTCGCGCCTATTCCCCGATGGGGCGGCTGCAACCACCAAATCCATCCAGCCCAACAACATGTGTAAAACATAACAAAGAAAAAAAATGTCATCTGCGCTTATTCCCATTATACCGTGTGAAACTAAACACAATTAGAAGTTTGGTTTCTTATTAATGGCCATTATAAGACTAAGCTCGCCCGCCAGCGTCAAGGCACCTCTAAAAGGGCGAGTCCTATCCAAAATGAAACCACAGGCTGCTGTATAGCAAACCAGGAAGGAGAGTGTCATCTGCGCTCATATGTGTTCCATGTACAACAAAAATGAGGTTTTGTTTGTTTCAATGGCCATTGCAACGTAAGCCCACTCGCCACTTCAAGGCACCTCTTTAGAGGTGCCTTGAAGTGGCGAGTGGGCTTACGTTGCAATGGCCATTGAAACAAACAAAACCTCATTTTTGTTGTACATGGAACACATAGGAATGAGCGCAGATGACACTCTCCTTCCTTGTTATGTTTTATACATTTACTGGGCTGTTACTCCTGGCAGTTGCCGCCGCTCCAAAAATAAGTGAGTATGGGCGCTGTCACGGAATGGCCCAGCACCCTCAGCCAGGGGCGGTGCACAGTGACAGTGGTGGCTATGGACACTTGGGTGTGGTGGCACGCACCTAGTTTTGCAAGTACTTTTATTTAGATGTGATTATTGTGTGGTGTAATAAAGTGTCCCCTGTTGGTATTGTGAAATGTAATTCCCTTTGTCTGCCACGCCCGCCGCCATTTTCTGATCACCTCGTGGTTCAGATCAGAATACTCGGATCGTAAAATGGCCGAATCGGCAACTCCCCGATTCGTAACGGCCAATACGAATCGGGGCCAGGGTGCCTCCTGCCAGCGAGGGCCAATGGGACTTGTGTGGGCGGGCAGGGATCCCCATTGTATTCATAAGTGTGTAAAGTGATAAATGCGTGTGTTGTGAAAAATAAAGGCAGATTTTGCAGTGCATCCAGCTTTGACTGATGTGTCTTTTTCTCCGCCGTATTTTCGTATCTGAGAATCCCTCGAGGTCTCAGGGTGCGGTGTCCCAGATCCGAACCGAACCGAGCGCTCTGTGCCTGCATCGAGCATCAGGGCAGAGGCGCAGCGGAAGGTGATTCGGTTCCCAGATCGAGAGATCCGATCCGAAGGGCGCGGCCGTGTACCGCGCTTCGGTATTGCGAGGGATTGCGGTAAGATCCGAATCCCTCGCCGATCCCGCAAGATCCGAAGATTCATCTGTCCCCGATCCGAAGAGTCCTCCACTGAGATCCGAAGATTTACCCGCGCCGCGATCGGAAACGTTTCCCGCAGAAGATCCGAAACGTTTCCCACATAAGATACGAAGATTCCTCCGCGGCTGGCAGATCCGATCTCCACGAACGCCCCACACCCGCAAGGTCAGTGAACCAGCTGCTCGGGACGCTGAGTGCCGTATGGCTCAGTGGTCGGGCTGGTTCTAGGCAGGGGTCCCCTCCACCGCCCGCTAGCCCCTCCCCGGGGTCACGCCAGGCCGCACGAGACGCCGAGTGCGCGCCACTCGGTAGTCGGGCCAGCGGTAAGCGACGGGGTCACGCAGATAGAGCACACCCGCAGGCGGAACAACATCCCATTCCGTCATACTGGTGGCAGCGGTGGGATCGCTCTCTGCAGACCCCTAGGAGACCTACGCCATGGCGGTGTACACCCACTACGACAGGGACACCCTGCGTGGGATGTTGGAGAACCGGGGAGGAACGCCGGGTAACAAGAAAAGGAAGACCCTGATCAAGGAACTGACCAGGATGGATCAGGACAGGGTGACGACGCCCGTCCCCAGCCCTGTCCAAGCAGAGGTGGAGGAAGATGCTGGTCTCCGAGAGGTGCGGCGTCGGATTGCCCTGCTAGGAGATGCCCCGACGACGGCGGACCGATGCAAGGTGATTCGGGAGTTCTACCGGGAAGTTGAGCAGGAGAAGGAGCGCCAGCACGAGCTGCGGTTGGCAGAGCTCCGCGGAGCAGAGCCTGAATATGTTGACCCCGAACCCTACCCTGTGGAACCCTGGGTCGAGGCTCACAGCTCGACTGGAGCTTCACCTGGGGAATCTGCAAACCCCAGTGACTATGCTTGCGGGACTCTCAGCTCGCCTGGAGCCTGTACTGAGGACGTCACTTATCCCCGCGACCCTCGGATGGAGACTCACAGCTCGCCTGGAGCTGCATCTGAGGACGCCACATTCCCCATGGAGGAGCGGTGCTCCTGTGCTGGCACCTTCGCTGACCTGAAGGTCGTGTTGGCGAGAAGGCTGCAGGAGGGCCTGGAGCGGGACCAGAGGTCCACAGAGGAACTGTGGTACGAGGCCCTGGACCATGAGCGGGACTGCCATGGTGCGTACATTCCTTCCGACGCTGTCGTCCATCGGGTGCAGTACGATGTGCGAGCAGCGTTCCTGCAAGGTCGGGCCCCAGAGGAGTGGGAGGCCGAGCTCCGGAGTCTGGTGCAGGAGGAGATCGCACTGGACGCCGCGTACCGCGCGCTCCGGTGGCTGACCGCCGCTCCGACAGTGCGCCCTATTGGAGGCAGTTCCACTGCAGGGCCTCGCTACGGGGGTACGGGGCTGCTCTACGCGAGCATGGCCGCCGACCCCGAGTTTGGAGAGGAGACCGAAGAGCGGATGGAAGACATTCTGGAGCGACGGGAACTGGAGATCCCGTCAGACAGCAGGGACTCGGTGTTTGAGGAGCTGGAGTCCCTAGCCGAGCGAGAGTGGGAGCTCGAGGTGGCTTATCGAAGACTGTTGGACGGCGTTCCGCAGTCGAGCCTGAGCTCCCCGTGGTGGGACGGGTCGGCGGAGGAAGTCGACAGTCCCCAGGTTTGGGACCTATGGGAGGCCGAGGCGGACCCATGGGTGCCCGTGGGGGGGTCGACTGAGGAAGTTACCCCCTTCACCCCGCAAGAGGACAGGGTGGCCGAGGCCACGGGTCCAGTGGGGGAGGAGACGGATGGTCTCCCCGGGATGGGTTGTGCGCAACCATTGTTTGCCCCGGGGGGGGTGAAGTGACCATCCTTCCCCAAGGAGATCTCCAACCAGCGGAAGAGCTGGCTACGGGGCAGAGTGTCGCTGGCCTCTGCCCACTGCTTACAGTCCGCCAGGAGAAGCAGACGGATGGTCCCCCCGGGATGGGTTGTGCGCAACCATTGTTTGCCCCGGGGGGTGAAGTGACCATCCTTCCCCAAGGAGATCTCCAACCAGCGGAAGAGCTGGCTACGGGGCAGAGTGCCGCTGGCCTCTGCCCACTACTCAAAATCTGCCAGGAGGAGCAGACAGATGGTCCCCCCGGGATGGGTTGTGCGCAACCATTGATTGCCCAGGGGGGGAAAGAAACCATCCTCCCGCAAGGAGATCCTCACCCAGCTGAAGAGCTGGCCACGGGGCAGAGCGCCGCTGGCCTCTGCCCACTACCCACAGTCTGCCAGGTGGAGCAGACAGATGGTCCCCCCGGGCTGGGTTGTGCGCAGCCAGTGACGGTCCCGGGGGGGGAAGAAACCATCCTCCCGCAAGGAGATCTCCACTCAGCAGAAGAGCTGACACCAGGGCAGAGCGCCGCTGGCCTCTGCCCGTTTCTCCCAACTTGCCCCGAGGGGCAGAGCGAGGATGACCCCGTGCAACTGCCGTTGCATCCATTTGTCCCCTTCTTCGGCTGCCAGGAAGAGCAGCCAGGTTTGGCTCTATTTGCTCCTTCGGCTGCCGTGTCCGTACCTGGCCAACCAGCGGAAGAGCTGGCAACGGGGCAGAGCGCCGCTGGCCTCTGCCCATTTTGGCAACCCTTGGGCTTGGGGGCCTCACACAGCCACGGTTCTTTCCCACGGCTGACCTGGGCACCCGGGGCGTGTGCATTTAGCACCCGGGTTCCCCGGTGAGCGATAACCCTGGAGGGGACACAGGAGGTACTCCGGCCCAGACGTATGTCCTCTCGCCCAGCCGGGGTAACCCTAAGGACGTGGGGTCCCGACCAAGCTGGCACGGCCGCAAGGCCAAATGGAGAGGCCTGGTGACCCGGCCTCCCCAGACAGACTACGGGCCTGGGAGCACCGACTTCCCCGGTATGACCCGGTGGGGTCAGACCAGGTGCGTCGAACTGGGGGAGGGGGAGGAGTGTCACGGGATGGCCCAGCACCCTCAGCCAGGGGCGGTGCAGTGACAGTGGTGGCTATGGACACTTAGGTGTGGTGGCACGCACCTAGTTTTGCAAGTACTTTTATTTAGATGTGATTATTGTGTGGTGTAATAAAGTGTCCCCTGTTGGTATTGTGAAATGTAATTCCCTTTGTCTGCCACGCCCGCCGCCATTTTCTGATCACCTCGTGGTTCAGATCAGAATACTCGGATCGTAAAATGGCCGAATCGGCAACTCCCCGATTCGTAACGGCCAATACGAATCGGGGCCAGGGTGCCTCCTGCCAGCGAGGGCCAATGGGACTTGTGAGGGCGGGCAGGGATCCCCATTGTATTCATAAGTGTGTAAAGTGATAAATGCGTGTGTTGTGAAAAATAAAGGCAGATTTAGCAGTGCATCCAGCCTCGACTGATGTGGTTATTTTTCCGCCGTATTTTCGTATCTGAGAATCCCTCGAGGTCTCAGGGTGCGGTGTCCCAGATCCGAACCGAACCGAGCGCTCTGTGCCTGCATCGAGCATCAGGGCAGAGGCGCAGCGGAAGGTGATTCGGTTCCCAGATCGAGAGATCCGATCCGAAGGGCGCGGCCGTGTACCGCGCTTCGGTATTGCGAGGGATTGCGGTAAGATCCGAATCCCTCGCCGATCCCGCAAGATCCGAAGATTCATCTGTCCCCGATCCGAAGAGTCCTCCACTGAGATCCGAAGATTCACCCGCACCTGGATCGGAAACGTTTCCCGCAAGAGAAGATCCGAAACGTTTCCCACATAAGATACGAAGATTCCTCCGCGGCTGGCAGATCCGATCTCCACGAACGCCCCACACCCGCAAGGTCAGTGAACCAGCTGCTCGGGACGCTGAGTGCCGTATGGCTCAGTGGTCGGGCTGGTTCTAGGCAGGGGTCCCCTCCACCGCCCGCTAGCCCCTCCCCGGGGTCACGCCAGGCCGCACGAGACGCCGAGTGCGCGCCACTCGGTAGTCGGGCCAGCGGTAAGCGACGGGGTCACGCAGATAGAGCACACCCGCAGGCGGAACAACATCTCCATTCCGTCATAGGCGCGACGCCATTTTTTCTGTATTTATGTATAGCAAACCATACCTGGTCATGCTGCTTGTCAAACATGAGGTAGACTGGTGGGCCTTTATTTATGCTCCCCCAGAAACAAAATCCACTTTGGGTTAGAAAACAAAGACACGGAGAGGTTTGCTATGCAGCAGCCTGTGGTTTCAGTTTTTGGATAGGACTCGCCCTTATAGAGGTGCCTTGACGCTGGCGGGCGAGCTTAATCTTATAATGGCCATTGGGTAAGAAACCAAACCTCCTAATTGTGTTTAGTTTCACACGGTATAATGGGAATTAGCGCAGATGACATTTTTTTCTTTATGTTTCACACATGTTGCTGGGCTGGATGCATTTGGTGGTTGCAGCCGCACCATCGGGGAATAGGCACGACCCCACCCCTCCTGTACTATATGTTTCAATGTACTTCCAGCCAGGTCATCCCTGCAGCAAGATTCCGCTCCGTGTCTTTGTTTTCGATCCCAAAGTGGATTTTGTTTCTGGGGGAGCATAAAGGCCCACCAGTCTACCTCATGTTTGACAAGCAGCATGAGCAGGTATGGTTATTAAAGGGAAAGTAACCGAGCGGCTTCACTTATTAACCCTTTCGCTGCGGAGGACGCGCTGAGCGCGTCCACCCGCAGGTAACGTTCCTTGCGGTGGACGTGCTGAGCGCATCCTCCCTTTGGGGCCAGCGTTCGGCCGGGTTCCGGCCGATCGCTGGCCCCCCCGGTGCGGGCTGACATCCTCGATGTCAGCCCAGCACCCGGAACCGCCGCCGGCCTAATTAGGTGTCATCGCGGCGGCGCGATGACACCTAATTCAGGTGCCCCCCGCATGTACAGAGGAGGCGCCTGAAAGGGAGGGGGGGGAGGTCCTTCGGACCTCTCTCCCTCCCGATCGCCGGCGTTGCGGGGGTTAATCCAGGCACCGTTTGGAAGGGCACAGCCTGCCCTTCCTAACGGTACCTGGAATTAACCCCATGGGGGCTGGATCACGAATCGGCGCCGAAAAGCACCGGTTCGTGATCCTTTCCCGGAGCTGGCCGACATCTTGGATGTCGGCCAAGCTTCCGGGAATGCCCCCTGAGGCCTGGCGTCATCGTGCATAGCACGATGACGCCAGTGCTGGAGTTAACCCCTAACTGCCACCAATGGTGGAGATAGGGGGTTCATTGGAACCCCCTATCTCCCGATCCGTGGCAGTTAGGGGTTAATGTTTGATATTGTTGGATCGGCCAGAGCATGGCCGTTCCAACGATACCAAACATGAGTATGAAAAAAGTTTTTAAAAGAAAAAAAAAAAAAAAAATTATAAAAAAATAAACAATTTTTTTTTTTTTTTGGTTCGTTAATGCAGCAATATTGTTCCCATTTCAATTATAATGTGAACAATGATGCTGCACTAACGATTTTTGTATGCGGTGCGTTTGTTAAAAATTGCGTAATTTTCCCCAAAACAAAATGTAACGAGACCCCATCTCTAATTTTTTTTAACAAAGCGCACCCCATACAAAATATAACCGCAATTGCTCGCATGTTAAAATGTGAAAAAAAACACTTTACACGTTGTAAATTATTGAAAATACATATTTTATTGCATTTTTTGTTATAATATACAGACATGACATAACGTATACATATAATAATGACATATTATGAATCTGCCGAGTCTGACGGAAAGAACGATATATAATATGTCTGGGTCATATACTAAAATAAGCCTTAAAAACACGTTTAAACATGATGAGCAAAATCAGTAAAAATGACCTCAGCACAGAGGCGGGACATGCCTCAGCAGCGAAAGGGTTAAAGGGAATGTAACCTTCACTTATAGGAGTAAGTAACTTTTCTATCTTTGCCTCCTGATTCCTGTATGAAGGCAGCTATTCTTGGCATTGGACACTGTGTCACACAGGATGCAGGCAGTGCTCATAGCTTCCAGCAGGGGGCTCCCTGGGAGCCTCTCTGATTGGCTGAGCCTGCTGCTGGAGGCAGATGTGACCGGAGTCATTGGTTTTATAAAGCTGGACTTGAGAAGCTCCTGTAATATCTCTGTCTCTGCCACTGCTGGGATTTCTGGAGATTTTAGGAGGAGGAGGAGGACTCGCTCTGTTTGTAAACAATGTATCAGTTTGTTGCAGGAGACGCCGCAGTGTTTTGATTCAGCAGGTGCTTCGTGTAAATATTTTGGGACTGATGGATCCGAGGAGCCTCATCTCACACACCCAGACCCTGCTCAGGACAGAGCCCTTCTCTGACCACTACAGGCTGGGGGTCAAAGAGCTGGGCAGGTAAGAGAAGGGGGCAATGTGGGCTTCCAGCATGTTCTATCTAAACTATGTTTAAAAGTAACATCAGGAAGCATTATTTTACTGAGAGGGTGGTGGATACATGGAACAGTCTTCCAGTAGAAGTGGTAGAGGCCAAAACAGTAATTGAATTTAAGCAGGCATGGGATAGGCATAAGGCTATCCTAAACAAAAGATAAATCCAGGTAAAGTATCCATGTAATTGGGCGACTAGATGGGCCGAAAGGTTCTTATCTACCGACATTTTTCTATGTTTCTGTGTTTCTATGTTTATATCACACTGGCTTTACATGTCTGTCTTTCAGCTTTATCTCAAATTATTATTATTAATCCTTTATTTATATAGCGCCAGCATATTCCACAGCGCTGTACAATGGACACCGTATAGACAGGGTTACAATACATTGTACAGGAGGAAATGAGGCCCTGCCTGTGGGAAGTCGCATCACTCTCAGCCAGCCTGGACGTAAAGATTAGCAGTGATGCTTCTTCCACAAATCCAGATAAAGTCACACAATGTATTACCAGTCCATGTTAAGGGGTGTTACTGGGATCCCTGGCTGAGTGTACTGGATCAATGGATACACAGCCTGGTCACATAATATGTGTGTTTTTGAATTCTACAACAAAGGTGTAAAATCTATTCTGCTTGAATGAAGCAAACCTGGCTGCTCATTGCTGTCCTGCAAACTGGCACGATTTGGGTCCGCAGTCACGTGGGTATTAATATACCCTTTAATGTTATATTAACGGGGCTGGACCAGCTTTAATCCAGCTCTGGAGTTTTTCCCTCTCAGGCGGCAAAGCTGGCAGTGCCAGGGCTTTATCACTACAGGGTCTGCAGGAAGATTTCTGCAACTGTGCTTTATAAACATGACGTGATGCCCCTCTGCCACATCTATAACTATATCCCCCTCTGCCACATCTATATCCCCCTCTGCCACATCTATAACTATATCCCCTCTGCCACATCTATATCCCCCTCTGCCACATCTATAACTATATCCCCCTCTGCCACATCTATATCCCCCTCTGCCACATCTATATCCCCATCTGCCACATCTATAACTATATGTCCCTCTGCCACATCTATATCCCCCTCTGCCACATCTATATCCCCCTCTGCCACATCTATATCCCCATCTGCCACATCTATAACTATGACCCTCAGCCACATCTATATCCCCCTCTGCCACATCTATATGTCCCTCTGCCACATCTATGTCCCTCTGCCACATCTATAACTATATGTCCCTCTGCCACATCTATATGTCCCTCTGCCACATCTATATCCCCCTCTGCCACATCTATATCCCCCTCTGCCACATCTATATCCCCCTCTGCCACATCTATATCCCCATCTGCCACATCTATAACTATGACCCTCAGCCACATCTATATCCCCCTCTGCCACATCTATATCCCCATCTGCCACATCTATAACTATGACCCTCAGCCACATCTATATCCCCCTCTGCCACATCTATATGTCCCTCTGCCACATCTATGTCCCTCTGCCACATCTATAACTATATGTCCCTCTGCCACATCTATATGTCCCTCTGCCACATCTACATGCCCCTCTGCCACATCTATATGTATATGCCCCTCTGCCACATCTATATCCCCATCTGCCACATCTATAACTATATGACCCTCAGCCACATCTATATCCCCCTCTGCCACATCTATATGTCCCTCTGCCACATCTATAACTATATGTCCCTTTGCCACATCTATAACTATATGCCCCTCTGCCACATCTATAACTATATGCCCCTCTGCCACATCTATATCCCCCTCTGCCACATCTATATCCCCCTCTGCCACATCTATAACTATATCCCCCTCTGCCACATCTATAACTATATCCCCCTCTGCCACATCTATAACTATATCCCCCTCTGCCACATCTATAACTATATGTCCCTCTGCCACATCTATATCCCCCTCTGCCACATCTATATCCCCATCTGCCACATCTATAACTATATCCCCCTCTGGCACATCTATATGTCCCTCTGCCACATCTATAACTATATGTCCCTCTGCCACATCTATATGTCCCTCTGCCACATCTATATGCCCCTCTGCCACATCTATATGCCCCTCTGCCACATCTATATGTATATGCCCCTCTGCCACATCTATATCCCCCTCTGCCACATCTATATCCCCCTCTGCCACATCTATAACTATATCCCCCTCTGCCACATCTATAACTATATGTCCCTCTGCCACATCTATATCCCCATCTGCCACATCTATAACTATATGACCCTCAGCCACATCTATATCCCCCTCTGCCACATCTATATGTCCCTCTGCCACATCTATAACTATATGTCCCTCTGCCACATCTATAACTATATGTCCCTCTGCCACATCTATATGCCCCTCTGCCACATCTATATGTATATGCCCCTCTGCCACATCTATATGCCCCTCTGCCACATCTATAACTATATGCCCCTCTGCCACATCTATATCCCCCTCTGCCACATCTATAACTATATCCCCCTCTGCCACATCTATATCCCCCTCTGCCACATCTATAACTATATCCCCCTCTGCCACATCTATAACTATATGTCCCTAAGCCACATCTATATCCCATCTGCCACATCTATATCCCATCTGCCACATCTATATCCCCATCTGCCACATCTATAACTATGACCCTCAGCCACATCTATATCCCCCTCTGGCACATCTATATCCCCATCTGCCACATCTATAACTATGACCCTCAGCCACATCTATATCCCCCTCTGCCACATCTATATGTCCCTCTGCCACATCTATGTCCCTCTGCCACATCTATAACTATATGTCCCTCTGCCACATCTATATGTCCCTCTGCCACATCTATATGTCCCTCTGCCACATCTATATGCCCCTCTGCCACATCTATATGTATATGCCCCTCTGCCACATCTATATCCCCCTCTGCCACATCTATAACTATATCCCCCTCTGCCACATCTATAACTATATGTCCCTCTGCCACATCTATATCCCCATCTGCCACATCTATAACTATATGACCCTCAGCCACATCTATATCCCCCTCTGCCACATCTATATGTCCCTCGGCCACATCTATGTGCCTCTGCCACATCTATAACTATATGTCCCTCTGCCACATCTATAACTATATGTCCCTCTGCCACATCTATATGCCCCTCTGCCACATCTATATGTATATGCCCCTCTGCCACATCTATATGCCCCTCTGCCACATCTATAACTATATGCCCCTCTGCCACATCTATATCCCCTCTGCCACATCTATAACTATATCCCCTCTGCCACATCTATATCCCCTCTGCCACATCTATAACTATATCCCCCTCTGCCACATCTATAACTATATGTCCCTCTGCCACATCTATATCCCATCTGCCACATCTATAACTATATGACCCTCAGCCACATCTATATGTCCCTCTGCCACATCTATATGCCCCTCTGCCACATCTATATGCCCCTCTGCCACATCTATAACTATATGCCCCTCTGCCACATCTATATCCCCCTCTGCCACATCTATATCCCCCTCTGCCACATCTATATCCCCCTCTGCCACATCTATAACTATATCCCCCTCTGCCACATCTATATGCCCCATACCACATCTATAACTATATCCCCCTCTGTCACATCTATAACTATATCCCCCTCTGCCACATCTATAACTATATGTCCCTCTGCCACATCTATAACTATATGTCCCTCTGCCACATCTATATCCCCATCTGCCACATCTATAACTATGACCCTCAGCCACATCTATATCCCCCTCTGCCACATCTATATGTCCCTCTGCCACATCTATATGTCCCTCTGCCACATCTATAACTATATGTCCCTCTGCCACATCTATATGCCCCTCTGCCACATCTATATGTATATGCCCCTCTGCCACATCTATAACTATATGCCCCTCTGCCACATCTATATCCCCTCTGCCACATCTATAACTATATGTCCCTCTGCCACATCTATATCCCATCTGCCACATCTATATCCCCCTCTGCCACATCTATATCCCCCTCTGCCACATCTATATCCCCCTCTGCCACATCTATATCCCCCTCTGCCACATCTATAACTATATGCCCCTCTGCCACATCTATATGCCCCTCTGCCACATCTATAACTATATGCCCCTCTGCCACATCAATATCCCCCTCTGTCACATCTTTATGCCCCTCTGTCACGTCTATATGTCCCTCTGTCACATCTATATGTCCCTCTGCCACATCTATATGCCCCTCTGCCACATCTATATGCCCCTCTGTCACATCTATATCCCCCTCTGTCACATCTATATGCCCCTCTGCCACATCTATATGTATATCCCCCTCTGCCACATCTATATCCCCCTGTCACATCTATATGCCCCTCTGTCACATCTTTATCCCCTATGTCACATCTATATGCCCCTCTGCCACATCTATATGTCCCTCTGCCACATCTATATGTCCCTCTGCCACATCTATATGCCCCTCTGCCACATCTATAACTATATGCCCCTCTGCCACATCAATATCCCCCTCTGTCACATCTTTATGCCCCTCTGTCACATCTATATGCCCCTCTGCCACATCTATATGTATATCCCCCTCTGCCACATCTATATCCCCCTGTCACATCTATATGCCCCTCTGCCACATCTTTATCCCCTATGTCACATCTATATGCCCCTCTGCCACATCTATATGTCCCTCTGCCACATCTATATGTCCCTCTGCCACATCTATATGCCCCTCTGCCACATCTATAACTATATGCCCCTCTGCCACATCAATATCCCCCTCTGTCACATCTTTATGCCCCTCTGTCACATCTATATGTCCCTCTGTCACATCTATATGTCCCTCTGCCACATCTATATGCCCCTCTGCCACATCTATATGCCCCTCTGTCACATCTATATCCCCCTCTGTCACATCTATATGCCCCTCTGCCACATCTATATGTATATCCCCCTCTGCCACATCTATATCCCCCTGTCACATCTATATGCCCCTCTGCCACATCTTTATCCCCTATGTCACATCTATATGCCCCTCTGCCACATCTATATGTCCCTCTGCCACATCTATATGCCCCTCTGCCACATCTATAACTACATGCCCCTCTGCCACATCTATATCCCCCTCTGTCACATCTATATGCCCCTCTGTCACATCTATATCCCCCTCTGTCACATCTATATGCCCCTCTGCCACATCTATATGTCCCTCTGCCACATCTATATGTCCCTCTGCCACATCTATATGCCCCTCTGCCACATCTATAACTACATGCCCCTCTGCCACATCTATATGCCCTCTGCCACATCTATATGCCCCTCTGCCACATCTATATCCCCCTCTGTCACATCTATATGCCCCTCTGCCACATCTATATCCCCTTTGCCACATCTATAACTATATGCCCCTCTGCCACATCTATAACTATATGCCCCTCTGCCACATCTATATGCCCTCTGCCACATCTATATGCCCCTCTGCCACATCTATAACTATATGTCCCTCTGCCACATCCATATGTCCCTCTGCCACACCTATATGCCCCTCTGCCACATCTATATGTATATGCCCCCTCTGCCACATCTATATGCATCTCTGCCACATCTATAGCCCCCTCTGCCACATCTATATGTCCCTCTGCCACATCTATATCCCCCTCTGCCACAGCTATAATTAATTAACTATATCCCCCTCTGCCACATTTATATCCCCCTCTGCCACATCTATATCCCCCTCTGCCACATCTATAACTAATTAACTATATGCCACTCTGCGGCTGCCACATTTATATGTCCCTCTGCTACATCTATATATGCCCCTTCTGCTACATCTACAGTCAGGTCCAGAAATCTTGGGACATGGACACAATTGTAACATCTTTGGCTCTATACACCACCACAATGGAGTTGGAATGAAACAAACACAATGTGCTTTAACTGCAGACTGTCACCTTCTAATTTGAGGCTATGTACATCCAACTCCAGACAGTTGCAGTAGAGGCCTGGCAGAGCATCACCAGGGATGAAACCCAGCGTCTGGTGATGTCTATGCGTTCCAGACTTCAGGCTGTGATTGACTGCAAAGGATTTGTAACCAAGTATTAAGAAGGGAAAGTCTGATTTATGATTATTATTCTGTCCCATTACCTTTGGTCCCTTAACAAGTGGGGGCACATCTGCAAACTGCTGTAAGTCCTACACCGTTCACCTGAGTTGGATGTACATACCCTCAAATTAAAGCTGACAGTCTGCAGTTAAAGCACATTGTGTTTGTTTCATTCCAACTCCATTGTGGTGGTGTATAGAGACAAAGATGTTACAATTGTGTCCATGTCCCAATATTTCTGGACCTGACTGTATATACCCTTCTGCCACATCTATATGCCCCATGTGTCTAGTGGTGTTTGGGGTTCAGGTTTTCTGCACCAGTCGATAAGATGCAATCTGTGTTTACTCTTTCATGGTTTTTGTTCTGATTTTAAATCTTTATAGAGCAAAAACATGGACACAATGTCAGAATCTGGGTTTTTTTCTTGGCGTTCAATGGTGCCTCTAATTTGTCAGAATAAGCTCACTTTCCACTCATGGATTGTAAGCTCTTGGGAGCAGGTTCCTCTTTTCCCATTTTTCTGTGTATAAAACTTTGTCCTATACAATACTATGAAATATGTTGGCGATATATATCGGCACCTTTACAGATGGGTAGAAAGTGTGTGTGCCCCCCTCCCCAATATAACTGAACTTTCGTCTGAAATGGCAGGGTGGCACAATCAGTCAAAGGGTTAAAGTTCCTCCACTTGTTGCGGCACACCAGTAAGTGGTGACCCGGCTCTGTGCTGCCCTGCTGTGTGAAGCACCGGGTGGGCCGTGGCCCATATGTCTCCCAGCTGATTACTGGCGCCTTTTTATAAAGTTCTGGGCTCAGATCAGATCCTGCCCTTGATTTAAATTTTAAAGTATTTTCCAGGAAGGATACATTGAGATTTCTCTTGGTTTCAGTATGTCCTGGGTTAAAACCACAATGATCATTCCTCCTCGCTCAGCATTCTGGGACATATGGGGGGGGGGGCTGGGAGTCCTGTTTTTATTGTATAATTTTGTAATATTGGATGGACTGGTGGAATGAAGGCAGAAGGGGACGGTTCAGCTCCGCCACTTTCTTACAAACGACCCAGACATTTTGGTCATTGCATTTTAAAGTATTGACACACGTTCTGAGCAGGGCCGGATTTATAACTAGGCAGGCAGGGCCGGATTTATAACTAGGCAGGCAGGGCCGGATTTATAACTAGGCAGGCAGGGACGGATTTATAACTAGGCAGGCAGGGACGGATTTATAACTAGGCAGGCAGGGCCGGATTTATAACTAGGCAGGCAGGGCCGGATTTATAACTAGGCAGGCAAGCAGGGCCGGATTTATAACTAGGCAGGCAGGCCGGATTTATAACTAGGCAGGCAGGGCCGGATTTATAACTAGGCAGGCAGGGCCGGATTTATAACTAGGCAGGCAAGCAGGGCCGGATTTATAACTAGGCAGGCAGGGCCGGATTTATAACTAGGCAGGCAGGGCCGGATTTATAACTAGGCAGGCAGAGCCGGATTTATAACTAGGCAGGCAGAGCCGGATTTATAACTAGGCAGGCAAGCAGGGCCGGATTTATAACTAGGCAGGCAGGGCCGGATTTATAACTAGGCAGGCAGGGCCGGATTTATAACTAGGCAGGCAGGGCCGGATTTATAACTAGGCAGGCAAGCAGGGCCGGATTTATAACTAGGCAGGCAGGGCCGGATTTATAACTAGGCAGGCAGGGCCGGATTTATAACTAGGCAGGCAGAGCCGGATTTATAACTAGGCAGGCAGGGCCGGATTTATAACTAGGCAGGCAGAGCCGGATTTATAACTAGGCAGGCAGGGCCGGATTTATAACTAGGCAGGCAGGGACGGATTTATAACTAGGCAGGCAGGGACGGATTTATAACTAGGCAGGCAGGGCCGGATTTATAACTAGGCAGGCAGGGCCGGATTTATAACTAGGCAGGCAAGCAGGGCCGGATTTATAACTAGGCAGGCAGGGCCGGATTTATAACTAGGCAGGCAGGGCCGGATTTATAACTAGGCAGGCAGGGCCGGATTTATAACTAGGCAGGCAAGCAGGGCCGGATTTATAACTAGGCAGGCAGGGCCGGATTTATAACTAGGCAGGCAGGGCCGGATTTATATCTAGGCAGGCAGAGCCGGATTTATAACTAGGCAGGCAGGGCCGGATTTATAACTAGGCAGGCAGGGCCGGATTTATAACTAGGCAGGCAGGGCCGGATTTATAACTAGGCAGGCAAGCAGGGCCGGATTTATAACTAGGCAGGCAGGGCCGGATTTATAACTAGGCAGGCAGGGCCGGATTTATAACTAGGCAGGCAGGGCCGGATTTATAACTAGGCAGGCAGACAGGGCCGGATTTATAACTAGGCAGGCAGGGCCGGATTTATAACTAGGCAGGCAGGGCTGGATTTATAACTAGGCAGGCAGACAGGGCCGGATTTATAACTAGGCAGGCAGGGCCGGATTTATAACTAGGCAGGCAGGGCTGGATTTATAACTAGGCAGGCAGACAGGGCCGGATTTGCCAGAGTCTGTTAATTGCTGAGTATGAGCTTGGTGAAATATTGCGGTGTGTGTGTGTATATACCCCCCCCCCCATTTCAAACCAAAGTCCCAAGAAGGTAAAGCGTAAAGACTGGAAGGAGCAGAAGGGACCCCTTGTATTGGGCCAGAAATATCATTTGACCGTAGGGCTGGTTTCTCCTGAATGGGGGAGCTTTGTCTTGAGGTCGGTGAAGGACACAGTGATCTCCCCGGGCTCTGTCCTTCACAGCAGACGTTGCAATGTGTCTGTAAAGGCCCGTTGACTGAGACATGATGCGCGGAGGAGAGTCCTGGCTGATATTGTGACCCGGCTGATACCGGAGCGTTTAAACACTGGCGTCAAACTGGGATAAGGCCGGAGCGATGCGTCTACTTGGACAGGGATGACTTTAACACCTGGAACAGGAGCTTCTTGGCTGCAGCTGCTGCAGTGCACACTGCTGGGGAGCCGGTAAACTGGTTGCATTGTGTTACTGGAGTGACACACTGTGACTGGATCTTTCACCCCACGTGGAGATTGTCATGATGTGACTCCTCATTGTTTGGGGGAGCGTGATGGACAGGAGCGATGACGTCTGAGCCTGAAGGAGTTTCTGAAACCCATTCTTATGCGATGAGGATAACCCGTGTCTGGACCGGCGTGTCCAGTGAATCTGGGAGCTTCTTGGTACATTAGTTGGTAACTCATGATTTTGGTCATACAAGTTACTGGAAGCTGTAGCTGCTGCAGCGCTGCATGAAAATGTCATTCCCTGCATTGTCGGCAATGAATCCCTGGAAACCCCTTAAAGAGACATTGCCAGGGCCGGATTTATAATTAGGCAGAGTAGGCATGTGCCTACAGGCGCCTGCCACAAGGGGGCGCCTTGCTCTGTGTGTAAAAAAATAAATAAAATAAAAAAAAATATATATTAGTATTTGTTTTTGTTGCAATAATTTAGACTCCTGTTTCTCTGGAGCCCTAAGGTCTAGAGGGACATATGAGGTATCATTGGAAAGGTCAGTTTATAGCCTTTCCAGTGATACCAAATATAACCCGATTAGAGTTATGTAAAAATAAAATATCAAAATAATATATATATATATTTTTTTTTCTAACACGTCACTATTATTCAGTTTACAATTATAAAGTGAACAGTGATGCTGCACTAACTCACCTCATTTACCATACTGCCTGCAAGTGTGTATCTCTAGTGAAGCAATACATTGTTTAATTCACAACCTAGTCCGTGGTGCTGCAGTGAGGAGGGACAGGGGGACTTTGGAACCTGCATCCCTGAATTGTACACTGCACATGGTTAAGTTAGGTGTCATTGGAAAGGTCTGAGTCTAGTCTTTACAATGAAACCAAACAAAACCATGTAATGTGTAAAAATCAAAAAATTAAATGCAAAATATTTTTTTCTGTTCTACAGCAGAGGAAATCTATGCTTTTACTTATAAAAGAAACAATGCTGCTGCATTCACTGTCTTCCTCCTTTAACCATTCTACCCCATTGACTCCCTGCCTCCTCTTCTACTATGTCTTCCTTTTCTCCAGTCTCGGAGGATGTATCAGAAGTTCGAACTTCTCATGTCCTCCTGCACGACCGGCTGTCCACTTGATCCTATCTGCTCACACCTTATTCGGCCTGTCCTACCAGTTACTGTTCCTGCTTTGACTCGTATTTTTAACCTCTCCCTCTCCTCTGGAATTGTCCCCTCTGTAGTCAAACATGCTTTGATCACCCTATTCTAAAAAAGCATCTCTTGATCCTACCTCCCTCTTGAACTACTGTCCCATCTCTCTGCTCCGCTTTGCATCCAAAATCCTAGAACGTCTGGTCTATAACCAGCTCACCAGCCGCTGAAACCAAAGGTCACTACTCCCTCCTTATTCTTCTTGACCTTTCCGCTGCATTCGACATTGTTGACCAACCTCTCCTGCTCCTCACGCAGCGCTGCGTCCACTTGGCCTCAGTGACATCACTTTCTCATGTTTCTCTTCCGATCTTTCTTTTCGCTCCTTCAGTTTCTCCTTTGCTGGCGTCTCTTCACTGCCGGTTCCTCTTTCAGTTGGGGTACCTCAAGGCTCTGTTCTTGGCCCCCTACTCTTCTCGATCTGTACGGCCTCTCTGGGCAACCTCATCTCTTCCTATGGATTCCAATATCACCTCTTTGCTGACGACACCCAAATCTACCTTTCCTCTCTCGAGGTATAGGGGGCAAATATTGGTATGGGCTTGGTTTCTGGCAGAGGCTGCATGTTTTTTTTGGGGGTAAGAAATTTGGGGTGATTTTTTTTTTGGGGGGGGGTTCTGTGTTGTATACTATGATTTTTTTTAAATGTACTTTTTTATTATTTTTTTTTAAAGATTACACTTTGCCCAGAGCTGCCTATAGCCTAGTTAAGTGCAGCTGAGCAGAGGCAACACAGAGTTAACACTGCCTGGCCCCCTGCATTGCAGGACCTTACCAGGAGCCAGGCAGGTTAGTGTTAATGTGCTGCTCACTGCTGGGTCATGCAAAAGCCATAAATCAGTAGTGAGCTACAGGGCATCACAGTGGATGACATTTCCACCCTGCCTCCCTCCACCTAGTTTAGCAGATCACCCTCTCCCCCACCCCCAACCCTCTGGCCAAGCTGTTGATTTGGGGGGGGGGCAGTGGGACTATGGAAAGCAGAGTGGAGGACATTTTTTTTCTTTTAAACCTCATCACCTGAGGCTGTGAAGTCCCAATCAGACGTGCTGCCCGGCTGCTGGAATGGAAAGGAGCTTCTGCCACACGTGTCTGAGTCATGTGTCCGGGTGGGAGGGGATCTCAAACCCAGACATATGACTTCAAACACGGACGGTACGGGTGAAACCCGTACGGGTGGGAACCCTACCCTCACCTAATGTCTCACCCCTCTCCTCTTAGATTGTAAGCTCTTGAGCAGGGTCCTCCCACCTTCTGTTCCGTGTGTGTAACGTGTATGTACAGTGTATTTGTTATTCTGTTTCTCTCGTTGTACAGCGTTAAGGAATTTGTTGGCTTTTTTTTGAGCGCAGAGAAAGTTTAGTTTTTTAAAATGTATAGATTTTTTTAGCCCCAAAACGAAAATTTAAATAATCATTTTGTCATGTTTCCTTTTTTTTTGTTTGGGGGGGGGGGTAGGGGCGCTCTACATTTCTGTGCTTACAGGCTCCTGAGGTGCAAATCCGGCCCTGGACATTGCTGTAACTGAATAAAGTTATTGCAGCTTCGTATCCAACATGGGAAGGGGGTTCCACCTGCTAAAACAGTGAGAGACCTGCTCAGTGTCACCCAGTGCACTGCGCGGCAGAGGCGACACATTTGTTCGAATGTGTGTTTTTGGGTGTAGATTGAACATTGTGACAGTTTGTCTGTTATTTTAATCTGATTCTGAAGTTTTAAATGTTTCTGTCCCTAAAGTAACGGCTGAGTGACTTTTATTCATTGCTCTGCGTGCTGCTCTGCGTCCTGCGTGGGCTCTGCGTCCTGTGTGCTGCTCTGCGTCCTGCGTGCACTCTGCGTCCTGTGTGCTGCTCTGCATCCTGCGTGGGTTTTGCGTCCTGCGTGGGTTCTGCGTCCTGCGTGGGTTCTGCGTCCTGCGTGGGTTCTGCGTCCTGCGTGCGCTCTGCATCCTGCGTGGGCTCTGCGTGCACTCTGCGTGCACTCTGCGTCCTGTGTGCTGCTCTGCATCCTGCGTGGGTTTTGCGTCCTGCGTGGGTTCTGTGTCCTGCGTGGGTTCTGTGTCCTGCGTGGGTTCTGCGTCCTGCGTGCGCTCTGCATCCTGCGTGGGCTCTGCGTGCAATCTGCGTGCATTCTGCGTCCTGTGTGCTGCTCTGCGTCCTGCGTGGGTTCTGCGTCCTGCGTGCGCTCTGCATCGTGCATGGGCTCTGCATCCTGCGTGCGCTCCGCGTCCTGTGTGCTGCTCTGCGTCCTGCGTGCGCTCTGCGTCCTGCGTGGGTTCTGCGTCCTGTGTGCGCTCCGCGTCCTGTGTGCTGCTCTGCGTCCTGCGTGGGTTCTGCGTCCTGCGTGGGTTCTGCGTCCTGCGTGCGCTCTGCGTCCTAGGGGAGTGATCGCTATCAGGTTACAGAGGGAAAGCGGCTCACACTTTGATTATTTGGCAATCTGGTAACGGTTTCCTCTTCCTGACGGGTTTTATTGCATCTTATTATGTAATGCTGGATCTCTAGGAATAAGGAGGTGAGGCCTTCGCTTGTGTTGGTCGCGCCGCTGTGTTTATGCTTCATACGGAGAGGATTTAAAGATTTGCCGTCTGTGGATTTGTGGGGGGCTTTGTGGGGGGCTTTGTGGGGGGCTTTGTGGGACTTTGGGGGACGGCAATACCTGCACTTTAAACGAATGTTTGCTAGAAGGTTCCATTCCTTTGTTGCTTTTCTGATTTCACTATTGCAAAAACATAACGTTTCCCGTCGCCACGACCTGCAATCCTACACATAAACGACACGGTCACATCGGCGTCGCTCTGGCTCGTGTGAGCACGAATTACTACGCACACACACGCACGCACACACGCACGCGCACGCACACGCACACACACGCACACGCACACGCACGCACGCACACACACACGCACGCACGCACACACGCACACGCACGCACGCACGCACGCACGCGCACACACGCACGCACACACACGCACGCCTGTCTCTGTTTTCACTAACACAAACTGGGGATTTTTGCAAAGCTCCAAATTTATTAAAGCCTCCGTCTCGCTTCTGCCGGCACGTGGACAGAATAACGTGAGTGGGGGTCATCCTCTGCTCGCTCCTGGCAGGGCTAGTGGCTCTCTATGGGCAGAGCATGAAGCTCATTGGACGGCCAGTGGCCCAGCTGGTTCCTGCATTGATTTTGGATATTCCACTTCAAGCCCCGGCATCCGGACCTCATCACGGACGTCTTAATTGCAGCAGGTTCATTAAGGCCGGCATCAGACGAGCGTGTTCGAAGAGCGGAAGGAACGTCAGTAACAGTGAATGTTCCTTCCACTCGACGCCCGTCTGGCCGCCTCGCTGAGCGCACTCAGTGCCTCCTATGGAGGATCGCGCTTTGTATCTCCATCAACGCGCGTCCTAGAACTTTGACGGAGAGGGCTGCTGCACGGACGCAGCATGGCAGTGTGGACTCGTCATGGTGGTGTTATTTAGCCGCGGCCCCGTGCGACTCGTCATGGTGGGGTTAATAGTGCGACGTTTAACCATTTGTTTTCTAAACAACTTTAGAGATTATGAGCTTTAAGGAAGCGGCCGACATCGCACTATTAACACCACCATGACGAGTCACACGGGGCCGCGGCTACATAACCCCACCATGACGAGTCACACGGGGCCGCGGCTACATAACCCCACCATGACGAGTCGCACAGGGACACGGCTACATAACACCACCATGACGAGTCACACGGGGCCGCGGCTACATAACACCACCATGACGAGTCACACGGGGCCGCGGCTACATAACACCACCATGACGAGTCACACGGGGCGCGGCTACATAACACCACCATGACGAGTCACACGGGGACGCGGCTACATAACACCACCATGACGAGTCACACGGGGACGCGGCTACATAACACCACCATGACGAGTCACACGGGGACGCGGCTACATAACACCACCATGACGAGTCACACGGGGACGCGGCTACATAACACCACCATGACGAGTCACACGGGGCCGCGGCTACATAACACCACCATGACGAGTCACACGGGGACGCGGCTACATAACACCACCATGACGAGTCACACGGGGACGCGGCTACATAACCCCACCATGACGAGTCGCACAGGGACGCGGCTACATAACCCCACCATGACGAGTCACACGGGGACGCGGCTACATAACACCACCATGACGAGTCGCACAGGACGCGGCTACATAACCCCACCATGACGAGTCGCACGGGGCGCGGCTACATAACACCACCATGACGAGTCGCACGGGGACGCGGCTACATAACACCACCATGACGAGTCACACAGGGACGCGGCTACATAACACCACCATGACGAGTCACACGGGGCCGCGGCTACATAACACCACCATGACGAGTCACACGGGGACGCGGCTACATAACACCACCATGACGAGTCGCACAGGGACGCGGCTACATAACACCACCATGACGAGTCGCACGGGACGCGGCTACATAACCCCACCATGACGAGTCGCACAGGGACGCGGCTACATAACCCCACCATGACGAGTCACACGGGGACGCGGCTACATAACACCACCATGACGAGTCGCACAGGGACGCGGCTACATAACCCCACCATGACGAGTCGCACGGGGCCGCGGCTACATAACACCACCATGACGAGTCGCACAGGGACGCGGCTACATAACACCACCATGACGAGTCGCACAGGGACGCGGCTACATAACACCACCATGACGAGTCACACGGGGCCGCGGCTACATAACCCCACCATGACGAGTCGCACAGGGACGCGGCTACATAACACCACCATGACGAGTCACACAGGGACACGGCTACATAACACCACCATGACGAGTCACACAGGGACGCGGCTACATAACACCACCATGACGAGTCACACGGGGCCGCGGCTACATAACCCCACCATGACGAGTCGCACAGGGACACGGCTACATAACACCACCATGACGAGTCGCACAGGGCCGCGGCTACATAACACCACCATGACGAGTCACACGGGGACGCGGCTACATAACACACCAATGAGAGTCACACGGGGCCGCGGCTACATAACACCACCATGACGAGTCACACGGGGACGCGGCTACATAACACACCATGACGAGTCACACGGGGACGCGGCTACATAACACCACCATGACGAGTCACACGGGGACGCGGCTACATAACACCACCATGACGAGTCACACGGGGCCGCGGCTACATAACACCACCATGACGAGTCACACGGGGACGCGGCTACATAACCCACCATGACGAGTCACACGGGGCCGCGGCTACATAACCCCACCATGACGAGTCACACGGGGCCGCGGCTACATAACCCCACCATGACGAGTCGCACAGGGACACGGCTACATAACACCACCATGACGAGTCACACGGGGCCGCGGCTGCATAACACCACCATGACGAGTCACACGGGGACGCGGCTACATAACACCACCATGACGAGTCACACGGGGCCGCGGCTACATAACACCACCATGACGAGTCACACGGGGACGCGGCTACATAACACCACCATGACGAGTCGCACAGGGACGCGGCTACATAACCCCACCATGACGAGTCGCACGGGGCCGCGGCTACATAACACCACCATGACGAGTCACACGGGGACGCGGCTACATAACACCACCATGACGAGTCACACGGGGACGCGGCTACATAACACCACCATGACGAGTCACACGGGGCCGCGGCTACATAACACCACCATGACGAGTCACACGGGGACGCGGCTACATAACACCACCATGACGAGTCACACGGGGACGCGGCTACATAACCCCACCATGACGAGTCGCACAGGGACGCGGCTACATAACCCCACCATGACGAGTCACACGGGGACGCGGCTACATACACCACCATGACGAGTCGCACAGGGACGCGGCTACATAACCCCACCATGACGAGTCGCACGGGGCCGCGGCTACATAACACCACCATGACGAGTCACACGGGACGCGGCTACATAACACCACCATGACGAGTCACACGGGGACGCGGCTACATAACACCACCATGACGAGTCACACGGGGCCGCGGCTACATAACACCACCATGACGAGTCACACGGGACGCGGCTACATAACACCACCATGACGAGTCGCACAGGGACGCGGCTACATAACACCACCATGACGAGTCACACGGGGACGCGGCTACATAACCCCACCATGACGAGTCGCACAGGGACGCGGCTACATAACCCCACCATGACGAGTCACACGGGGACGCGGCTACATAACACCACCATGACGAGTCGCACAGGGACGCGGCTACATAACCCACCATGACGAGTCGCACGGGGCCGCGGCTACATAACACCACCATGACGAGTCGCACAGGGACGCGGCTACATAACACCACCATGACGAGTCGCACAGGGCCGCGGCTACATAACACCACCATGACGAGTCACACAGGGACGCGGCTACATAACACCACCATGACGAGTCACACGGGGCCGCGGCTACATAACCCACCATGACGAGTCGCACAGGGACACGGCTACATAACACCACCATGACGAGTCACACAGGGACGCGGCTACATAACACCACCATGACGAGTCACACGGGGCCGCGGCTACATAACCCCACCATGACGAGTCGCACAGGGACACGGCTACATAACACCACCATGACGAGTCGCAGGGCGCCGGCTACATAACACCACCATGACGAGTCACACGGGGACGCGGCTACATAACACCACCATGACGAGTCACACGGGGCCGCGGCTACATAACACCACCATGACGAGTCACACGGGGACGCGCTACATAACACCACCATGACGAGTCACACGGGGACGCGGCTACATAACACCACCATGACGAGTCACACGGGGACGCGGCTACATAACACCACCATGACGAGTCACACGGGGCCGCGGCTACATAACACCACCATGACGAGTCACACGGGGACGCGGCTACATAACACCACCATGACGAGTCACACGGGGCCGCGGCTACATAACCCCACCATGACGAGTCGCACAGACGGAACGCGGCTACATAACACCACCATGACGGTCACACGGGGCCGCGGCTACATAACACCACCATGACGAGTCGCACGGGGACGCGGCTACATAACACCACCATGATGAGTCGCACGGGGACGTGGCACCATAACACCACCATGACGAGTCACACGGGGCCGCGGCTACATAACACCACCATGACGAGTCGCACGGGCCCCGGCTACATAACACCACCATGACGAGTCACACTGGGACGCGGCTACATAACACCACCATGACGAGTCGCACGGGGCCGCGGCTACATAACCCCACCATGACGAGTCACACAGGGACGCGGCTACATAACACCACCATGACGAGTCGCACAGGGACGCGGCTACATAACCCCACCATGACGAGTCGCACAGGGCCGCGGCTACATAACACCACCATGACGAGTCGCACGGGCCCCGGCTACATAACCCCACCATGACGAGTCGCACGGGGACGCGGCTACATAACACCACCATGACGAGTCACACGGGGACGCGGCTACATAACACCCAGACCATGACGAGTCGCACGGGGGCGCAGGCTACATAACACCACCATGACGAGTCGCACGGGGCCGCGGCTACATAACACCACCATGACGAGTCGCACAGGGACGCGGCTACATAACACCACCATGACGAGTCACACGGGGACGCGGCTACATAACACCACCATGACGAGTCGCACAGGGACGCGGCTACATAACACCACCATGACGAGTCGCACAGGGACGCGGCTAAATAACACCACCATGACGAGTCGCACAGGGACGCGGCTACATAACACCACCATGACGAGTCGCACAGGGCCGCGGCTACATAACACCACCATGACGAGTCGCACAGGGCCGCGGCTACATAACACCACCATGACGAGTCGCACAGGGACGCGGCTACATAACCCCACCATGACGAGTCGCACAGGGCCCCGGCTAAATAACACCACCATGACGAGTTGCACAGGGACGCGGCTACATAACACCACCATGACGAGTCGCACAGGACCGCGGCTACATAACACCACCATGACGAGTCGCACACGGACGCGGCTACATAACCCCACCATGCGAGTCGCACAGGGACGCGGCTAAAATAACCCACCATGATGAGTCGCACGGGCCCCGGCTACATAACACCACCATGACGAGTCGCACAAGGGACGCGGCTCTACATAACACCACCATGACGAGTCGCACAGGGACGCGGCTTACATAACCCCACCATGACGAGTCGCACAGGGACGGGCGGCTACATAACACCACCATGACGAGTCGCACAGGGCCGCGGCTACATAACACACACCATGACGAGTCGCACACGGGACGCAGCTACATAACACCACCATGACGAGTCACACGGGGACGCGGCTACATAACACACCATGACGAGTCGCACGGGGACGCGGCTACATAACCCCACCATGACGAGTCGCACAGGGCCGCGGCTACATAACACCACCATGACGACGAGTCGCACGGGGCTGCGGCTACATAACCCCACCATGACGAGTCGCACGGGGCCGCGGCTACATAACACCACCATGAATGATGAGTTGCACGGGGACGCGGCTACATAACCACCAACCATGACGAGTCGCACAGGGACGCGGCTACATACACCCCACCATAGTACACACGACAGTCAGGCGGACTAACACCACCATGACGAGTCACCTCTTAGGTAAGTTACGTAGACCATGAACTGACGACGGCTACGCACGCTCCATGACGAACTGTCGAGTCCGCGATACTACCACCACTTATATGTTACAGACGAAGCACGGGACGCGGCCTTAACATAACCACCATGACGAGTCGCACGGGCCGCGGCTACCATGACACCACCATGGATACAGCAACATAGTAACACGCACCATACGAGTCGCCAACGGATAGAGGACAACAGAACGAGTAACGCACAGGGACGCGGCTACATAAACAGCAGAGACGCAAGGACCGCGGCTACATAACACACCACCATGACGAGTCGCACGGCGGACGCGGCTACATAACACCACCATGACGAGTCGCACGGGGCGCGGCTACATAACACCACCATGACAGACGCACGCTGATTACATCGACAAGACGGCGCGGCAGGCTACACTAACACCACCAAAGATCGCACGCACGCGGCCATACAGGGCCAGGACGCAGCCATGACACCATACACCACGGGCGCTGCTATTAACCACCAAAGTCGCAGTACGCCGGCTACATAACCCCACCATGACGAGTCGCACGGGCCCCGGCTAAATAACACCACCATGACGAGTTGCACAGGGACGCGGCTACATAACACCACCATGACGAGTCGCACAGGACCGCGGCTACATAACACCACCATGACGAGTCGCACAGGGACGCGGCTACATAACCCCACCATGACGAGTCGCACAGGGACGCGGCTAAATAACACCACCATGATGAGTCGCACGGGCCCCGGCTACATAACACCACCATGACGAGTCGCACAGGGACGCGGCTACATAACACCACCATGACGAGTCGCACAGGGACGCGGCTACATAACCCCACCATGACGAGTCGCACAGGGACGCGGCTACATAACACCACCATGACGAGTCGCACAGGGCCGCGGCTACATAACACCACCATGATGAGTCGCACAGGGCTGCGGGTACATAACCCCACCATGACGAGTCGCACAGGGCCGCGGCTACATAACACCACCATGACGAGTCGCACGGGGCTGCGGCTACATAACACCACCATGACGAGTCACACAGGGACGCGGCTACATAACACCACCATGACGAGTCGCACGGGGCCGCGGCTACATAACACCACCATGACGAGTCACACGGGGACGCGGCTACATAACACCACCATGACGAGTCGCACGGGGACGCGGCTACATAACCCCACCATGACGAGTCGCACGGGGCCGCGGCTACATAACCCCACCATGACGAGTCACACGGGGCCGCGGCTACATAACACCACCATGACGAGTCGCACGGGGCCGCGGCTACATAACACCACCATGACGAGTCGCACGGGGACGCGGCTACATAACACCACCATGACGAGTCGCACGGGGACGCGGCTACATAACACCACCATGACGAGTCGCACGGGGCGCGGCTACATAACACCACCATGACGAGTCGCACGGGGACGCGGCTACATAACACCACCATGATGAGTCGCACGGGGACGCGGCTACATAACACCACCATGACGAGTCGCACGGGGCCGCGGCTACATAACACCACCATGATGAGTCGCACGGGGACGCGGCTACATAACACCACCATGACGAGTCGCACGGGGACGCGGCTACATAACACCACCATGACGAGTCGCACGGGGACGCGGCTACATAACACCACCATGATGAGTCGCACGGGGACGCGGCTACATAACACCACCATGACGAGTCGCACGGGGCCGCGGCTACATAACACCACCATGATGAGTCGCACGGGGACGCGGCTACATAACACCACCATGACGAGTCGCACGGGGACGCGGCTACATAACACCACCATGACGAGTCGCACGGGGACGCGGCTACATAACACCACCATGATGAGTCGCACGGGGACGCGGCTACATAACACCACCATGACGAGTCGCACGGGGACGCGGCTACATAACACCACCATGATGAGTCGCACGGGGACGCGGCTACATAACACCACCATGACGAGTCGCACGGGGCCGCGGCTACATAACACCACCATGATGAGTCGCACGGGGACGCGGCTACATAACACCACCATGACGAGTCGCACGGGGACGCGGCTACATAACACCACCATGACGAGTCGCACGGGCCCCGGCTACATAACACCACCATGACGAGTCGCACGGGGACGCGGCTACATAACACCACCATGATGAGTCGCACGGGGACGCGGCTACATAACACCACCATGATGAGTCGCACGGGGACGCGGCTACATAACACCACCATGATGAGTCGCACGGGGACGCGGCTACATAACACCACCATGATGAGTCGCACGGGGACGCGGCTACATAACACCACCATGATGAGTCGCACGGGGACGTGGCACCATAACACCAGGGTAAGAAAGCCAAGCCTGGGGTTTAATTGCTGAACGTGGACGTGTAATTCGGGGTCTGTCCATGTGACCACCTAACACGCTCCATCAACCCACACCTACAATACAAACATACACAAAATGTAACTATGGTTACGTGGAAACGCCAGACTTCCACAAGAGGAATCTGATTGGGGGAAATGTCTCCCGGTGTGACGCTTTTAACTCATCTTCTAAAGTGTTACGTGGATCTGTGGGGGAATTTTCCTGCGGCCGAACGGCACCAACTTAGCGGATTTCTGTTTGAAGTCACCGGCGCTGTATTCCACATGAGCGGCTAAAGGGACGCCATGCTCGTAATGACCATTTAATTATAAAGTGTGCCGGATCCCGGCCGCCGGTCACTAGTGAAGTCACACATGGAGTGGTGACGTCACCCGGTGAGACCAGTTGTTGTAGCGAGCGTTTAGAGGCAGCGATGGATCAGATCTGTGCGTGCAGCTCCGATCCATCGCTCTGTGTAACGCGTGCGAGTCCTGTAGCGCTGCGCAATGTGCGGCTCCGATCCATCGCTCTGCGCAGGCGCTACGGAACTTGTGTAACGCGTGCGAGTCCTGTAGCGCTGCGCAATGTGCGGCTCCGATCCATCGCTCTGCGCAGGCGCTACGGAACTTGTGTAACGCGTGCGAGTCCTGTAGCGCTGCGCAATGTGCGGCTCCGATCCATTGCTCTGCGCTGGCGCCACGGAACTTGTGTAACGCGTGCGAGTCCTGTAGCGCTGCGTAATGTACGGCTCCGATCCATCGCTCAGCGCAGGCGCTACGGAACTTGTGTAACGCGTGCGAGTCCTGTAGCGCTGCGCAATGTGCGGCTCCGATCCATCGCTCTGCGCAGGCGCTACGGAACTTGTGTAACGCGTGCGAGTCCTGTAGCGCTGCGCAATATACGGCTCCGATCCATCGCTCTGCGCTGGCGCCACGGAACTTGTGTAACGCGTGCGAGTCCTGTAGCGCTGCGCAATGTACGGCTCCTTCATTACACAAGTTGTATAGAAGCACAAACTGCGCAGAAAAGCTTCAGGGACGCCCGGGTTTGGGAGGAGCAGCGAGGGGTGAGTAAAATCGCCCAAAATAAATGCCCAGAGACTGTGAGCCGGATCTGCCAAAGTGTTCCTGTGATTTCATCACATCTTGTCACGAGCAAAACTGACGCATCACGTGTGTAAAGTGACCCCCCCCCCATACCTTGTCTGCCGGCGGCCGGGAGCGTCGAGTGATGTAAAGGCCACACGTTGGACTTTTAATCCCAGCTTTGGGGAATAAACATGGACGTTAACACAAAATCCTAAATCTGCCTTTATGGGCTTGTGCAGAGTCCGGCACGATCCACCGCCCCCCGGCCACAGGAGACCGGAGAAGTCTCACGCAAGCGGCATCGCACTGGGTGGGTGTATATGTGTCTGCATAGATCCCAGTGCTGGTATTGGGGCTCCGTCCTGTTACAGGTAAAGCCGCTCCGAGCGAGAACGACTCACATGTAATGGAGCGTATAGTTATATTTATTCCCTCCATGATGCAGGGTGTATAGTTGGGTATATATTCCCCCCCCCTGCGTGCGGGGTGTATAGTTGGGTATATATTCCCCCCCTGCGTGCGGGGTGTATAGTTGGGTATATATTCCCCCCCCCTGCGTGCGGGGTGTATAGTTGGGTATATATTCCCCCCCCCCTGCGTGCGGGGTGTATAGTTGGGTATATATTCCCCCCCCTGCGTGCGGGGTGTATAGTTGGGTATATATTCCCCCCCCCTGCGTGCGGGGTGTATAGTTGGGTATATATTCCCCCCCCTGCGTGCGGGGTGTATAGTTGGGTATATATTCCCCCCCCTGCGTGCGGGGTGTATAGTTGGGTATATATTCCCCCCCCCTGCATGCGGGGTGTATAGTTGGGTATATATTCCCCCCCCGCCTGCGTGCGGGGTGTATAGTTGGGTATATATTCCCCCCCTGCGTGCGGGGTGTATAGTTGGGTATATATTCCCCCCCCTGCGTGCGGGGTGTATAGTTGGGTATATATTCCCCCCCCGCCTGCGTGCGGGGTGTATAGTTGGGTATATATTCCCCCCCTGCGTGCGGGGTGTATAGTTGGGTATATATTCCCCCCCTGCGTGCGGGGTGTATAGTTGGGTATATATTCCCCCCCCTGCGTGCGGGGTGTATAGTTGGGTATATATTCCCCCCCCCCTGCGTGCGGGGTGTATAGTTGGGTATATATTCCCCCCCCTGCGTGCAGGGTGTATAGTTGGGTATATATTCCCCCCCCCCTGCGTGCGGGGTGTATAGTTGGGTATATATTCCCCCCCCCCTGCGTGCGGGGTGTATAGAGGTTAAGATGCCTGTGGTTTGGGCGCAGTGCTATGATTTCGGCAGCTGCCGCTGAGCGCATTTGTTTTCTGTACCTTTTTCTGAAATGTTCTAAGGAAGTTTCTCCCCACCTGCCGTTATATAATCTATTCATGTTCCTGGGTGGGAATGTCCTGCGCCCGGCATGACGTATTCTCACCATTAATGTTGGTGCTGACAGAAGTGGTCGGTTCCTTTTCTGAGCCTGGTCCAAAAATATCATTACATAATACAAACTGGATTAATGTACCGGAACAGGAGGCGGAGCCTGAGGACCGGTCACGCCGGGTGAGTTAATCCCGTCACCGGTTAATGAGATTTATTGATAAATCATTAAAGTGAAACAATGTAACTTCCTGCTTTTTAATATTCAGCTTCTAAATCCCAGATCATTCCACGTCTCCCATGATTCCCTGCTCAGATTGCAGATAGGAATTCTGGGAATTGGAGGCCAGAGCTTGACATCCCGGCACGAATGGTTAAAGGCTCACAAATATCAGTTATTGACCCTTTATTAGCCGCTCTGTCAGAATAAGGCTCAGCGCTCCTGAGACTCGCTGTGATACTACATGGAAAATCCTGCAGCTTAAAGGTTTCAGGCCCCGGCTCGGCCCTTTACTCACTGTACCCCCCCCCCTGCCGGGCAGAGCCTCATTGCCCCCCGCCAGGCAGAGCTTGTTAACCCCTGCCGGGGAGAGCTCCGTTAACCCCTGCCGGGGAGAGCTCCGTTAACCCCTGCAGGGGAGAGCTCCGTTACTGAGGCCAGAGAGCGATGTTTAATAGGGATTTGCTGGAGACAAAGTCTTTCTTGTGGAAGATAAGGATTCTTTGTGTATAAATCCATGGAATGTGTGAGCTTCTCTCCCAGATAAACAAGTCACCAAAAAGCCCTCCCTGTGCCTGTTAACCCTTTCCAGGTATCCTGGAATATTTTCCTGATTCTGCGTTTTCCTTCAGACCCGAAACTGACCAAGATCAGCTTTAAATGTATAATTCATTAAAGTCTCGTCCTTAATGTCTGGCGAGCGTCTGCATCCAAGGGGTTAATATTACCTGCATTTCCCCGATTTATTTTCATGGTATAACATACACCCCCCCGCATAGTGCCCCCTCACTGCCCCATACACCCCCCCGCATAGTGCCCCCTCACTGCCCCATACACCCCCCCGCATAGTGCCCCCCCACTGCCCCATACACCCCCCCCCGCATAGTGCCCCCTCACTGCCCCATATACCCCCCCGCATAGTGCCCCCCCACTGCCCCATACACCCCCCCTGTTCATGTTCTACCATGGCTTAGGGGGGTCTCCCGGGCTGCGCGGTAGAACATACTCTCAGGGTCCAGACTGAAGCCAGGCTTCTGGATTCAATGTTTTCATTTGTTCTAGACATGTCGGACTCCGGACCCCGAGGGATCTTCTCCTAGAGGACAGATGCTGCGTAACCTCTTCCAGGTGGGGATTCAGGCAGAAAAGGCTGGTCCAGACTCGGTTTCTCCTAATCCGCTCGATTTAAACACCTGGTTTTCTGAATTTACAAAAAGCAAATCCGAGGTTTCTATGTGTAGCGAAAATTCCGAAAATTCCGGGGAAAAGTGTCCTGCGGGTAATACCTGTGAGGTGCCGCCTCGAACATGTCGCCCGCAACTGCCTCGAACATGTCGCCCGCAACTGCCTCGAACATGTCGCCCGCAACTGCCTCGAACATGTCGCCCGCAACTGCCTCGAACATGTCGCCCACAACTGCCTCGAACATGTCGCCCGCAACTGCCTCGAACATGTCGCCCGCAACTGCCTCGAACATGTCGCCCGCAACTGCCTCGAACATGTCGCCCGCAACTGCCTCGTACATGTCGCCCGCAACTGCCTCGAACATGTCGCCCGCAACTGCCTCGTACATGTCGCCGCAACTGCCTCGAACATGTCGCCCGCAACTGCCTCGAACATGTCGCCCGCAACTGCCTCGAACATGTCGCCCGCAACTGCCTCGAACATGTCGCCCGCAACTGCCTCGTACATGTCGCCCGCAACTGCCTCGAACATGTCGCCCGCAACTGCCTCGTACATGTCGCCCGCAACTGCCTCGAACATGTCGCCCGCAACTGCCTCGAACATGTCGCCCGCAACTGCCTCGAACATGTCACCCGCAACTGCCTCGTACATGTCGCCCGCCATCGCCTCGTACATGTCGCCCGCCACCGCCTCGTACATGTCGCCCGCAACTGCCTCGAACATGTCGCCCGTCACCGCCTTGTACATGTCGCCCGTCACCGCCTCGTACATGTCGCCCGCCATCGCCTCGTACATGTCGCCCGCCATCGCCTCGTACATGTCGCCCGCAACTGCCTCGAACATGTCGCTCGTCACCGCCTCGTACATGTCGCCCGCCATCGCCTCGTACATGTCGCCCGTCACCGCCTCGTACATGTCGCCCGTCACCGCCTCGTACATGTCGCCCGCCATCGCCTCGTACATGTCGCCCGCAACTGCCTCGAACATGTCGCTCGTCACCGCCTCGTACATGTCGCCCGCCATCGCCTCGTACATGTTGCCCGTCATCGCCTCGTACATGTTGCCCGTCATCGCCTCGTACATGTCGCCCGCCATCGCCTCGTACATGTCGCCCGCCATCGCCTCGTACATGTTGCAGAAACTGTTGGCGCTATATAAATGATGCCAATAATAATTTTCGGTGAATCGAGGTCTTGTTCTGTTGACGCCTTGTTCCAGCCGTGGCCTCGATTGTCTTTATCAGCGTTTATTGGGTGACTGTTCCCTCCGGCAAAGTGAAATGTATTCATGGTGGTTCACCAGCCCTGGCACACACATACCCGGTCACCCGGTGCCCACCGTTCTGGCCGTTGAGTTTTCAGGCCGTGTCACTTCTATCCGCAGATCTGACTCGTTTTCCCTCCTGGGTTTTCTCCGAAGTCGTTTAACTCGTGTTTATGCTGAAATATAATCCCCCCCTCCCCCCCCTTGTGAAAAGTGATCCTTGCAATGTTGGTTTCTTTGGGACGTATCGGTCAGACCTGATGTATCGCTGTGTCCTGCTTGACCTTTTGTAAGGTCGCAACGTCCTGCTTGACCATTTTTGCACCATCATATTTTTAGTCGCCCTTACAAAGGTCACGTTCAAGCAGCGGCGCTACAGATCGGAGGCGCTACAGATCGGAGGCGCTACAGATCGGAGGCGCTACAGATCGGAGGCGCTACAGATCGGAGGCGCTACAGATCGGAGGCGCTACAGATCGGAGCCGTCCATGAACAAAGGCGCCGTGACTGCGTTACAACCTTGCCATGTGACCCAGAGGTTGCACAGTGACGGGCGATCTCGCCCCTTTCTGCAGACACATTGTAATTTCACTGCTCACTAACCGCGTCACACGTGGAAATAACGACAAGCTTCTCGCTCGATTCCACGTCCTGGCTCCAGGTCGTCGGTTACAAAAAGGGAACAAACGCCCCCAAACCTCAGCTGTACGAGGCCGCGAGCGCCGCCATGAGGGTCACTTCCTCTATCGTGACGGGAAAGTACCGGTCACCGGAATACTCAGACTCCGCATTATAATCTGCTGCCGCTACAGACACCGACTCGAACCCTTCATCTTCCAATGAGCTTGTGTCATGGCGTGTTCGGCCGCCTCGTTACGAGGTCAAAGCCAATCCTTAGATTCAGGGCAGCACTTTTCATCCACTGCCCATTGGAATGTTTCTATATTGGTGTCAAAGAGTCCTGTTTTCTAGACACCAATAAATCTCACGCATTGCTTAAACACCTGCCACACTCGGGGGGGGGGGAGGCCGCGCCACACCATGGGGGGGGCCGCGCCACACCATGGGGGGGGGAGGCCGTGCCACACCATGGGGGGGCCGCGCCACGCCATGGGGGGGGAGGCCGCGCCACACCATGGGGGGGGGGCAACAAACAAGAGGCAGAATTGTTTGGGATTGGCTCGGCCGGAGCCGCTCAGGTTTCCATATGTGATAATGCTATTAAATGGTTAATATAGTGAGGTGCTTCGGATCAGAATGTCTAAACCCGGCAGCAACAAATACACAATATTCTGAAAGCAAAACCTTGCGTTACGCTCAAATCCTTCCTGAACGGTAAATAAATATCGCCCACTTATACCGGGCAGAGGACCAGGCGACCGAGGCTAAAAATTCTAAAGTCCTGGTTGAAGTGTTGAAACAAACCGACCCTGTAACACAACGTAACCCTGTAACAACACAACGTAACCCTGTAACAACACAACGTAACCCTGTAACACAACGTAACCCTGTAACAACACAACGTAACCCTGTAACAACACAACCTAACCCTGTAACAACACAACGTAACCCTGTAACAACACAACGTAACCCTGTAACAACACAACCTAACCCTGTAACAACACAACGTAACCCTGTAACAACACAACGTAACCCTGTAACAACACAACGTAACCCTGTAACAACACAAAGTAACCCTGTAACAACACAACGTATCCCTGTAACAACACAACGTAACCCTGTAACAACACAACCTAACCCTGTAACAACACAACCTAACCCTGTAACAACACAACGTAACCCTGTAACAACACAACGTAACCCTGTAACAACACAACGTAACCCTGTAACAACACAACGTAACCCTGTAACAACACAACGTAACCCTGTAACAACACAACGTAACCCTGTAACAACACAAAGTAACCCTGTAACAACACAACGTATCCCTGTAACAACACAACGTAACCCTGTAACAACACAACCTAACCCTGTAACAACACAACGTAACCCTGTAACAACACAACCTAACCCTGTAACAACACAACGTATCCCTGTAACAACACAACGTAACCCTGTAACAACAACGTAACCCTGTAACACAACGTAACCCTGTAACAACAACGTAACCCTGTAACAACACAACGTAACCCTGTAACAACACAACGTAACCCTGTAACAACACAACGTAACCCTGTAACAACACAACCTAACCCTGTAACAACACAACGTATCCCTGTAACAACAACCGTAACCCTGTAACAACACAACGTAACCCTGTAACAACAACAACGTAACCTGTAACAACACAACGTAACCCTGTAACAACACAACGTAACCCTGTAACAACACAACGTAACCCTGTAACACACAACGTAACCCTGTAACAACACAACGTAACCCTGTAACAACACAACGTAACCCTGTAACACACAACGTAACCCTGTAACACAACGTAACCCTGTAACAACACAACGTAACCCTGTAACAACACAACGTAACCCTGTAACAACACAACGTATCCCTGTAACAACACAACGTAACCCTGTAACAACACAACGTAACCCTGTAACAACACAACGTAACCCTGTAACACAACGTAACCCTGTAACAACACAACGTAACCCTGTAACAACACAACCTAACCCTGTAACAACACAACGTAACCCTGTAACAACACAACGTAACCCTGTAACAACACAACCTAACCCTGTAACAACACACAACCTAACCCTGTAACAACACAACCTAACCCTGTAACAACAACAACGTAACCCTGTAACAACACCAACGTAACCCTGTAACAACACAACGTAACCCTGTAACAACACAACGTAACCCTGTAACAACACAAAGTAACCCTGTAACAACACAACCTAACCCTGTAACAACACAACGTATCCCTGTAACAACACAACGTAACCCTGTAACAACACAACCTAACCCTGTAACAACACAACCTAACCCTGTAACAACACAAAGTAACCCTGTAACAACACAACCTAACCCTGTAACAACACAACGTATCCCTGTAACAACACAACATAACCCTGTAACAACACAACCTAACCCTGTAACAACACAACCTAACCCTGTAACAACACAACCTAACCCTGTAACAACACAACGTATCCCTGTAACAACACAACGTAACCCTGTAACAACACAACGTAACCCTGTAACACAACATAACCCTGTAACAACACAACCTAACCTTGTAACAACACAACGTATCCCTGTAACACAACGTAACCCTGTAACAACACAACGTAACCCTGTAACAACACAACGTAACCCTGTAACAACACAACGTAACCCTGTAACACAACGTAACCCTGTAACAACACAACGTAACCCTGTAACAACACAACGTAACCTTGTAACAACACAACGTAACCCTGTAACACAACGTAACCCTGTAACAACACAACGTAACCCTGTAACAACACAACGTAACCCTGTAACACAACGTAACCCTGTAACAACACAACGTAACCCTGTAACAACACAAAGTAACCCTGTAACAACACAACCTAACCCTGTAACAACACAACGTAACCCTGTAACAACACAACCTAACCCTGTAACAACACAACGTATCCCTGTAACAACACAACGTAACCCTGTAACAACACAACGTAACCCTGTAACAACACAACGTAACCCTGTAACAACACAACGTAACCCTGTAACACAACGTAACCCTGTAACAACACAACCTAACCTTGTAACAACACAACGTATCCCTGTAACACACACGTAACCCTGTAACAACACAACGTAACCCTGTAACAACACACACGTAACCCTGTAACAACACAACGTAACCCTGTAACACAACGTAACCCTGTAACAACACAACGTAACCCTGTAACAACACAACGTAACCTTGTAACAACACAACGTAACCCTGTAACACAACGTAACCCTGTAACAACACAACGTAACCCTGTAACAACACAACGTAACCCTGTAACCCTGTAACAACACAACGTAACCTTGTAACAACACAACGTAACCCTGTAACACAACGTAACCCTGTAACAACACAACGTAACCCTGTAACAACACAACGTAACCCTGTAACAACACAACGTAACCCTGTAACACAACGTAACCCTGTAACAACACAACGTAACCCTGTAACAACACAACCTAACCCTGTAACAACACAACGTATCCCTGTAACACAACGTAACCCTGTAACAACACAACGTAACCCTGTAACAACACAACGTAACCCTGTAACACAACGTAACCCTGTAACAACACAACGTAACCCTGTAACAACGCAACGTAACCCTGTAACACAACGTAACCCTGTAACAACACAACGTAACCCTGTAACAACACAACGTAACCCTGTAACACAACGTAACCCTGTAACAACACAACGTAACCCTGTAACACAACGTAACCCTGTAACACAACGTAACCCTGTAACACAACACAACGTAACCCTGTAACACAACGTAACCCTGTAACACAACACAACGTATCCCTGTAACACAACGTAACCCTGTAACACAACGTAACCCTGTAACACAACATAACCCTGTAACACAACACAACGTAACCCTGTAACACAACACAACGTAACCCTGTAACAACACCATGTAACACAACACAACGTAACCCTGTAACACAACACAACGTAACCCTGTAACACAACGTAACCCTGTAACACAACGTAACCCTGTAACACAACACAACGTAACCCTGTAACACAACGTAACCCTGTAACACAACACAACGTAACCCTGTAACACAACGTAACCCTGTAACACAACATAACCCTGTAACACAACACAACGTAACCCTGTAACACAACACAACGTAACCCTGTAACAACATAATGTAACACAACACAACGTAACCCTGTAACACAACGTATCCCTGTAACACAACGTAACCCTGTAACAACACAATGTAACCCTGTAACACAACACAACGTAACCCTGTAACAACACCATGTAACACAACACAACGTAACCCTGTAACACAACACAACGTAACCCTGTAACACAACACAACGTAACCCTGTAACAACACAATGTAACCCTGTAACACAACACAACGTAACCCTGTAACACAACGTAACCCTGTAACACAACGTAACCCTGTAACACAACACAACGTAACCCTGTAACACAACGTAACCCTGTAACACAACACAACGTAACCCTGTAACACAACGTAACCCTGTAACACAACATAACCCTGTAACACAACACAACGTAACCCTGTAACACAACACAACGTAACCCTGTAACAACATAATGTAACACAACACAACGTAACCCTGTAACACAACACAACGTAACCCTGTAACACAACGTATCCCTGTAACACAACGTAACCCTGTAACAACACAATGTAACCCTGTAACAACGTAACCCTGTAACACAACACAACGTAACCCTGTAACACAACACAATGTAACCCTGTAACACCTGGCTCTGGTTTTACCAGAATCTAAGGGTTTATAAAGACAAGAAAGAAAAGGGCGCGGGATAGGTGGAAATTGAAAAAATCCCTCTGGAGCCCCCCCAGATACAGTTAGGGTACTCCTAGGGGTCACAGTAGATTGATATCTTTAAAGAGCGCTTTTGCTTCTTAGTTGGTTAATAAAGCATGAGCTGAAAAATCAAAAGAGAATATATATTGTGCAGTATATTTAATAAAAATGTGCTCTATTTTTGTGAGTTTGTTTTAACACTGTGATTTTTTTATTAAATATACTGCACAATATATATTCTCTTTTGATTTTTCAGCTCATGCTTTATTAACCAACTAAGAAGCAAAAGCGCTCTTTAAAGATATCAATCTACTGTGACCCCTAGGAGTACCCGAACTGTATCTGGGGGGGCTCCAGAGGGATTTTTTCAATTTCCACCTATCTCGCGCCTTTTTTTTTTTTGTCTTTATTCTGTCAATTAAAGGTTAACAAGGTACCCTCATTAATTAAGAGGCTGCAGTGGGAAAGATTCTACCTGTGTATTTTTTGCTCTAAGGGTTTATAGCCATTATTTTATGCTCAGTTTGTGCCTCGCTTGTGGCTGAGGTTTGTTTTTATGCTCAGTTTGTGCCTCGCTTGTGGCTGAGGTTTGTTTTTATGCTCAGTTTGTGCCTCGCTTGTGGCTGAGGTTTGTTTTTATGCTCAGTTTTTGCCTCGCTTGTGGCTGAGGTTTGTTTTTATGCTCAGTTGGTGCCTCGCTTGTGGCTGAGGTTTGTTTTTATGCTCAGTTGGTGCCTCGCTTGTGGCTGAGGTTTGTTTTTATGCTCAGTTGGTGCCTCGCTTGTCGCTGAGGTTTGTTTTTATGCTCAGTTGGTGCCTCGCTTGTGGCTGAGGTTTGTTTTTATGCTCAGTTGGTGCCTCGCTTGTGGCTAAGGTTTGTTTTTATGCTCAGTTTGTGCCTCACTTGTCGCTGAGGTTTGTTTTTATGCTCAGTTTGTGCCTCGCTTGTGGCTGAGGTTTGTTTTTATGCTCAGTTGGTGCCTCGCTTGTCGCTGAGGTTTGTTTTATGCTCAGTTTGTTCCTCACTTGTCGCTGAGGTTGGTTTTTATGCTCAGTTTGTGCCTCGCTTGTGGCTGAGGTTTGTTTTTATGCTCAGTTGGTGCCTCGCTTGTCGCTGAGGTTTGTTTTATGCTCAGTTTGTTCCTCACTTGTCGCTGAGGTTGTTTTTATGCTCAGTTTGTGCCTCGCTTGTGGCTGAGGTTTGTTTTTATGCTCAGTTGGTGCCTCGCTTGTCGCTGAGGTTTGTTTTATGCTCAGTTTGTTCCTCACTTGTCGCTGAGGTTTGTTTTTATGCTCAGTTTGTGTCGCGCTTGTCGCTGAAGTTTGGTTTTATGCTCAGTTGGTGCCTCGCTTGTCGCTGAGGTTTGTTTTATGCTCAGTTTGTTCCTCACTTGTCGCTGAGGTTTGTTTTTATGCTCAGTTTGTGTCGCGCTTGTCGCTGAAGTTTGGTTTTATGCTAAGTTTGTGCCTCGCTTGTGGCTGAGCTTTGTTTTTATGCTCAGTTTGTGTCACGCTTGTCGCTGAGGTTTGTTTTATGCTTTGGACGTTTTATGGTCATTACTAGAGAACTATCACGTAATCCGTTATTTGTCTTAAGGTTTTACCTTTTGAGACCTTGATATAAAGTAACTCTTTCTCTCCCAGGGGAAAGTTTGCCGTGGTCAGAAGGTGCGTGGAACTAATCACTGGCAAAGAATATGCTGCTAAATTCCTGCGAAAGCGCAGAAAGGGCGAAGACTGCCGTACGGACATCGTGAATGAGATCGCCATCTTGGAAATGGCTCACTTCTCTCCCTACGTGGTGGATCTCCATGAGGTGTATGAGACCAGCAGTGAGATGGTTCTGGTGATGGAATAGTAAGTCACATTAGTGTAAATTTTATATATTAATGATCTGCAGGTCTCCAGGGAAATCCTCTGTCGGGGTCTCAAGCTCCGGCCCCCCAGATGTTGATGGTCCAATATTTCCCATCCTGATTTGCAAAGATGGCCTGAGACTCATGGGAGTTGCAGTTCAGAAACCTCTGGGGGCCGGAGTTGGAGATCGCTGATCTATAGTGACCCAAACAGAGAATGTGCAGCCCCTCTAATGCCACCGCGCCGACAGGACCAGCATGGGGGGGGGGCATTATATATCTACCGTCCAAACAGTCCGGGCGCCAGACTTGCTGTTTCTCCTCCTGCAGTATTTCGGTGTTTGCCTCGATTCCCCCCCCCCTCTTTGCAGACTCGGTATTACTCTGTATTGTGGGGAGACTCGCACGTGTTCCAGTTATGAAAGGGTTGTTAACTTGGTTTTCAGAAAGGCTTTTTCTCAGAATGTCTCGACCTGCATCCGGCGTCTTCCTCTCGGCACCTTTTACCGGCAGCCACATCCTGTCTGAGCTAAATCCACCGGCATCGCCACAAATCGTGCGTCTAGTCTCAAATATCACCTTATAAGGAGAAATGTAACCAAAAATCTGTAAATCCCACGCGCAGACCTGTTAAACACCACGGCTTTCGTGATGGCGCTCACCGCGGACATACAGGCCCAGCGTCAATGTACAATGTATCCAGTGCGTTTAAAGCTTCACGTTCCATCCAGCATTAGAACTTTTATCACTTTCCTGGAATAAATGGCGACACATGATGATAGAGAGGTCGACCACCTGACTCTGTGACAAGGTATCTGACCGACCCAAAATCGCTCCTCACCTCTCCCTGCATTAACTCGTCCCTCCAGCCCCCTCCTGTTTCTATCCCCCTCACCCCTCGATTGTAAGTTCCCACGGGAATAGGGTCCACATGTCCTCCTGTATCTGCTGACAGCATTACTCACCTGCCTTTTGTATGTATTGTAGAATTGTCCTGTCTTTACCCATTGCACCTTGTACAGCGCTGCGGATTGTGTTGGCGCTTAATATATAATAATATTGCTGGAGAATTGCAACTTAAAGTGAAAAGGTCTGAAAAGCGTTTGTCCGTCCGTCCCGTGAGGCCAAATCTGCAACAATTCATAACTTGACCCCGATGGGAATCTTCTCTTCCTCCAATCAGGTTCCTCCTGAGCCGTAAATGGAGGAAATAATGGAAAATCTCTTCTAAAACTATGAAACGTTTACTTGCATTATTTTAAGGGGGGGGGCGGCAAGTCCTGATAAACACAGGCCCAGATTTTAATGTAATATCCGGCTATCAGCTTCTGGGGTAGGGAGGTTGTGTGGGGGGGGGTAGGGAGGTTGTGTGGGGGGGGGTAGGGAGGTTGTGTGGGGGGGTAGGGAGGTTGTGTGTGGGGGGGTAGGGAGGTGTGTGTGTGGGGGGTAGGGAGGTTGTGTGTGTGGGGGGTAGGGAGGTTGTGTGTGTGGGGGGTAGGGAGGTTGTGTGTGTGGGGGGGTAGGGAGGTTGTGTGTGTGGGGGTAGGGAGGTTGTGTTGTGGGGGGTAGGGAGGTTGTTGTGTGGGGGGGTAGGGAGGTGTGTGGGGGGGTAGGGAGGTTGTGGGGGGTAGGGAGGTTGTGGGGGGTAGGGAGGTTGTGTGGGGGGTAGGGAGGTTGTGTGTGGAGGGTAGGGAGGTTGTTGGGGGGTAGGGAGGTTGTTGGGGGGTAGGGAGGTTGTGTGGGGGGTAGGGAGGTTGTGGGGGGGTTGGGAGGTTTTGTGTGGGGGGTTGGGAGGTTGTGTGTGGGGGTTGGGAGGTTGTGTGTGGGGGGGTAGGGAGGTTGTGTGGGGGGGTAGGGAGGTTGTGTGTGGGGGGTAGGGAGGTTGTGTGTGGGGGGTTGGGAGGTTGTGTGTGGGGGGGTAGGGAGGTTGTGTGGGGGGGGTTGGGAGGTTTTGTGTGGGGGGGTTGGAGGTTGTGTGTGGGGGGTAGGGAGGTTGTGTGTGTGGGGGGTTGGGAGGTTTTGTGTGGGGGGGGTTGGGAGGTTTTGTGTGGGGGGTTGGGAGGTTGTGTGTGGGGGGTTGGGAGGTTGTGTGTGGGGGGGGTTGGGAGGTTTTGTGTGGGGGGGTTGGGAGGTTTTGTGTGGGGGGGTTGGGAGGTTTTGTGTGGGGGGGGTTGGGAGGTTTTGTGGGGTGTAGAGATCTCAGACATGGAAACTGTATGGAAATGGTTGAAATCCTTTTATTGTCCGCGGGGCTTTTACACCCCAAAACACTGAGGTGAATAAAAGCTGCAGCACCTGTGGAAGGAAGGTCTGCAATATTGCTTTATCCATCAAACTTAACCGTTTCAGCGCTGCGGCTTCACAGAACGATCTGTACAATTAACGCGCCGGTATCTCCATGAGGGTCGTGTTAAGTGGGTGTTTTACCGAGGGCCACGTGGTCAGGTTAAAGCCTCATGCCTGGTGCTGGTCGGCCGCCAGGGTCTAATCCAAAGGACTTAAAATTCTCTTATCTTCTCACCTTGCCATCTACATGAGGTGTCTACAAGGAGTCCAACCTGAGGGGGACACGTCCTGCGTGACTGTTACGGATCCTGGTATCCCAGGCGCCCCTTTCCGCTGAAACACAGGAGATATTTCCACACACACAGACGACACTTACTATTTTATTTTATTTATTTATTTATAAAGGATTTTACCAGGAAGGATACATTGAGATTTCTCTCGTTTTCAAGTATGTCCTGGGTTCAAGAAACATTGAAGTGTTACAGTTACAGAAATACAAAGTAATAAATGCGAGATATTAAACAACACAAATATACAGATTAACAGAAAATAAATATGTAGGAAATATAGTCACTGTGTTACATGTTTACAGGTGCATTCTGTATATAGTCACTGTGTTACATGTTTACAGGCGCATTCTGTATATAGTCACTGTGTTACATGTTTACAGGTGCATTCTGTATATAGTCACTGTGTTACATGTTTACAGGTGCATTCTGTATATAGTCACTGTGTTACATGTTTACAGGTGCATTCTGTATATAGTCACTGTGTTACATGTTTACAGGTGCATTCTGTATATAGTCACTGGGTTACATGTTTACAGGTGCATTCTGTATATAGTCACTGTGTTACATGTTTACAGGTGCATTCTGTATATAGTCACTGTGTTACATGTTTACAGGCGCATTCTGTATATAGTCACTGTGTTACATGTTTACAGGTGCATTCTGTATATAGTCACTGTGTTACATGTTTACAGGTGCATTCTGTATATAGTCACTGTGTTACATGTTTACAGGCGCATTCTGTATATAGTCACTGTGTTACATGTTTACAGGTGCATTCTGTATATAGTCACTGTGTTACATGTTTACAGGCGCATTCTGTATATAATCACTGTGTTACATGTTTACAGGCGCATTCTGTATATAGTCACTGTGTTACATGTTTACAGGAGCATTCTGTATATAGTCACTATGTTACATGTTTACAGGCGCATTCTATATATAGTCACTGTGTTACATGTTTACAGGTGCATTCTGTATATAGTCATTGTGTTACATGTTTACAGGCGCATTCTGTATATAGTCACTGTGTTACATGTTTACAGGTGCATTCTGTATATAGTCACTGTGTTACATGTTTACAGGCGCATTCTGTATATAGTCACTGTGTTACATGTTTACAGGAGCATTCTGTATATAGTCACTGTGTTACATGTTTACAGGCGCATTCTATATATAGTCACTGTGTTACATGTTTACAGGTGCATTCTGTATATAGTCATTGTGTTACATGTTTACAGGCGCATTCTGTTTATAGTCACTGTGTTACATGTTTACAGGCGCATTCTGTATATAGTCACTGTGTTACATGTTTACAGGCGCATTCTGTATATAGTCACTGTGTTACATGTTTACAGGCGCATTCTGTATATAGTCACTGTGTTACATGTTTACAGGCGCATTCTGTATATAGTCACTGTGTTACATGTTTACAGGCGCATTCTGTATATAGTCACTGTGTTACATGTTTACAGGCGCATTCTGTATATAGTCACTGTGTTACATGTTTACAGGCGCATTCTGTATATAGTCACTGTGTTACATGTTTACAGGCGCATTCTGTATATAGTCACTGTGTTACATGTTTACAGGCGCATTCTGTATATAGTCACTGTGTTACATGTTTACAGGCGCATTCTGTATATAGTCACTGTGTTACATGTTTACAGGTGCATTCTGTATATAGTCACTGTGTTACATGTTTACAGGCGCATTCTGTATATAGTCACTGTGTTACATGTTTACAGGTGCATTCTGTATATAGTCACTGTGTTACATGTTTACAGGTGCATTCTGTATATAGTCACTGTGTTACATGTTTACAGGCGCATTCTGTATATAGTCACTGTGTTACATGTTTACAGGTGCATTCTGTATATAGTCACTGTGTTACATGTTTACAGGCGCATTCTGTATATAAATCACTGTGTTACATGTTTACAGGCGCATTCTGTATATAGTCACTGTGTTACATGTTTACAGGAGCATTCTGTATATAGTCACTATGTTACATGTTTACAGGCGCATTCTATATATAGTCACTGTGTTACATGTTTACAGGTGCATTCTGTATATAGTCATTGTGTTACATGTTTACAGGCGCATTCTGTATATAGTCACTGTGTTACATGTTTACAGGTGCATTCTGTATATAGTCACTGTGTTACATGTTTACAGGCGCATTCTGTATATAGTCACTGTGTTACATGTTTACAGGAGCATTCTGTATATAGTCACTGTGTTACATGTTTACAGGCGCATTCTATATATAGTCACTGTGTTACATGTTTACAGGTGCATTCTGTATATAGTCATTGTGTTACATGTTTACAGGCGCATTCTGTATATAGTCACTGTGTTACATGTTTACAGGCGCATTCTGTATATAGTCACTGTGTTACATGTTTACAGGCGCATTCTGTATATAGTCACTGTGTTACATGTTTACAGGCGCATTCTGTATATAGTCACTGTGTTACATGTTTACAGGTGCATTCTGTATATAGTCACTGTGTTACATGTTTACAGGCGCATTCTGTATATAGTCACTGTTACATGTTTACAGGAGCATTCTGTATATAGTCACTGTGTTACATGTTTACAGGCGCATTCTGTATATAGTCACTGTGTTACATGTTTACAGGCGCATTCTGTATATAGTCACTGTGTTACATGTTTACAGGAGCATTCTGTATATAGTCACTATGTTACATGTTTACAGGCGCATTCTATATATAGTCACTGTGTTACATGTTTACAGGTGCATTCTGTATATAGTCATTGTGTTACATGTTTACAGGCGCATTCTGTATATAGTCACTGTGTTACATGTTTACAGGTGCATTCTGTATATAGTCACTGTGTTACATGTTTACAGGCGCATTCTGTATATAGTCACTGTGTTACATGTTTACAGGAGCATTCTGTATATAGTCACTGTGTTACATGTTTACAGGCGCATTCTATATATAGTCACTGTGTTACATGTTTACAGGTGCATTCTGTATATAGTCATTGTGTTACATGTTTACAGGCGCATTCTGTATATAGTCACTGTGTTACATGTTTACAGGCGCATTCTGTATATAGTCACTGTGTTACATGTTTACAGGCGCATTCTGTATATAGTCACTGTGTTACATGTTTACAGGCGCATTCTGTATATAGTCACTGTGTTACATGTTTACAGGTGCATTCTGTATATAGTCACTGTGTTACATGTTTACAGGCGCATTCTGTATATAGTCACTGTTACATGTTTACAGGAGCATTCTGTATATAGTCACTGTGTTACATGTTTACAGGCGCATTCTGTATATAGTCACTGTGTTACATGTTTACAGGCGCATTCTGTATATAGTCACTGTGTTACATGTTTACAGGCGCATTCTGTATATAGTCACTGTGTTACATGTTTACAGGCGCATTCTGTATATAGTCACTGTGTTACATGTTTACAGGTGCATTCTGTATATAGTCACTGTGTTACATGTTTACAGGCGCATTCTGTATATAGTCACTGTGTTACATGTTTACAGGAGCATTCTGTATATAGTCACTGTGTTACATGTTTACAGGCGCATTCTGTATATAGTCACTGTGTTACATGTTTACAGGCGCATTCTGTATATAGTCACTGTGTTACATGTTTACAGGCGCATTCTGTATAGTCACTGTGTTACATGTTTACAGGCGCATTCTGTATATAGTCACTGTGTTACATGTTTACAGGCGCATTCTGTATATAGTCACTGTGTTACATGTTTACAGGCGCATTCTGTATATAGTCACTGTGTTACATGTTTACAGGCGCATTCTGTATATAGTCACTGTGTTACATGTTTACAGGCGCATTCTGTATATAGTCACTGTGTTACATGTTTACAGGCGCATTCTGTATATAGTCACTGTGTTACATGTTTACAGGCGCATTCTGTATATAGTCACTGTGTTACATGTTTACAGGTGTATTCTGTATATAGTCACTGTGTTACATGTTTACAGGCGCATTCTGTATATAGTCACTGTGTTACATGTTTACAGGCGCATTCTGTATATAGTCACTGTGTTACATGTTTACAGGCGCATTCTGTATATAGTCACTGTGTTACATGTTTACAGGCGCATTCTGTATATAGTCACTGTGTTACATGTTTACAGGCGCATTCTGTATATAGTCACTGTGTTACATGTTTACAGGTGTATTCTGTATATAGTCACTGTGTTACATGTTTACAGGCGCATTCTGTATATAGTCACTGTGTTACATGTTTACAGGCGCATTCTGTATATAGTCACTGTGTTACATGTTTACAGCGCATTCTGTATATAGTCACTGTGTTACATGTTTACAGGCGCATTCTGTATATAGTCACTGTGTTACATGTTTACAGGGCAATCTGTATATAGTCACTGTGTTACATGTTTACAGGCGCATTCTGTATATAGTCACTGTGTTACATGTTTACAGGCGCATTCTGTATATAGTCACTGTGTTACATGTTTACAGGCGCATTCTGTATATAGTCACTGTGTTACATGTTTACAGGCGCATTCTGTATATAGTCACTGTGTTACATGTTTACAGGCGCATTCTGTATATAGTCACTGTGTTACATGTTTACAGGCGCATTCTGTATATAGTCACTGTGTTACATGTTTACAGGCGCATTCTGTATATAGTCACTGTGTTACATGTTTACAGGCGCATTCTGTATATAGTCACTGTGTTACATGTTTACAGGGCATTCTGTAATATAGTCACTGTGTTACATGTTTACAGGCGCATTCTGTATATAGTCACTGTGTTACATGTTTACAGGCGCATTCTGTATATAGTCACTGTGTTACATGTTTACAGGCGTATTCTGTATAATAGTCACTGTGTTACATGTTTACAGGCGCATTCTGTATATAGTCACTGTGTTACATGTTTACAGGCGCATTCTGTATATAGTCACTGTGTTACATGTTTACAGGCGCATTCTGTATATAGTCACTGTGTTACATGTTTACAGGCGCATTCTGTATATAGTCACTGTGTTACATGTTTACAGGCGCATTCTGTATATAGTCACTGTGTTACATGTTTACAGGCGCATTCTGTATATAGTCACTGTGTTACATGTTTACAGGCGCATTCTGTATATAGTCACTGTGTTACATGTTTACAGGCGCATTCTGTATATAGTCACTGTGTTACAATGTTTACAGGCGCATTCTGTATATAGTCACTGTGTTACATGTTTACAGGCGCATTCTGTATATAGTCACTGTGTTACATGTTTACAGGCGAATTCTGTAATATAGTCACTGTGTTAAATGTTTACAGGCGCATTCTGTATATAAATCACTGTGTTACATGTTTACAGGCGCATTCTGTATATAGTCACTGTGTTAACAGTGGTTTTACAGGAGCATTCTGTATATAGTCACTATGTTACATGTTTACAGGCGCATTCTATATATAGTCACTGTGTTACATGTTTACAGGTGCATTCTGTATATAGTCATTGTGTTACATGTTTACAGGCGCATTCTGTATATAGTCACTGTGTTACATGTTTACAGGCGCATTCTGTATATAGTCACTGTGTCACATGTTTACAGGCGCATTCTGTATATAGTCACTGTGTTACATGTTTACAGGCGCATTCTGTATATAGTCACTGTGTTACATGTTTACAGGTGCATTCTGTATATAGTCACTGTGTTACATGTTTACAGGTGCATTCTGTATATAGTCACTGTTACATGTTTACAGGTGCATTCTGTATTAAGGTATGTTAGTAAGGAGCTCTTGAGTGACTTTAGACTGGGGGAAGATTTGATGGTGTCTGGGAGGTTATTCCATAAATGTGGTGCTCTGTAGGAAAATGAGGATCGAGCCACTTGCTTTTTGTCTTGTGGTATTGCAAGTAAGGTGCTGGTCCTGGATCGGAGGTTATAGGATGAGGGAGCTGCTGGGGGAAGCAGTCTAGTCAGGTAGGGTGGCAGCTTCCCAGAAATGCTCTTAAACACCAGGCTGGAAAGGTGAAGGGTGCGTCTGGATTCCAGTGATGGCCAGTTTAGCTCTATGTAGATGTTTCGCATTCGCAATCCAAATGGAGAATGCTTTATTTTCACTGTAGACACACAGGTAACAGTTGAGACTCAGCCCCCTCCCATACAGAATACATTACAGATTAGATCAAGAGTCTCCAGTCAGAGAACAATAGAAGGAGCCAATCAACACAATAGATTAGATAAAACGTAAACAAACAGTGTGTTATGACTAGAGGGAAACGGGAGCCTTCTTACAGCAGGGAGCACACAATATACAGAGAGGGGGGTAGCCACAGAGGAGTACAATATAAAGGCAGAGGCAGGGGCGGACTGACCCATCGAGCACTCGGGCACTGCCCAAGGGCCCACGGGTCAGTAGGGGCCCGGTTTGAGGCAATGCAGAGGGGCCCCCGCCGGTTTCCCTCCGATCACTAAACAGGCAGCCAGCAGCGCTCCAAAAATGCCGCTGTGGCGCCTGCGCCGCCCCCTCATGTGACACATGAGGGGGCGGTGCAGGCGCCACCACGGAATTTTTGTAGCGCCGGTGGCTGCCTGTTCAGTGATCGGAGGGAAACCGGCGGGGGGCCCTCTGCGTCGCCTCAAACCGGCTCCTCAGACAGTGCCGCCAGTGAGCAATGGGGGGGGGGGGTGCAATATATACCCATGTTTGAGCTGGGGGGGCAAGTAAATACCCATGTTTGAGCTACTGGGGGCAATTTATTTCCATGTTTGAGCTGCTGGGGGTAATTGATATGCATGTTTGAGCTGCTGGGGGCAATTTATTTCCATGTTTGAGCTGCTGGGGGTAATTTATATGCATGTTTGAGCTACTGGGGCAATTTATTTCAATGTTTGAGCTGCTGGGGGCAATTTATACCCACGTGTGAGCTGCTAGGGGCAGTATATACCCATGTTTGAGCTGCTGGGGGCAATTTATTTCCATGTTTGAGCTGCTGGGGGTAATTTATATGCATGTTTGAGCTACTGGGGCAATTTATTTCAATGTTTGAGCTGCTGGGGGCAATTTATACCCACGTGTGAGCTGCTAGGGGCAGTATATACCCATGTGTGAGCTGCTGGGGGCAACATATATCCACGTGTGAGCTGCTGGGGGCAGTATATACCCATGTGTGAGCTGCTGGGGGCAACATATATCCACGTGTGAGCTGCTGGGGGCAACATATATCCACGTGTGAGCTGCTGGGGGCAGTATATACCCATGTTTGAGCTGCTGGGGCAATAGATCCATGTGTGAGCTGCACATTACTGTGGGTTTATTGCTGTGCAGCTCTGTAATACGCTCATACACACTGCACATTCCAGTGAGTTTTATTGCTGTGGAGCTCTATGATGTGCCGTGTGTCAGAATTATACAGTATCTGTTAAAGTGATCGGCAGTTTCCCACATTTGCCACAGGGACTTTCTGTGCCGCGGCGCAGCCTTAGCTGCAATGAGTGGGTGACGGCTGCTGCAGCAGAGCGGTGACAATCTGTAAGTATGGAGGGGGGGGCACAATTCGCTGCTGGGTCCAAATGGATTTTATTCACACGGTTTTCAAAAAGGTTATTTTTAGGAGTTCAGAAACAAATTCTTTAGCACAATAATGTACATGTGGGTGTTGCGTTGTAGGGTGTGGTTTTTATGGGTGTGGCCTTCTGTGGGTGCGGAACAAGGGGGGCCATTAGTTGTCAGTCCGTCCCTGGACAGAGGACAACTAATACAGAGATGTACACTATACAGAGAGAATAAACTGTAAAGCAAAATACTTGCAAATAAACATTGGGGCGGCCGTTTGGTCACAGTGACCTTTAAGGCACAATCCATCCCATAACTCTTGGCATCCTGTGGCTTTGCCGGCCTGGTCCACTTTCTGCAGGTCGGCTCAGACTTTCCTGAATATATAATATGAAATGGACCAGGTGCTCAAACTTCTTTCAGATGGGCAGAAACTACAAGGACCTGGCCAAGAGTCTATCAAGCAGAATAACCCTGATAAAGGAGGTTCACTGCTTCTGGTGGTGGCCCCTGCCTGGCTGTGCGTGATGGGAGTGCTGCTCCATTGTGGAATGGTTTGTCTAGGGGTCAGGATGTTCTTGTGATCAGACATTAGAATCGTGACTATCCCAAGGTCAGAGAAGAAAAACCACTGATCTTCATAAAGAGGAGTAAAACCTGTTCTAGGCCCATTAGGTGGTGTGAGGGGGGGGGCGCATTCAGGTAGAGTTTGGGGGTTACGGTGCGATGGGGTGGGGTGTCGCTAAACTGTAGTCTCGGCTTTGCTGCTCATGATTAAAAGAACAGGGATCCCAAATTCAGCTGAAATGAAGAAACTGGCTTGGGGGAATAATGATGCGTCACGTGGCGGAGCCGCGATGCTCGGGAATAAGTCTCTGCCTCCAGCAACGCATGAAGTGGAATTAAAACACGCAAACGTCTTGGCTTCGGGCGTTTCTGAGGTTGATCAGTAACTTCGCTGTTGGTTCGGGGTCTGTTAATAAAGGGCTTTAATTCCCCCTCATTTTCCTGATCAGGTTTTGCAGATGTCGGCTTTTCTGGATAAAATGAGTAAATGCCCCCTCGGCGTCAGCATTAAACGCGCTGTGAATTCTCCGCACGATCTCGGCGTCACAAGGTTATTAAATGGTCAAAACCAGCAAATGTCCTGATTAGCTGCGACTTTCTGCCGGCAGGTGATGTATGGAAAGCGTGGGGCGCGCGTGGATCTGCATTCTGTAACAAGATGCGACCTGCCGAGATTTTCCGACCAATCAGCCGAAAAACCATAAAATGCTGAAAACGTAAAAACCATAAAATAATAAACACAGCTGTATAAAACAAGCGGCCGTAATGTCAGCGCGCGCCAGAATAAAGGGGGCAGGGGGTGAGATGAGGGGCTGCGAAACTTCTCAGAATACAGGGTAGAAAATGAAGCCCAATGGAGAAAATTCCTGACACGTCAGAACCAAGTCGAGTCCAACAGCATGCAGGAAGCATGTGTCCATGAAACCCAGGCCCCCAGACTGAACGGCAGCCCCCCAGACACACAGACTGACCAGCAGGCCCCCAGACAGAGTGACCGGCAGGCCCCCAGACACACCGGCAGGCCCCCAGACACACCGGCAGCTCCCCAGACTGACCGGCAGGCCCCCAGACACACCGGCAGCCCCCCTGACAGACTGACCGGCAGGCCCCCAGACACACCGGCAGCCCCCCTGACAGACTGACCGGCAGGCCCCCAGACACACCGGCAGGCCCCCAGACAGACTGACCGGCAGCACCCCAGGCAGAGAGACCTTTCTAAAAGACTTGTTTCTCTTTTATTTTGCAGTGCTGCAGGAGGAGAAATCTTCAATCAATGCGTTGCAGACCAAGACGAAGCCTTCACAGAGAAAGACGTGATCCGGCTGATTGATCAGATTCTCCAGGGGATCTTGTACCTGCATAGAAACAACGTTGTCCATCTGGACTTAAAGGTAACGCACAGAAGAAAACAAAGACCTGATACGGTCATGAGAATCGAGATATGACAAGTTACAGAACCAATGAATGAAGATCCACCAGACGTGTCATGCGAAACGAGTCGTCCTCTCCAACAATCACAACGAACACACTTCAGGACATACTTGAAAACAAGAGAAATCTTAATGTATCCTTCCTGGTAAAATCCTTTCTCAAAAAAAAATCAAAAAAAAAATCGCCCATAATGTTGCCCAGTCTAGTGTTTTACGCTGCACTGAAGACATTGCTGGTGCTCCCTGCCCAAACGACGGCGCGTGATGTGACAGTGCATAATGTAACGGCGCGTGATGTGACGGAGCATAATGTAACGGCGCATGATGTAACGGCGCGTGATGTGACGGCACATAATGTAACGGCGCATAATGTAACAGCGCGTGATGTGTCATTATCAGACTGGAGGAGTTTAAAGGGAGTCCAGGAGAAATGGGATTATTTAAAGGAAGCATTATTGAAGGCCACAGGAAATTGCATTTGGCTTGTTAGCAAAAACAAAAAAGGGAAGAAACCACTGTGGTCTCTACAGAAGTGGCCAAAATAGTGAAGAACAAAAAGACAGCATTCAATAATTATAAAACAACTCAGAGTGAAGAAGATAGGCAAACCTATAAGATTAGACAGAAAGAGGCAAAGCAATTTATAAGAGCTTCCAAAGCACACGCAGAAGAGAAAATAGCTCAGTCAGTAAAAAAAGGGGGACAAAACATTTTTTTAGATACATAAACGAGAAAAGAAAAGTAAAACAAGGATTAGTTAGATTAAAAACAAAGGAAGGAAGGTATGTAGAAGAGGATAAAAGTCTCGCTGACTGCCTCAATGAATATTTTTGTTCAGTCTTTGCAGAAGAAAAGGAAGGAAAGGGACCTCAGTTAGGAGGAAACACTAACGAGACATTTACATATGAGTTTACAGAGGAGGAGGTTCTACAGCAGCTGTCTAAAGTAAAGACAAATAAGTCAATGGGGCCTGATGGGATCCACCCTAAATTATTAAAAGAGCTCAGTGATGTAATAGCAAAACCGTTAACAAGGATTGGTTAAATAAATCTGATAACGGGAGTCGTCCCAGAAGACTGGAAATTAGCAAATGTTGTGCCCATTTACAAGAAGGGTAGTAGGGAGGAATCGGGGAACTATAGGCCAGTTAGTCTTACGTCAGTAGTGGGGAAATTAATGGAAACCATGTTAAAGGAAAGGATTGTTGCACATCTAAAAACACATACAGTTGTGTTCAAAATTATTCAACCCCCACGGAAATTGAGTGTTTTGGCCAGTTTGACATTGATTTTTTTTTTTTTTTTGTAATTCTTTATTTATAGAATTATAAAACAGTCTCACGTACTCAAACGAGGATACGACCCCACTGGGCCTGCAAAACAAGTAACCAAATACAAAGCAATATCACGTGTGGTAACTAGGTACAAGATTGCAAAAGAGAGGAATCTGGACCACTCAGAAAAACAAAAATACCTGAAGCGAGATAAAAATAAAAAGTAAAAATCAAAAAGGAAGGGGGAGGGTAAGAGGGTGTGTGGGAGGGGGACAGGGAGGGAGTGAGTAAGATGGGGGGGAAGTTAGGAGGGGAACTCCTCACATCCGTTGCCCCAAACCGTAAGCATGAAGGGTATATAATAAGGTTAATCCGTAACTCCAGATGCACGGGGAGACAACAGCAAAAACAAGCCAAGAGTCCATATCAAATGTAAAATAAGGGGAAATGGCAAAATGTGGAGGAACTGTCCAAACATTGAAAAGCACGGAAGACAAGGATTGTCCAGAGCTTAAAAAATAAAGTTAGTGACATGTCTCAACCCGGCCGGGCTTCTGATGGGCTTAGTGAGATGCCCGCAGCCGCGAGGTCAGCCCAGGCTGATTCGGGATCAGTAACCGTATACGGTATATTATTGTGGGTCACCACTAAAGAGCCAGCCAGGCCCCAGCGATACCGAATCCCCTTACAGCGGAGAACAGTCGTCACGTCACGGAACCTCCGGCGGGCCATCAAGGTCAAAAACGGTAGGTCGTGGTATAATGCTAAAGTTGTTCCTTCAAATAGCACGGGATCTCGGGCGCCGGGGGAAGACATAAGCTTCGCCTTCAGGGCAACATCTCGGAAAACAACCACCACGTCCCCAGGAACCCCTCTGGGCGCCGCCGCCGCCTTCCGGACCCGAAACGCTGCTCCAACTAGCTCGGGTGTCGTAGAGGGCAGACCTGAGACCTGAAGCGCCAGTCGTTCCACGTAGGGCAGCAAGTCATTAGCTAATACTGAGGCTGGGATGCCTCTGACCCGGACGTTTCGGCGTCGGTGACGAGACTCCAAAGTTTCCACCGAGCGAGTTAGGGTTTCCACCTGGGAGCGGAGGACAGTTAGCTAGTCAGAAAGGTGAGACTGCTCCTGAGCTACCCCATCAGTCTTCCCTCTCACCTCCGTTACTTGCGCTCGGAGCACCTCCACCTCCGCTCGTACTGCCGCCACCTCCGGTCTCCACATGCCTCTTATTTCCTCCAGAATCCGACGGAGGTCCCCCTTCGTAGAGGGGAGATCGTCATCCTCCTCCGCAATCTGTGTAACACTGCCAGATCCAGGAGGTCCCACCAATGTTCCCGGTTCCTGGGTCCCTGTGGCGGAGCCGTCACCCACCGAGGCCTCGCTACATGCGGCGGAGAGTAGCTGCTCTTCTGCCGAGTCTCCTTCTGAGGAATCATGCTGGGCTGCCAAGACCTTCGAAGACGCCGCCAACGCGGCCTTCCGTTTTTTTTGCGCTCTTTTTTTGGCGGCCGCAGTAGGAGGGAGCGATCCCAGTGACTGAGATGGCGGGGTAACCCAGGACATGCCCAATCCATCTCCCGTGGGCCAGGAGGGGTCCTCGTCCCCCATGGAGTCATAGCCGGACGGGAAAGAAAGTGAGGCCGTTGCCTTCCGGGAGACAGGTCCTCCAGCCATCGATTCCCTTATGTCCCTTTGGCCAGGGCCACCAGTCTGGTGAGGGCGTTGGGGTATTTTCTTACCCATGTGAGCAGCAGAAAGACACCGGAAAACACCACCAAATCCCACAATCGCTTCTGGTAAGGTCAGGTAGAATAGGCCCGAAGTATAGGCCCCAACTCTCCAGGTCAAAAATTTCCTCACCGGGTGCACAGAAATGTCCACCCGGGCTTACTAGGCAGTCTGGTAGTAGGGGGGAGCAATTCTGAAGCAATATGAGTGGAAAAAAATAGCGAAAAGTCGGTAATTAAGCAGGAGCTCAGCAACATGCGTCCACTCGCTAACACAGCTAGCCACGCCCCCCCGTTTGACATTGATTTTGATCAGTCATCTTGCTTACAATTAAATCAAAGAGGCACGTGTAGGTCAGACAAATATAACATAACATTTATAATGAAATAAGCACAAATGTCTTTTCTGTGCTCACATCATTATCAGTTTTATTCAACCCCCAAGTGACATTCAATCTTAGTACTTAGTACAACATCCTTTTACAGTTATAACAGCTTTTAAACGGGAAGCATAGCTTGACACAAGTGTCTTGCAGCCATCTACGGGTATCTTCGCCCATTCGTCATGGGCAAAAGCCTCCAGTTCAGTCACATTCTTAGGCTTGCGCACTGCAACTGCTTTCTTTAAGTCCCACCAGAGGTTCTCAATCGGATTTAAGTCAGGTGACTGCGATGGCCACTCCAAAATGTTCCAGCCTTTAATCTGCAACCATGCTCTAGTGGACTTGGAGGTATGCTTGGGATCATTGTCCTGTTGAAAGGTCCAACGTCTCCCAAGCCTCAGGTTTGTGACGGACTGCATCACATTGTCATCCAACATCTCCTGGTACTGAAGAGAATTCATGGTACCTTGCACACGCTGAAGCTTCCCTGTACCTGCAGAAGCAAAACAGCCCCAAAGCATGATTGACCCCCCGCCATGCTTCACAGTAGGCAAGGTGTTCTTTTCTTCATAGGCCTTGTTCTTCCTCCTCCAAACATAGTGTTGATCCATGGGCCCAAACAGTTCTAATTTTGTTTCATCAGTCCACAGAACACTATCCCAAAACTTCTGTGGTTTGTCCACATGACTTTCGGCATACTGCAGTCGACTCTTCTTATTCTTTGGACACAGCAAGGGGGTGCGCCTGGGAGTTCTGGCATGGAGGCCTTCATTACGCAGTGTGCGCCGTATTGTCTGAGCTGAAACTTCAGTACCCACATCTGACAAATCTTTTCTCAGTTCCTCAGCAGTCACACGGGGACTTTTCTCCACTCTACGCTTCAGGTAGCGCACAGCAGTCGAAGTCAGCATCTTCTTTCTGCCACGACCAGGTAGCGTTTCAACAGTGCCCTTTGCCTTGAATTTGCGAATGATGCTTCCTATGGTCTCTCTTGGTATGTTTAACATCTTTGCAATCTTCTTATAGCCATTGCCCTTCCTGTGAAGAGTAATCACCTCTTCTCTTGTCTTCCTGGACCATTCTCTTGACTTCACCATGTTTGTAACCACACCAGTAAATGTCTAGAAGGAGCTGAGTATCACAGTCATTTTAAAGCTGCCTAATTGCTGCTTATTATGCTTTATTGCTGCTCCGTGACATCCACAGGTGTTTTCAATACCTGATTGAAAACACTTGAATGAACCTCTGTTCTTCAGAGTGGTAGTCTTTAAGGGGTTGAATAATTGTGTCAATGAAGAATTCACAAAAGAAACATTTACTACTGTATTACAAAACCAATTGATGTCATTTTAGTTGCATATGGTTCTTTAAAAAGTCCTTGTAGGATTTCATTCTGAATACAATTACAAATGTACACTAAATTCCCTAAAACCCTTTACAGCATTGGGGGGTGAATAATTTTGAACACAACTGTAGATTACAGGATCAGAAACAACATGGGTTTACCTCAGGGAGATCATGCCAAACTAATCTTATTGACTTTTCTGATTGGGTAACAAAAATAATAGACACAGGTGGTGCAGTAGACATTGCTTATTTAGATTTCAGTAAGGCTTTTGATACTGTTCCGCATATCGCTTATCAATAAATTGCAATCTTTGAGCTTGGATTCCAATATTGTTGAATGGATTAGGCAGTGGCTGAGTGACAGGCAACAGAGGATTGTGGTAAATGGAGTTTATTCGGCGCAAGGTCTTGTTACCAGTGGGGTACCTCAGGGGTCAGTACTTGGACCCATTCTATTTAATATTTTTATTAGTGATATTGCAGAAGGTATTAATGGAAAAGTATGTCTTTTTGCTGATGACACAAAGATTTGCAACAGGGTTGACGTTGCTGGAGGGATCAGCCAAATGACAAATGATTTAGGTAAACTAAAAAAATGGTGGGAGCTGTGACAATTGAGTTTTAATGTGGATAAGTGCAAGATAATGCACCTGGGACGTAAAAACCCAGGGCTGAATATAGAATATTTGATACATCTGAGGGTTGGGATTTAGGGGTTATTATTGCAGAGGATCTAAGGGTAATAGAGCAGCAGGAAATGCTGGCAGAATGCTTGGAAATGCTGGCAGAATGCTTGGTTGTGTAGGGAGAGCCTGTATTAGCAGTAGGAAAAGGGAAGTGCTCATGCCACTGTACAGAGCACTGGTGAGACCTCACTTGGAGTACTGTGTGCAGTACTGGAGACCGTATCTCCAGAAGGATATAGACATCTTAGAGAGAGTTCAGAGAAGGGCTACTAAAATGGTGTACGGCTTGAAGGAGAAAAGTTACCAGGAAAGGCTTAATGATCTTAACATGTACAGCTTGGAAAAAAGACGAGACAGAGGAGATATGATAGAAACATTTAAATACGTAAAGGGAATCCACAAGGTAGAGGAAGGGAGTATATTTAAAAGGAAACAAAGTAGCAAAACAAGAGGACATAGTCTTAGATTAGAGGGGCAAAGGTTTAAAAGTAACATCAGGAAGCATTATTTTACTGAGAGGGTGGTGGATACATGGAACAGTCTTCCAGTAGAAGTGGTAGAGGCCAAAACAGTGATTGAATTTAAGCAGGCATGGGATAGGCATAAGGCTATCCTAAACAAAAGATAAATCCAGGTAAAGTATCCATGTAATTGGGCGACTAGATGGGCCGAAAGGTTCTTATCTGCCCACATTTTTCTATGTTTCTATGTGACGGCGCGTGATGTACCGGCGCGTGATGTGACGGCGCATAATGTAACGGCGCATAATGTAACGGCGCATGATGTAACGGCGCGTGATGTGATGTGCGTGATGTGACGGCGCGTGATGTGACGGCGCATAATGTAACGGCGCATGATGTAACGGCGCGTGATGTGACGTGTGTGATGTGACGGCGCGTGATGTGACGGCGCGTGATGTGACGGCGCGTGTAACCCTGCACTGCTACAACGAAAACAGAGAAATCAGATTTACTTCCAAGAAACCCAATGCAGCTCGACACCATCTCTATGTGAGGACCTATACCTGAAGCACAACCTAAACACATGCACATACAGCAACCCGAGCTTTATGGAGATTAAACCGAACCTGTAACGATACAAATCTCATGCTGAGCTTCAAAGAAACAATGTGCACCAGGTGTATGAAACAATCCAGGCTCCAGTATGTCTATATTATGCAGCACTCGCATACCATGGAGCCTTATGAGCGCTACTTCAGCTGCCCACAGGTGTTATTTTCTTCCAGGCGGCCAATGAGGTAGAGCTCCTATAAGGCGCCACAGTATGTGAGTGCTGCATAATATACATAGTTTGTCTAAGACAATTGTTGCTGTTTATAAACATTTAATAATCCACGTGTAATGATGACCTCCTTGGTGTCTCTTTTCGTCCCCAGCCGCAGAATATACTGTTGACGAGCTGTAATCCCTTGGGTGATATTCGCATCGTTGACTTCGGGCTTTCCAGACAAGTGGATCGTATTAAAGAAGTGCGGGAGATATTGGGGACCCCGGAGTATGTGGGTGAGTGCAGCCGTTTAGCCGCTTGTTTTAAGGTTTGTTGCCAGAATTTCTGAATAAGACAAATATTTACATGAAGGAGCCTGGAAACACAAACTGAAAGCCGGCGTTTCATGTGACCGGAGGAGAAAGCACTGCGTACAGTCTGGGAGCAAAAACCGCCAAGGACGTGGAAAGTGTGAGACCAGACACAAACCTGTCACAGATCGGGGCTCGGAGAAAGCCTTGTAATAAAGTGATTCAAAATGTATAGCATGGATCTGTCAGAAGGGGGCGCACTGCTCACCTACCCCGGGGCAAAACCTGGTAAATTGACGCCTTGCTGAAAGGCTTTTAATTTTGTGGTTTTTGTTCCAGCTCCAGAAGTCCTGAATTATGAACCAATCAGCACAGCGACCGACATGTGGTGAGTTTATTATCGCGGCTGTGTCGTGACATGTTATCGCGGCTGTGTGTGGTGACATGTTATCGCGGCTGTGTGTGGTGACATGTTATCGCGGCTGTGTGTGGTGACATGTTATCGCGGCTGTGTGTGGTGACATGTTATAGCGGCTGTGTGTGGTGACATGTTACCGTGGCTATGTGTCGTGACATGTTACAGCGGCTATGTGTCGTGACATGCTATCGCGGCTGTGTCGTAACATGCTATCGCGGCTGTGTCGTAACATGTTATCGCGGCTGTGTGTCGTGACATGCTATCGCGGCTATGTGTCGTGACATGCTATCGCGGCTGTGTCGTAACATGTTATCGCGGCTGTGTGTCGTGACATGCTATCGCGGCTATGTGTCGTGACATGCTATCGCGGCTATGTGTCGTGACAATTGTTGTGGTAATTTGAGCTTGGTAAGCCTTCTAAGTGAAGTCTTCAAAGTGAGCACTTAGGAGATCTTCTGGTGAGTGATTTTGATTTTTGTTTCAAATAGATCTTTTCTATTCATCTTAAGGTTTTAAGTTAGGTCTGGTGTGTAAATTAGGTTAGGCTGGTGACTCATTCCTCTTACTGATTAGCATACAATTGGAATCGATTGGGTGCTATTTGCTAAAGTGGTTAAACTTGTCCACTCCTTGCTGGGGGAGGTTTTCTTAGGTGACTATATAAAGCTTGTGGAATATTAGCTTGGGAAGCCTTCTAAGTGAAGTCTTCAAAGTGAGCACTTAGAGGAGATCTTCTGGAGATACTCTGGAGGTAGTCTGAGGTTAGACAGGAGGTAGAAAACCTACAAAAAGGTAAGATTTTTTGGTTTAAATCCATTCATTTATAATGGCAGGCTTGGTCCAGTGTAAGAGCTGTCATGCATTTGTTTTTAGATCCAATTTTTGGAGGTTTGGAGTGTGCCTGATATGTAGGCAGCTCTCTTTATTGCAGCAGGAAATTGCCTGTTTGAAGTCTGAGATTTGTAAATTATCTGTTACACAAACTCAGGCTATGGCTATGACTGTTACAAAGCCACTGCCACAGAGGCCTCCTAGTAGCGGCAGATGGACTACTGTAGGATCTGGTAGACTTAGAGTTGTGGATAGAAGGCATGTCCCACAGTCTGTGGCTCTTCTTAATTCTTTTGAGGCACTTTCAGAGTGGGGGCGCGATGACACCTAATTCAGGCGCCCCCGCGCATGTGCGGAGGAGGCGCCTGAAAGGGAGGGGGGGGAGGTCCTTCGGACCTCTCTCCCTCCCGATCGGCGGCTCTGCGGGGGTTAACCCAGGCATCATTTGGAAGGGCACAGCCTGCCCTTCCAAATGATGCCTGGCATTAACCCCTGTGGAGCTGGATCGCGAATCGGCGCTGAAAAGCGCCGGTTCGCGATCCTTTCCCGGAGCTGGCCGACATCTTGGATGTCGGCCAAGCCTCCGGGAACTCCCCCAGAGGACTGGCGTCATCGTGCGTAGCACGATGACGCCAGTCCTAGAGTTAACCCCTAACTGCCACCAACTGTGGAGATAGGGAGTTCATTGGAACTCCCTATCTCCCGATCCGTGGCAGCTAGGGGTTAAATTTTGGTATCGTTGGATTGGCCAGAGCATGGCCGTTCCAACGATACCAAACATGAAAGTGAAAAATTTTGTAAAAAAAAAAAAAAAAAAAATTTTAAAAAAAAAATAAACACTTTTTTTTTATTTTTTTTGGTTTGTTAATGCAGCAATATTGTTCCCATTTCAATTATAATGTGAACAATGATGCTGCACTAACGATTTTTGTATGCGGTGCGTTTGTTAAAAATAGTGTCATTTTCCCCAAAAAAAAATGTAACGAGACCCCATCTCTAATTATTTTAACAAGCGCACCCCATACAAAATATAACCGCAATTGCTCGCATGTTAAAATGTGGAAAAAAACACTTTACACATTGTAAATTATTGAAAATACATATTTTATTGCATTTTTTGTTATAATATACAGACATGACATAACGTATACATATAATAATGACATATTATGAATCTACCAAGTCTGACGGAAAGAACGATATAGAATATGTCTGGGTCATATACTAAAATAAGCTTCAAAACACGTTTAAACATGATGCGCAAAACAGGTAAAAATGACCTCAGCATAGGGGCGGGAAAAGCCTCAGCAGCGAAAGGGTTAAAAAAACAGATTTTTCTAAAATGAGACTTTGTGTGAAGGAGTCATTATCAGACTGGAGGAGTTTAAAGGGAGTCCAGGAGAAATGGGATTATTTAAAGGAAGCATTATTGAAGGCCACAGGCAATTGCATTCGACTTGTTAGCAAAAACAAAAAAGGGAAGAAACCACTGTGGTCTCTGCAGAAGTGGCCAAAATAGTGAAGAACAAAAAGACAGCATTCAATAATTATAAAACAACTCCGAGTGAAGAAGATAGGCAAACCTATAAGATTAGGCAGAAAGAGGCAAAGCAATTTATAAGAGCTTCCAAAGCACACGCAGAAGAGAAAATAGCTCAGTCAGTAAAAAAGGGGGACAAAACATTTTTTAGATACATAAACGAGAAAAGAAAAGTAAAACAAGGATTAGTTAAATTAAAAACGAAGGAAGGTATGTAGAAGAGGATAAAAGTCTCGCTGACTGCCTCAATGAATATTTTTGTTCAGTCTTTGCAGAAGAAAAGGAAGGAAAGGGACCTCAGTTAGGAGGAAACACTAACGAGACAATTACATATCAGTTTACAGAGGAGGAGGTTCTACAGCAGCTGTCTAAAGTAAAGACAAATACGTGAATGGGGCCTGATGGGATCCACCCTAAATTATTAAAAGAGCTCAGTGATGTAATAGCAAAACCGTTAACAAGGATTGGTTAAATAAATCTGTTAACGGGAGTCGTCCCAGAAGACTGGAAATTAGCAAATGTTGTGCCCATTCACAAGAAGGGTAGTAGGGAGGAATCTGGGAACTATAGGCCAGTTAGTCTTACGTCAGTAGTGGGGAAATTAATGGAAACCATGTTAAAGGAAAGGATTGTTGAACATCTAAAAACACATCGATTACAGGATCAGAAACAACATGGGTTTACCTCAGGGAGATCATGCCAAACTAATCTTATCAATTTTTTTGATTGGGTAACAGAAATAATAGACACAGGTGGTGCAGTAGACATTGCTTATTTAGATTTCAGTAAGGCTTTTGATACTGTTCCGCATAGAAGCTTATCAATAAATTGCAATCTTTGAGCTTGGATTCCAAATTGTTGAATGGATTAGGCAGTGGCTGAGTGACAGACAACAGAGGGTTGTGGTAAATGGAGTTTATTCGGCGCAAGGTCTTGTTACCAGTGGGGTACCTCAGGGGTCAGTACTTGGACCCATTCTATTTAATATTTTTATTAGTGATATTGCAGAAGGTATTAATGGAAAAGTATGTCTTTTTGCTGATGACACAAAGATTTGCAACAGGGTTGACGTTCCTGGAGGGATCAGCCAAATGACAAATGATTTAGGTAAACTAAAAAAATGGTCGGAGCTGTGGCAATTGAGTTTTAATGTGAATAAGTGCAAGATAATGCACCTGGGACGTAAAAACCCAAGGGCTGAATATAGAATATTTGATACAGTCCTAACCTCAACATCTGAGGAAAGGGATTTAGGGGTTATTATTGCAGAGGATCTAAAGGTAAGTAGTCAATGTAATAGAGCAGCAGGAAATGCTGGCAGAATGCTTGGAAATGCTGGCAGAATGCTTGGTTGTGTAGGGAGAGCCTGTATTAGCAGTCGGAAAAGGGAAGTGCTCATGCCACTGTACAGAGCACTGGTGAGACCTCACTTGGAGTACTGTGTGCAGTACTGGAGACCGTATCTCCAGAAGGATATAGACATCTTAGAGAGAGTTCAGAGAAGGGCTACTAAAATGGTGTACGGCTTGAAGGAGAGAAAAGTTACCAGGAAAGGCTTAATGATCTTAACATGTACAGCTTGGAAAAAAGACGAGACAGAGGAGATATGATAGAAACATTTAAATACGTAAAGGGAATCCACAAGGTAGAGGAAGGGAGTATATTTAAAAGGAAACAAAGTAGCAAGACAAGAGGACATAGTCTTAGATTAGAGGGGCAAAGGTTTAAAAGTAACATCAGGAAGCATTATTTTACTGAGAGGGTGGTGGATACATGGAACAGTCTTCCAGTTGAAGTGGTAGAGGCCAAAACAGTAATTGAATTGAAGCAGGCATGGGATAGGCATAAGGCTATCCTAAACAAAAGATAAATCCAGGTAAAGTATACATGTAATTGAGCGACTAGATGGGCCGACAGGTTCTTATCTGCCAACATTTTTCTATGTTTCTATGACATGTTACCACGGCTATGTGTCGTGACATGTTACCGCGGCTATATGTCGTGACATGCTGTCGCGGCTATCTGTCGTGACATGTTATCGCGGCTACGTGTCGGTGACCTGTTACAGCGGCTACGTGTCGGTGACATGTTACAGTGGCTACGTGTCGTGACATGTTATAGCGGCTGTGTGTTGTGACATGTTATCGCGGCTATGTGTCGTGACATGTTATCGCGGCGCGTTGTGTCGTGACATGTTTATGCTGGCGGCTGGCGTGTGTCGTGACATGTTATCGCGGCTGTGTGTCGTGACATGTTATCGCGGCTGTGTGTCGTGACATGTTATCGGCGGCTGTGTGTCGTGACATGTTATCGCGGCTGTGTGTCGTGACATGTTATCCGGGCTGTGTGTCGTGACATGTTATATGCGGCTGTGTGTCGTGACATGTTATCGCGGCTGTGTGTTCGTGACATGTTATCGCGGCTGTGTGTCGTGACATGTTATCGCGGCTGTGTGTCGTGACATGTTATCGCGGCTGTGTGTCGTGACATGTTATCGCGGCTGTGTGTCGTGACATGTTATCGCGGCTGTGTGTCGTGACATGTTATCGCGGCTGTGTGTCGTGACATGTTATCGCGGCTGTGTGTCGTGACATGTTATAGCGGCTGTGTGTCGGTGACATGTTATCGCGGCTGTGTGTCGTGACATGTTATCGCGGCTGTGTGTCGTGACATGTTATCGCGGCTGTGTGTCGTGACATGTTATCGCGGCTGTGTGTCGTGACATGTTATCGCGGCTGTGTCGTGACGTTATCGCGGCTGTGTGTGGTGACATGTTATAGCGGCTATGTGTCGTGACATGTTATAGCGGCTATGTGTCGTGACATGTTATCGTGGCTGTGTGTCGTGACATGTTATCGCGGCTGTGTGTCGTGACATGTTATCGTGGCTATGTGTCGGTGACAGAAGTGACTGCAGGTGAGTCCAACTATGGGGGGGTCACTTAATAAATGCTGCAGTTGGTGTGAAGTTCCAAATATCCTCGCAACGGTGACACCGGTGCCAGGTTCAGTGAATCTTCTGCGTCACTTGACTCTCTGCCACCAGCAGCGGCACTAAGCGAATAACCCCCATCTCTGATTTTTAATGCTGAGAAATCGAGATTTAGTGGAAACGGGTGGAGATATTTTGTAACGCTCGGTTGTGTAACACCGCATTTCTTCCGGTCTCCAATCTTCTGTTTATCTGATCAGTTTCTATTCATACGTAAAAGATTGAAAGGTCTGTGTTTGTGCTCGGCTCCGGCTTGGTGAGGCGTTCGCAGGGTCTGGGCAGGATGTTGCACTTTGCGTCGGAGCAGCCATTGTATTGCATTCTAGAACGGTTTGGATTTCACCAGGAGCTACGCGGGTCACCCGGGTAGCACTGGCGCTGCATGGACCAGCTGAAGCACATCGCTGATCTCCTCAATGTGACAAAGTGTCGCTGTGACCGTGGTGGCAGATCTGTGGGTGTAGACGTTGCACTTGGTTAAATTGCGGTCATGTTATGCCAATGTTTTGGTGACATCTCACAATGTTTCATATCGCAGGAGTGTTGGCGTCCTGACCTATGTCATGCTCACCGGCGAGTCGCCGTTCCTTGGAGACACCAAACAAGAGACGTTCTTAAATATTTCACAAGTCAATGTCGATTACTCACAAGAGGTCTTTGCCGGGATTTCTGAGCAGGCCGTGGATTTCATCAAGTCTCTGCTCCTCAAGAACCCGAGGTAACAACCGTGGAACAAAAGGCCAAAGCAAAGGGTCAACTCCTTAGCTGTCCATGTGGACAAATCCTACAAGTCCCTCTTCATTTGGTCGCTTGCGTTGATCTTCCTACGGCACATTTTAATGCAGAGCATCTCTTCTACGTAATGCTCTGCACATTTTAATACATTACGTATAAGAGATGCTCTGTATTAAAATGTGCAGAGCATTAGGTATAAGAGATGCTCGGTATTAAAATGTGCAGAGCATTACGTATAAGAGATGCTCTGTATTAAAATGTGCAGAGCATTAGGTATAAGAGACGCTCGGTATTAAAATGTGCAGAGCATTACGTATAAGAGATGCTCGGTATTAAAATGTGCAGAGCATTACGTATAAGAGATGCTCGGTATTAAAATGTGCAGAGCATTAGGTATAAGAGATGCTCGGTATTAAAATGTGCAGAGCATTATGTATAAGAGATGCTCGGTATTAAAATGTGCAGAGCATTAGGTATAAGAGATGCTCGGTATTAAAATGTGCAGAGCATTACGTATAAGAGATGCTCGGTATTAAAATGTGCAGAGCATTAGGTATAAGAGATGCTCGGTATTAAAATGTGCAGAGCATTAGGTATAAGAGATGCTCGGTATTAAAATGTGCAGAGCATTACGTATAAGAGATGCTCGGTATTAAAATGTGCAGAGCATTAGGTATAAGAGATGCTCGGTATTAAAATGTGCAGAGCATTAGGTATAAGAGATGCTCGGTATTAAAATGTGCAGAGCATTAGGTATAAGAGATGCTCGGTATTAAAATGTGCAGAGCATTAGGTATAAGAGATGCTCGGTATTAAAATGTGCAGAGCATTAGGTATAAGAGATGCTCGGTATTAAAATGTGCAGAGCATTAGGTATAAGAGATGCTCGGTATTAAAATGTGCAGAGCATTAGGTATATCTGATACGTAATGCTCTGCACAGGGCTCCCACATGATTTTAGGACAGAAACATGTAAGTAGTGATGTGAAGGAGCTTGTGGAGTAACACGCGGTCCAGACATGGGTAATAATGACGACTTGTAACGCTCCCCTTGACAAAATCTTTTACTTGCAGGGAAAGGGCCCGAGCGGAGCAGTGCCTCAAACACCCCTGGCTTTCTTCTCTCACGGAGCCTGAACCTCTTAAAGACGACAAGGCCTTGAAGAAAAATGAAGGCGACTTGAAGGCATCTGATAATACGGAGGAAATCGTTCTGCTGGCGTCCTACACCGTGTGCTGCCCGTGCCGGGACACCATGGACACTGAACTGAAGGTGCTGAGGAAGCCATTCACAGGAAGCCTGGCAGAAATCCAGCCGGAACTCGTATGTTGAACGTTCTGACCACGTGGACTTAAACCAAAGCCGCTTTAACGCGTCTGGATTTGGACTAAAAAGCCTGTGCTGCCCCTTCACAGCAAGGAGGGAGACGTCCTCTGGCTTCTTCGTGGTTTCCTCCACGTTCAGTATATTGAACCCCACTCCCCCCCCCGCTAAGCGCCGGTGCTGTACGAATCGAGGCCTGTGGAGCAGATCAAGGACCTGCAGTGGTTTCCACCTGGTTTTGGAAGTTGGTGGTGCCGGAGTGGACATCTGAAGGTTTCACTCTTGGAATGTTCTCGAGTCTGTATCTTAAGAGACTGAACTGTTCCAGTGGTCGGGTTAGGAATCTCATTGGACGGTCACTGGTCACAACCTATGAAAGGACTTTAAGGACCGTGACCAGATGGTAACGAGAGGGGAACGTCAGAATAACGCTTTACAGGAATTAAATCCAAATCCAGTCAGGTTTAAAAACTGAGAATAAACCCAAGAAGCTGTTACTGTATTAATGTAAATAAAGTTCTGTTACTTTGAATGTTTGAGAAATGTCCAGGTTTGCACAGAGTGACTTTACTCCATGAAAGTCTCCAGCCGTTAAGATGTATTTTCTCATGACGTTGGTAAAGACGGATCGGTTCTGACGGATACCAGGATTCAGTGCTGACGTGTTCAAGAGCTGCAAGATATGTCACTCGGCAACCACCACGTGTTGTGTAACAGCTTGTCAAACTCCATTGATCATACAAGGTCTGGAAGTGACGGGTCAGGTGTAAAAGCTCTGCTTTTGAAGTGAATGCCCCTTGGTGTACATCTGCACTGGGCGCAGCTTGGGTGCGAATCGGTCTGTGCCACCTCTCACTGCTCAGTTTCTTCTATAGTTGGTAATGTTATGGTTTGGCTTCGGGTGATTCCCGGAAAGCAGGACCATTTGGCTGTAAGGTTCCCCGGTGACCCGAGCGCCGATTCTCAGCCATGACAGGTTGTATTTTACTCTGGTTAAATTGTTGGTTGTTAATGGGGCGTCTATGACCCCGGGCTCCTCAAAACACAGGTAGATCTGGTTTGGGATTCCACGTGTCGTCCATTTCCCACAACGAGAACTAATGGCGGCGAGGAGCAACAAGGGAAAATATTGCGGGATTTATTGCTTAATGTCTGAAGGCTGATCGTGCAATACGTGACAGGTTTGCAGGTTAGACATGCACTGGCTGCTTGTGTAAACTTGCCGTTGTTGCACAGGGAGGCTGGACGTTACCCAAATAAATTTCCTTAACATTACGAGGTCACTGCGTGAAAACCTCCTTAATATCTTTTATGTTGCTGATCTTGCAGGGGCTTTGTTTTTTACTGTAGTAAAATAATTTAACATGTGTCACTGGGTGCATCCATTGTGTGATATTTCCCTCTATATGTGTCACTGGGCGCATCCATTGTGTGATATTTTTCTCTATATGTGTCACTGGGCGCATCCATTGTGTGATATTTCCTCTATATGTGTCACTGGGCGCATCCATTGTGTGAGATTTTGTATCTTTCCATCACTTGCTCCTCACGGTGTGGTTTTGGTCATAGAATGGAGTGCATGGGTCAGTCACCAACTCACATCATTGTATTGTGTGGGATGTATTCAAAGGGCATCACCAGGGGGGAGATTAGAAACCTTTTAAGCCCCCGGTTTCATCTACAGTAACCGAACACAATAGACCCCCCCCCCCATGAAGCCTCAAATATTCTCTCCTCCTCTTTACAGTATTTAACAACGAACAGAGTAGAACATCTGCACAAATCTTGTTAAATGTTGCATCATGGGAAAAACCTGCAATGGAAGCAGGAGATGATCCTATTCCTCCTTTTTACATGCAATCACAAAGAAGCCCGTAGTGTCGGTTTTATAATCGCATTAAAGCGTTTTCGTGCCAGAAATCCCTGCCCCCTCCGAATCGTGTTCTAGTAACAGAAGTTGTATAAATACGGAACTTTCAGCACAATCCACCAATCCCAGGCTTTCTTTGCACAATCAGGATTCGTGATCCACAGGATCTAAATCATTTTCACAAATTCCCGTTCAGTATTTAGAGTCATTTGGGAATATCCAGCGTTAAAAATCTCTCCAATCACATCTTCCGGATCCCGTGAGTCTTAGGCTGGGGTCAGACGAGCGTGATTTCTACGGACGTACGTCAGTACGGAAGACACAGTAGTGGTCACACAGTCCGTTTTTTTCACTGACGTTTATTTTGACGGATGTAGGAGGGAAAATAAATTATAAAGCAAAACCATTTTGTCCGTGAAAAATGCTGGACGTATAAATGCCGTCCGTCTGACCACGTTCCATCACTCACACACAAAGCTATGCGGACGTTGCGGACGCAGCGCACTTTGTGCGGCCGTTCTAGTGGTTGTACTTTCTTGCCTGCCTTGCGTCCGTTTGCCGCGGCCGTGGTGCGTCCACAGTTCAGTGCGGACGTACTTTGTGTAACAGGCTCCAATGGGCTTTCTTTCATGCTATCACGGACGTACTTTTAGGCGCAATCACGGACGTGAACACTACGCTCGTCTGACCCTAGCCTTACTGCTGTGAAAATATTGTCACTGAACTACACCGCAACGTGTGCGAACGCTGAGACCAGATGCTGCCAATTATTGCCGCATTCTACCAAATTTCCCATACTTCCAGATCCTAAATAGGTACAAACGCCACCCTCTAACCCCGAACGTACAAACGCCACCCTCTAACCCCAAACGTACAAACGCCACCCTCTAACCCCAAACGTACAAACGCCACCCTCTAACCCCAAACGTACAAACGCCACCCTCTAACCCCAAACGTACAAACGCCACCCTCTAACCCCAAACGTACGTACGCCACCCTCTAACCCCAAACGTACGTACGCCACCCTCTAACCCCAAACGTACGTACGCCACCCTCTAACCCCAAACGTACGTACGCCACCCTCTAACCCCAAACGTACGTACGCCACCCTCTAACCCCAAACGTACGTACGCCACCCTCTAACCCCAAACGTACGTACGCCACCCTCTAACCCCGAACGTACAAACGCCACCCTCTAACCCCAAACGTACAAAAGCCACCCTCTAACCCCAAACCAAAACGTACAAACGCCACCCTCCAACCCCAAATGTACAAACGCCACCCTCCAACCCCAAACGTACAAACGCCACCCTCCAACCCCAAACGTACAAACGCCACCCTCCAACCCCAAACGTACAAACGCCACCCTCCAACCCCAAACATACAAACGCCACCCTCCAACCCCAAACGTACAAACGCCACCCTCCAACCCCAAACGTACAAACGCCACCCTCCAACCCCAAACGTACAAACGCCACCCTCCAACCCCAAACGTACAAACGCCACCCTCCAACCCCAAACGTACAAACGCCACCCTCCAACCCCAAAGATAGGTTCTTATCTGCCGACATTTTTCTTTCGGCCCATCTAGTCTGCCCAATTACATGGATACTTTACCTGGATTTATCTTTTGTTTAGGATAGCCTTATGCCTATCCCATGCCTGCTTAAATTCAATTACTGTTTTGGCCTCTACCACTTCTACTGGAAGACTGTTCCATGTATCCACCACCCGCTCAGTAAAATAATGCTTCCTGATGTTACTTTTAAACCTTTGCCCCTCTAATCTAAGACTATGTCCTCTTGTTTTGCTACTTTGTTTCCTTTTAAATATACTCCCTTCCTCTACCTTGTGGATTCCCTTTACGTATTTAAATGTTTCTATCATATCTCCTCTGTCTCGTCTTTTTTCCAAGCTGTACATGTTAAGATCATTAAGCCTTTCCTGGTAACTTTTCTCCTTCAAGCCGTACACCATTTTAGTAGCCCTTCTCTATACTCTCTCTAAGATGTCTATATCCTTCTGGAGATACGGTCTCCAGTACTGCACACAGTACTCCAAGTGAGGTCTCACCAGTGCTCTGTACAGTGGCATGAGCACTTCCCTTTTCCTACTGCTAATACCTCTCCCTACACAACCAAGCATTCTGCCAGCATTTCCAAGCATTCTGCCAGCATTTCCTGCTGCTCTATTACCCTTAGATCCTCTGCAATAATAACCCCTAAATCCCAACCCTCAGATGTATCAAATATTCTATATTCAGCCCTTGGGTTTTTACGTTCCAGGTGCATTATCTTGCACTTATCCACGTTAAAACTCAATTGCCACAGCTCCCACCATTTTTTTAGTTTACCTAAATCATTTGTCATTTGGCTGATCCCTCCAGGAACGTCAACCCTGTTGCAAATCTTTGTGTCATCAGCAAAAAGACATACTTTACCATTAATACCTTCTGCAATATCACTAATAAAAATATTAAATAGAATGGGTCCAAGTACTGACCCCTGAGGTACCCCACTGGTAACAAGACCTTGTGCCGAATAAACTCCATTTACCACAATCCTCTGCTGCCTGTCACTCAGCCACTGCCTAATCCATTCAACAATATTGGAATCCAAGCTCAAAGATTGCAATTTATTGATAAGCTTCTATGCGGAACAGTATCAAAAGCCTTACTGAAATCTAAATAAGCAATGTCTACTGCACCACCTGTGTCTATTATTTGTGTTACCCAATCAAACTAAATCAATAAGATTAGTTTGGCATGATCTCCCTGAGGTAAACCCATGTTGTTTCTCTATCCTGTAATCTATGTGTTTTTAGATGTTCAACAATCCTTTCCTTTAACATGGTTTCCATTAATTTCCCCACTACTGACGTAAGACTAACTGGCCTATAGTTCCCAGATTCCTCCCTACTACCCTTCTTGTAAATGGGCACAACATTTGCTAATTTCCAGTCTTCTGGGACGACTCCCGTTATCAGATTTATTTAACCAATCCTTGTTAACGGTTATGCTATTACACCACTGAGCTCTTTTAATAATTTAGGGTGGATCCCATCAGGCCCCATTGACTCATTTGTCTTTACTCTAGACAGCTGCTGTAGAACCTCCTCCTCTGTAAACTCATATGTAAATGTCTCTTTAGTGTTTCCTCCTAACTGAGGTCCCTTTCCTTCCTTTTCTTCTGCAAAGACTGAACAAAAATATTCATTGAGGCAGTCAGCGAGACTTTTATCCTCTTCTACATACCTTCCTTCCTTTGTTTTTAATCTAACTAATCCTTGTTTTACTTTTCTTTTCTCGTTTATGTATCTAAAAAATGTTTGTCCCCCTTTTTTACTGACTGAGCTATTTTCTCTTCTGCGTGTGCTTTGGAAGCCCTTTTAAATTGCTTTGCCTCTTTCTGCCTAATCTTATAGGTTTGCCTGAGTTGTTTTATAATTATTGAATGCTGTCTTTTTGTTCTTCACTATTTTGGCCACTTCTGCAGAGACCACAGTGGTTTCTTCCCTTTTTTGTTTTTGCTAACAAGTCGAATGCAATTGCCTGTGGCCTTCAATAATGCTTCCTTTAAATAATCCCATTTCTCCTGGACTCCCTTTAAACTCCTCCAGTCTGATAATGACTCCTTCACACAAAATCTCATTTTAGAAAAATCAGTTTTTTTAAAGTCTAAAACTTTTGTTTTTGTGTGGTGCGGCTCCATCCCTGTTCTTATATTAAACCACACGGACTGGCGATCACTAGATCCCAAATTTTCACCTACAACAATATCTGATACCAAACCTCCATTTGTGAGTATTAAACGTACAAACGCCACCCTCTAACCCCAAACCAATCTTTGTGACTATGAAGGTTTGTGTGCTGGTCTTGCTCCTGGATGAAGCAGCAGGTCTGCACATTGTTACCAGGGCTGATTGTATAATCGTCCTCGTTCAGGTGAAGCCTCGCCAGTCTCTGAACATTATGTACTCAAAAACAACCTCCATGAAAGCAGGATCTGGGCGAGACGCCGCGTGTCTCCATTTTATTGACATCTCTGAATAAAGCAGAAGTTCCATTAATGTGAGGATCGGAGACGTTGGAGCAGGTTCAGGGCGTCTTCCAGCCAGGACACTCAGCCCGAAAACCAAATTGCAGGTTACTTCACAAGTTATGTAACCAAACAATGTTCTGGAACATTCTGCCCAACGCTGTCCACACCCCATAAAGAACAACACCCCTCCGGCCACGGGAATGTGTGACGACATGAGGGTCTATTCACTAAGCACCGAACTTGCCACTGAACGGTGTATTTCACCATTTGTTGCAATTTCGTGGCGATTCGTCTATTCAAGCTCTCAATTTACCAAATACCAGCGGATTGCCAGGAAATATGGTGCAGTTTACCGCAATTCAGTGATCTTCGGTGTCAATGAAATCCCCAAATCGAGGAGGTTCATAAATCAAAAAATACCTAAAGAATTCTAAAATATTATTTTCATTTGCAGCAAAAAAGCCTTTTTAAACTATTGAATGTAAACGTAAAATAACCGTAAAATCAGAGCAGAAACAATACGGAGTAACATGCGGATTAGATTGGACAGATTAATCCGCGCACTCTAATCCACGCACTCAAGTGTGCAGATTAGAGAGGACGCGGTTGTGCGGAATAGAGTGCGCGGATTGCGTTACTAGGACGACGCGTTACAGAGGTTTGCGTTACTGACTAGGACGACGCATTACAGAGATTTGCGTTAGTCTTACGTCAGTAGTGGGGAAATTAATGGAAACCATGTTAAAGGAAAGGATTGTTGAACATCTAAAAACACATAGATTACAGGATCAGAAACAACATGGGTTTACCTCAGGGAGATCATGCCAAACTAATCTTATTGATTTTTTTGATTGGGTAACAAAAATAATAGACACAGGTGGTGCAGTAGACATTGCTTATTTAGATTTCAGTAAGGCTTTTGATACTGTTCCGCATAGAAGCTTATCAATAAATTGCAATCTTTGAGCTTGGATTCCAATATTGTTGAATGGATTAGGCAGTGGCTGAGTGACAGGCAGCAGAGGGTTGTGGTAAATGGAGTTTATTCGGCGCAAGGTCTTGTTACCAGTGGGGTACCTCAGGGGTCAGTACTTGGACCCATTCTCTTTAATATTTTTATTAGTGATATTGCAGAAGGTATTAATGGAAAAGTATGTCTTTTTGCTGATGACACAAAGATTTGCAACAGGGTTGACGTTCCTGGAGGGATCAGCCAAATGACAAATGATTTAGGTAAACTAAAAAAAATGGTGGGAGTTGTGGCAATTGAGTTTTAATGTGGATAAGTGCAAGATAATGCACCTGGGACGTAAAAACCCAAGGGCTGAATATAGAATATTTGATACATCTGAGGAAAGGGATTTAGGGGTTATTATTTCAGAGGATCTAAGGGTAAGTAGTCAATGTAATAGAGCAGCAGGAAATGCTGGCAGAATGCTTGGAAATGCTGGCAGAATGATTGGTTGTGTAGGGAGAGCCTGTATTAGCAGTAGGAAAAGGGAAGTGCTCATGCCACTGTACAGAGCACTGGTGAGACCTCACTTGGAGTACTGTGCGCAGTACTGGAGACCGTATCTCCAGAAGGATATAGACATCTTAGAGAGAGTTCAGAGAAGGGCTACTAAAATGGTGTACGGCTTGAAGGAGAAAAGTTACCAGGAAAGGCTTAATGATCTTAACATGTACAGCTTGTAAAAAAGACGAGGGTGGTGGATACATGGAACAGTCTTCCAGTAGAAGTGGTAGAGGCCAAAACAGTAATTGAATTTAAGCAGGCATGGGATAGGCATAAGGCTATCCTAAACAAAAGATAAATCCAGGTAAAGTATCCATGTAATTGGGCGACTAGATGGGCCGAAAGGTTCTTATCTGCCGACATTTTCTATGTTTCTATGACGACGCGTTACAGAGGTTTGCGTTACTATGATGACGCGTTAGAGGTTTGCGTTACTATGACGACGCGTTCGAGGTTTGCGTTACTATGACGACGCGTTCGAGGTTTGCGTTACTATGACGACGCGTTCGAGGTTTGCGTTACTGACTAGGACAACGCGTTACAGAGGTTTGCGTTACTATGACGACGCGTTACAGAGGCTTGCGTTACTGACTATGACGACGCGTTAGAAGTTTGCGTTACTATGACGACGTGTTAGAGGTTTGCGTTACTGACTTTGATGACCCGTTCGAGGTTTGCATTACTGACTGACGACGCGTTAGAGGTTTGCGTTACTATGACGACGCGTTAGAGGTTTGCGTTACTATGACGACGCATTACAGAGGTTTACGTTACTATGACGACGGGTTACAGAGGCTTGCGTTACTGACTATGACGCGTTACTGACGACGCGTTACTGACTATGACGACGCGTTAGAGGTTTGCGTTACTATGACGATGCGTTACAGAGGTTTGCGTTACTATGACGACGCGTTAGAGGTTTGCATTACTATGATGACGCGTTACAGAGGTTTGCGTTACTATGACGACGCGTTACAGAGGTTTGCGTTACTATGACGACGCGTTACAGAGGTTTGCTTTGAGATAAAGATTTGTATAATCTCTGGTTTATTGTAAATATTTGATAATGTATCTTCTTGTCACGTTATTAAATATCAGTAAACACCGCATTTCGCCAGGCATTCTCTCGTTATTTATGAGGTCACCGCTTGTATTTGGGGACGTTTTTATTGGTTCTCGTGTATAAAGTGTTAGCGCCCTCTGGTGACAGATCCTGACATTGTCCTATATGAGCGGTTGGTAATTTTTAGGTTACAGTGACCGTGTCACCGCCTGGGCCAGATTCCTGCTGAGCCTCTAACCGGGAGCCACTGATGGAGGAGTTGGTCGCCGTCTGTTGGCGGCTTCATGTTACGGACTCCGCGTCATCTTTGCACCTCAGAATCAGAGGGGAAAAAGGTTTTTAATCCTTTTATTGTGATTTTTGCAAATGTGAGGCCGCCCCGGGGCAGTAACGAGGTGCATTAAACACCGACGCTCTGCCTCAGAGGCAGGACTTAGTGTACAACGTGACCGCCTCTGGCGTTGGCACTGCGGCACATATTGGTGATGTGTGTTTAACTCCCTTTGAATGGCTGGAATGTCATTTCACCTGAAGGACTCCTGGAAGCAGATATGGAAGATCTGAGTCCATGCACTGATAGCCACAGCCATAAACCAAGCAGCTGTGCAGACCTTTTCATCTCCAGCACCAGGTCACCTCTCATGGCCTCTGCGACCCATGAGTCATCTGGCCAGCTCCTCCAAAAGCACTCAGGAATGTTTGCTTACAGTGTGTAAGGGGCGATTACAAACCTTTCATGCTTCAATCAAGGTTTCTCTTGGAGATAAAAACCCCAAACACCTACCTTTAACTGTATTAATGCTGGTAGTGAATGGGTTAATGTAGAGTAAGAATAACCAGAAACTGACCCAAAGCCCAGGATTCCAGAGATCAACGAGGTCCCAAAGCCAGACCCAGGATTCCAGAGAGCAACAAGGTCCCAAAGCCAGACCCAGGATTCCAGAGAGCAACGAGGTCCCAAAGCCAGACCCAGGATTCCAGAGAGCAACAAGGTCCCAAAGCCGGGCCCAGGATTCCAGAGAGCAACGAGGTCCCAAAGCCGGGCCCAGGATTCCAGAGAGCAACGAGGTCCAAAGCCAGACCCAGGATTCCAGAGAGCAACGAGTCCCAAAGCCAGACCCAGGATTCCAGAGAGCAACAAGGTCCCAAACATTCCAGAGCAACGAGGTCCCAAAGCCAGACCCAGGATTCCAGAGAGCAACAAGGTCCCAAAGCCGGGCCCAGGATTCCAGAGAGCAACGAGGTCCCAAAGCCGGGCCCAGGATTCCAGAGAGCAACGAGGTCCCAAAGCCAGACCCAGGATTCCAGAGAGCAACGAGGTCCCAAAGCCAGACCCAGGATTCCAGAGAGCAACAAGGTCCAAAGCCAGACCCAGGATTCCAGAGAGCAACGAGGTCCCAAAGCCAGACCCAGGATTCCAGAGAGCAACAAGTCCCAAAGCCGGGCCCAGGATTCCAGAGATCAACGAGGTCCAAAGCCAGACCAGGATTCCAGAGAGAACGAGGTCCCAAAGCCAGACCCAGGATTCAGAGAGCAACGAGTCCCAAAGCCAGACCAGGATTCCAGAGAGCAACAAGGTCCCAAAGCCAGACCAGGATTCCAGAGAGCAACGAGGTCCCAAAGCCAGACCCAGGATTCCAGAGAGCAACAAGTCCCAAAGCCGGGCCCAGGATTCCAGAGAGCAACAAGGTCCAAAGCCAGACCCAGGATTCCAGAGAGCAACGAGGTCCCAAAGCCAGACCCAGGATTCCAGAGAGCAACGAGGTCCCAAAGCCAGACCCAGGATTCCAGAGAGCAACGAGGTCCCAAAGCCGGGCCCAGGATTCCAGAGAGCAACGAGGTCCCAAAGCCGGGCCCAAGATTCCAGAGAGCAACGAGGTCCCAAAGCCAGACCCAGGATTCCAGAGAGCAACAAGGTCCCAAAGCCAGACCCAGGATTCCAGAGAGCAACAAGGTCCCAAAGCCAGACCCAGGATTCCAGAGAGCAACGAGGTCCCAAAGCCGGGCCCAGGATTCCAGAGAGCAACGAGGTCCCAAAGCCGGCCCAAGATTCCAGAGAGCAACGAGGCCCAAAGCCAGACCCAGGATTCCAGAGAGCAACAAGGTCCCAAAGCCAGACCAGGATTCCAGAGAGCAACAAGGTCCAAAGCCAGACCCAGGATTCCAGAGAGCAACGAGGTCCCAAAGCCGGCCCAGGATTCCAGAGAGCAACGAGGTCCCAAAGCCGGCCCAAGATTCCAGAGAGCAACGAGGTCCCAAGCCAGACCAGGATTCCAGAGAGCAACAAGGTCCCAAAGCCAGACCCAGGATTCCAGAGAGCAACGAGGTCCCAAAGCCGGGCCCAGGATTCCAGAGAGCAACAAGGTCCCAAAGCCAGACCCAGGATTCCAGAGAGCAACGAGGTCCCAAAGCCAGACCCAGGATTCCAGAGAGCAACGAGGTCCCAAAGCCAGACCCAGGATTCCAGAGAGCAACGAGGTCCCAAAGCCAGACCCAGGATTCCAGAGAGCAACGAGGTCCCAAAGCCGGGCCCAGGATTCCAGAGAGCAACAAGGTCCCAAAGCCAGACCCAGGATTCCAGAGAGCAACGAGGTCCCAAAGCCAGACCCAGGATTCCAGAGAGCAACGAGGTCCCAAAGCCAGACCCAGGATTCCAGAGAGCAACAAGGTCCCAAAGCCAGACCCAGGATTCCAGAGAGCAACGAGGTCCCAAAGCCAGACCCAGGATTCCAGAGAGCAACAAGTGGTGCAAACGTCGGTACATTGGAGGTCATTAACCTGTGACGTGTCAGGACGGGGTTGAAGAGGGGAACCCCTTAAATAATGTGCGATTTCAACCTGTCCTGATAATTACACAAGTTATCAGCTAAATGTAAAGTGAGGAGACGCGTCCGAATACTAGAAGCGATGAGACACATTCTGCTCATGGTGGTTGGTCTGTGCGGCAGCACACGGCGTTTTCATGTGGTTTTACAAGAAGCAGAAGGTCTCCCAGAATCCCCTGCTCTGTAGACACAATGTCACAGGTTGACGTCACTTTTCCATCGTTACAATAATCAGATTAATGGGAGAATTTGACACAAAACTCTCCGTGCTCAGTAATGTATGATATGAGTCCATTCACCAGGGAAAGGAACATTTAACCCCTCTGTTTCACCCCACCTCCCCCCGTTTTAACCCTACAGTGTCTGTATAATACAGGAAATGTAAACACCACGAGACGGCACCGGGTGATGAGGTTTGATAAATTAGAGGTTTATTTGGATACGGGAAGATTCACAAGTTACAGAAAATCTACAATATCAGTAACATCCAACATTGCTAGTGTAAACATACAGGGATTGTATCAGCATCAGATTACAGTGTGTGGAGATCCTTCCTATGCCTGGCTGCTGCGGCTTTTACTCTGGGCAGGGATTATTATTGGATGGACTTGTTGCGTCTGATAAGTGGGGTTTCGTGTGTATGAAACGGGTTCGTGTAAACGCACAGCGCGAGTCGCTTTTTCTATCTGCAGACGTCGAGCCCCGGCAGGTAACGCAGAAAATCCGCACGTGAGAAACGCTGCCTGATCTGCACCACCATCTGGGATCTCCAACATGACCTGGGACTGCTCGATCCTCACATCCTGCGCGGTGCGGCTTTCCGACGTCAGAGATAATCATCTCATAACCAACATTTACACCAACAAATGCATCAAAGCAACGCCGCACGGGGCCCCCGAAACGCTGCACAGGGAGGGGGCGGCAACGCTGCACGGGGGCCCCGAAACACGGCACAGGGAGGGGGCGGCAACGCTGCACGGGGACCCGAAGCGCCGCACAGGGAGGGGGCGGCAACGCTGCACGGGGGCCCCGAAACGCTGCACAGGGAGGGGCGGCAACACTGCACAGAGGACCTGAAACGCCGCACAGGGAGGGGGCGGCAACGCTGCATGTGGGCCCGAAACGCCGCACAGGGAGGGGGCGGCAACGCTGCACGGGGGCCCCGAAACGCTGCACAGGGAGGGGGCGGCAACGCTGCACGGGGGCCCGATGCGCTGCACAGGGAGGGGGCGGCAACGCTGCACGGGGGCCCCGAAACGCTGCACAGGGAGGGGGCGGCAACGCTGCACGGGGGCCCCGATGCGCTGCACAGAGGGGGCGGCAACGCTGCACGGGGGCCCCGAAACGCTGCACAGGGAGGGGGCGGCAACGCTGCACGGGGGCCCGAAGCGCCGCACAGGGAGGGGGCGGCAATGCTGCACGGGGGCCCGAAACGCCGCACAGGGAGGGGCGGCAACACTGCACAGAGGACCTGAAACGCCACACAGGGAGGGGGTGGCAACGCTGCATGTGGGCCCGAAACGCCGCACAGGGAGGGGGCGGCAACGCTGCATGTGGGCCCGAAACGCTGCACAGAGGGGGCGGCAACGCTGCATGTGGCCTGAAACGCCACACAGGGAGGGGGCGGCAACGCTGCACGGGAGCCCGAAATGCTGCACAGGGAGGGGGCGGCAACGCTGCACAGGAGCCCGAAAAGCAGCACAGGGAGGGGGCGGCAACGCTGCACGGGGGCCCGAAACGCCGCACAGGGAGGGGCGGCAACACTGCACAGAGGACCTGAAACGCCACACAGGGAGGGGGCGGCAACGCTGCATGTGGGCCCGAAACGCCGCACAGGGAGGGGGCGGCAACGCTGCATGTGGGCCCGAAACGCCGCACAGGGAGGGGGCGGCAACGCTGCATGTGGGCCTGAAACGCCACACAGGGAGGGGGCGGCAACGCTGCACGGGAGCCCGAAATGCTGCACAGGGAGGGGGCGGCAACGCTGCACAGGAGCCCGAAAAGCAGCACAGGGAGGGGGCGGCAACACTGCACAGGGGACCTGAAACGCTGCACAGGAGCCCGAAAAGCAGCACAGGGAGGGGGCGGCAACGCTGCACGGGGGCCCCGATGCGCTGCACAGGGAGGGGGTGGCAACGCTGCACGGGGGATCGAAACGCTGCACAGGGAGGGGGCGGCAACGCTGCACGGGGGCCCAAAACGCCGCACAGGGAGGGGGCAGCTACACTGCACAGGGGACCTGAAACGCCGCACAGGGAGGGGGCGGCAACGCCGCACAGGGGCCGTTAACGGCAAATAAAATGTACAAAGTGATCATAGATTTGAACCCTGACATGGCGACTTAAGAGTCTTCCAGCGAGTTCATTTACTGCGACATCACCCGCACACACAGTGACAATAACCGCGCCCAGTGACAGTAACCGCGCCCAGTGACAGTAACCGCGCCCATTGACAATAACCGCGCCCAGTGACAGTAACCGCGCCCAGTGACAGTAACCGCGCCCATTGACAATAACCGCGCCCAGTGACAGTAACCGCGCCCAGTGACAGTAACCGCGCCCAGTGACAGTAACCGCGCCCATTGACAATAACCGCGCCCAGTGACAGTAACCGCGCCCAGTGACAGTAACCGCGCCCAGTGACAGTAACCGCGCCCAGTGACAGTAACCGCGCCGTGCCCAGTGATCGTAACCGCGCCCAGTGATCGTAACCGCGCCGCGCCCAGCGATAGTAACCGCGCCGCGCCCAGCGGAATATTCACAGGCATTTTATAGCCGTGTTTCAGGGAGTTTTGGAATTATTTTAGAAAGACAAATTTTTGGGTGAAGAGTGATAAAACTACTGCAAAAAACAATGAGGTAGGAGAGGGGGGGGGGGAGAGGGGGAGGGGTGCCGGGTGAAAGAAACATCTGACCACATGTTGGATTGCACTTAATTTTGGGCCTTACAGGCACCGTTATTTCTCGGTCGATTCCTTTGATATGGAAAGTGTGAGCACGAGGTGACACGATGACACGACTGAATTTATAGATTGTGGAGACGTAGAACCCGAGCTGCGGCGCTGCTCCATTCCCGGCAGAGGTTTAGAACGACAGTCACAGTAAACCCAGCAGCAGAGGAGACCCCTGGGAACACAGTGAGGGTCCGACACGGCAAGCGACACGGCGAGGGTCCGACACGGCGAGCGCCCGACACGGCGAGCGTCCGACACGGCGAGCGTCCGACACGGCGAGCGTCAGACACGGCGAGCGTCCGACACGGCGAGCGAGCGACACGGCGAGGGTCTGACACGGCGAGCGAGCGACACGGCGAGGGTCCGACACGGCGAGCGACACGGCGAGGGTCCGACACAGCAGATGCCAGTGGGTCTGCAGTCCTGGAGGACTTGTGTTTCCGGATTCTACCTTAATAAAGCTCCTCCGCGCTTTTATTAAAGTACTGGATCTGGTGCTCACTGATACTTTATGGGATCTGCAAGCATTGAGCTCGTCTAATATCAAACATAGGACAGCACCGAGACACAACACGGCGACGCTGCGAGCGACAAGCTGTGCAGACACAAGGATTCACTACGTATCAAATGCACAATTTGTGAAATAAACAGGCCGGGGGAATCAGAGGAGGTCGGGTGGGGGGGGGGGCGCAGATCACTCGTCGAATCGACCCTCTCTCAGGCTCTCGAAGGAGAACGGCATGAATTTGAATCCGGCACCTTTATAGAACTTGTTCTGGAACTCCACCCTGTGCGAAAACAAAGAGCAGGATCAGTCACTCGCTCCGGACTTTACACATTATTATGGAAAGTGACATATATACAATTATCATTAAAAGCAGCCAGAGATCCCCCCTCCCCCAAAAGGGACCCTCTACACATCCTGACCACTTTATATGCTTAAAATGTTCAGTATGTGAGGAGTTTCCTCCACCCAGTGTCACCAGCAGTGAGGATTTTCAATTTCCCGGCTGTTGGTCACTAGTGATGTCACACACAGAGCGGGCGACGTCACCCTCTGACCAATCGCTGTAGCGAGCGTTCTCAGAGAGGCAGTGATGGATCAGATCTGTGCATGCGGCTCCGACCCATCGCACTGCGCAGGCGGCTCCGACCCATCCCTGCTCTATAATAAACCTACAAAGCGGCTCCCGACGTCTGACGGAGTTTCTAGCGAGACACAGCAGACACTTTCCATCACAGAACCCCAAGGAGCGTCCCTGCAGAGGCTCCCACTGCGACGGAGGGGCTTGAGAAGATTCTGAGTCATGTAAAAGGCTGGGTGGAGTAGAGGTAACATCACTGCTCTGCGTGGAGAGAGACTGTGGAGACATGGGTTCGATCCCAGCAAGAGCACCTCTCCAGTAAGTCTCCTTGGGCGAGACACCTAACGGTACAGACTCCCCACCCAGGACATACTGAAAACCAGAGAAACCTCAATGTATCCTTCCTGGGAAAATCCTTTCTCAAAAAAAAAAAAAAAAAAAAAAACAAAAAAAAAACAGTCTAGGCTCGGTGACCATTTAATGCAAATTGAACCGATGAACCACCCCCCTTAATTCACATGAGCCGAACCCTCTGCACCTCTAGATGGTAAGCTCCTGTGAGCCGGACCCTCTGCTCCTCTAGATTGTAAGCTCCTGTGAGCCGGACCCTCTGCTCCTCTAGATTGTAAACTCCTGTGAGCCGGACCCTCTGCTCCTCTAGATTGTAAACTCCTGTGAGCCGGACCCTCTGCTCCTCTAGATTGTAAACTCCTGTGAGCCGGACCCTCTGCTCCTCTAGATTGTAAGCTCCTGTGAGCCGGACCCTCTGCTCCTCTAGATTGTAAACTCCTGTGAGCCGGACCCTCTGCTCCTCTAGATTGTAAACTCCTGTGAGCCGGACCTCTGCTCCTCTAGATTGTAAACTCCTGTGAGCCGGACCCTCTGCTCCTCTAGAGATTGTAAGCTCCTGTGAGCCGGACCCTCTGCTCCTCTAGATTGTAAGCTCCTGTGAGCCGGACCCTCTGCTCCTCTAGATTGTAAGCTCCTGTGAGCCGGACCCTCTGCTCCTCTAGATTGTAACTCCTGTGAGCCGGACCCTCTGCTCCTCTAGATTGTAAGCTCCTGTGAGCCGGACCCTCTGCTCCTCTAGATTGTAAGCTCCTGTGAGCCGGACCCTCTGCTCCTCTAGATTGTAAACTCCTGTGAGCCGGACCCTCTGCTCCACTAGATTGTAAGCTCCTGTGAGCCGGACCCTCTGCTCCTCTAGATTGTAAGCTCCTGTGAGCCGGACCCTCTAGATTGTAAGCTCCTGTGAGCCGGACCCTCTGCTCCTCTAGATTGTAAACTCCTGTGAGCCGGACCCTCTGCTCCTCTAGATTGTAAACTCCTGTGAGCCGGACCCTCTGCTCCTCTAGATTGTAAACTCCTGTGAGCCGGACCCTCTGCTCCTCTAGATTGTAAGCTCCTGTGAGCCGGACCCTCTGCTCCTCTAGATTGTAAGCTCCTGTGAGCCGGACCCTCTGCTCCTCTAGATTGTAAACTCCTGTGAGCCGGACCCTCTGCTCCTCTAGAGTGTAAGCTCCTGTGAGCCGGACCCTCTGCTCCTCTAGATTGTAAGCTCCTGTGAGCCGGACCCTCTGCTCCACTAGATTGTAAGCTCCTGTGAGCCGGACCCTCTGCTCCACTAGATTGTAAGCTCCTGTGAGCCGGGCCCTTTGGTCCAGGAGTTTACAATCTAGAAGAGCAAAGAACCAAAACTAAATAAAAAAACCGAACGTAAACGTCTCCCCACATTCCGTGTATAGGTTTGTGGGATCTTTCTGGTTAAGCTGTGAATTGATGCCCCCAGGTGCACATTAAACGCTTCTTCATTCATCGCCCGGGCGCATGTGAAGTGGTTATGGTGCCAGCAGGTTGTATGCGGCGAATGCAGGGATGGAATGTAACACATACTTAGCAGGTCTCCTCTAGACCAGCGATAGGACTTACATGCCACAAACACATGTCCACAAGTCACCGGGTCTCGTTTCATGGAGATTCTTGTCTTAAATTAGATTAGCCACAGACTCGCGCAACCGGAGCATCCAGCATCACGCGGTGCAACCGGAGCATCCAGCATCACGCGGTGCAACCGGAGCATCCAGCATCACGCGGTGCAACCAGACGCACAGTAACCGCCATTTAAACAAGGTGGAACAGACCCGGTTTAGATCATTTTCCTCGGTATAACATGGGTTTTCCAGGTGCCGGGTAAATGCTCGGTGTAAAACGGCTGGAGTAACCGGTGTGATAAAACATTGCCGCGCTGTCTGAGGCATCACATAGAAAGATGTCAGGTTAGGACCACCTTGACAGGTTTGCCTTGGTGTTGGCAGGTGGGCTTACACTCTATTCGCCATTTACATGAAAAGCTCTGGTTTTGTGTCGAGTCGAGGCGCAGGAGACAAGGTTTTGGAACGTTTTTCAGGTTAACGCCCTGGTGGCACCGGCATCTTCCTTGAGAACTGCATGGAAAAGCAGAATGACCGTCCCCTGCCCATCTGTCTCACGTTCTGCTGAATGACCAGGACACGGACCTTCCATCCCCACCACCAGCTTCCAGTATTACACGTTACGGCGACATGAATTCAGTGAAAGCTCTCAGTAAAAAGAGGATCCGGCTGCCGGACATCGATACATAAAGCCCACGCAGCACATGTGACCTTTCCTGAGAGTGGCATCCCTAACACGGCATCCATACCACACGCACATACCAAAGCGGCTGCATTACCGCTGCACAAAGAAGACGACATGGACCGACACCTTACAGATAATAATACAATGTGGTAGGCGCCCCGGCTTGTACCGCCACCAAAGACCCGAAGCCAGCAATCAGTGGTTTCCCCCAATACCAGCGAACAATGATTAACAAATACGTATCTGGCGGCGCGATGGTAGTCGCTCTCGGATCGTATGGAGGTTCTCTTATAATGCACCGTCCATTTATGTCACGGAAAACAATAGAAAAATACAATAGTGCAGAGCAATAACAAGAAAGGAGGCAGAAATGAGACACATTTTTGAACACGGCACAATGGTGCCAAATGGACTTAATGAGGACTTTGAGATTGTCCACTTCCTTTAGGGAAGTAAAAGACTCCACATTCTTCCACATTTGAGACCGTTAGACCTATATATATATTCCAACAATGGGCTGGACAAGAATAGGTTGTATGCATCACAAAAGGGTTAACAAGGAGGTAATAACAACCATATATTCACATATATTTTTATGTACACTAGCAATAAAATATCACACAATTTCTATATAGATACTTTACAATGATCACTTAAAAACATAAAAATAAAAAATTAAAAATAATAAAAATGTATTAGTTCACAGGAGAAGGTATTTGTATTTGAACATATAATAAAATCGAGATGTTAAGATGCACATCACTAATCTCTTAGTGGTTGTTAATAGACATACAATATACACAAAGCACAATATCACTGTAATACACTATAGATAAAATTTAAAATAGAATTTTATATTTAGGTGATAATCCCCTAAAAATACATGCAACTCTATCTGACTTCAAGATAAGTCAAGATAAATCACTATGAAATCATTTATTACAAAAGGAAGATCATTTGATTGATTTCTATCTTTGATTTACATAAAGGTCTTATAAATGTGGGATTTGAGAAGTCTTGTGACTTTTACCAACACTTGGGTTTTTAATATTAATGCTGATTGCCAGTATTTGTGTATAATGCAATCCTGTATTAAGGGCTTCTGAAAGAACATTTGGAGATGTCTCCCTCAGGTCACAATGCGATCTTTACCTGTGGATTTATGTGTCCGGCTTATGAGGAACAAAAGAAAACACTTTGGGCAACGTACACTGACCCGAAAAAGACGAGAGATGCGATTACGGACAGTACGCATGCGCAAGATGGCGGATATCCATTCTGGAACGCAAATAACAACAATGCGCAAGCGCAAAATGGCGGACTCGCGAAACATACCGAATTCACGAATTCGAGGCGTGGATCGCACGCCGATTCAGCAAAAAAACACCTGGGGACAATTAGAAATTAAGATTAGAAGGATATAAATACAGATCTGTACTATTACCTGTAAACCGACTGAGGAAGCCGCTTCATACGGCGAAACGCGTCTGGGTAAACTGGCTGTGCCAGATTTAATTTGTTTTATGTTATAATAAATTTTTATTAACTAAACCAGTCCCCGGTGTGCTGCTGATTATAGAGGTTTTCTATGGGCTTTACCTTGAACAAGTCCACAGGCGATGGATCCCAGAGCTTGGCTATAAGCTCCAGCACATGTGAGTTTGAACCCTTGTGGATACACATATGCAATATTTCCTATAGATCTGCACAAGGAAGTTTTTCTCTTTTGCATGTTCCTCTGCATATCGAGATCGGAAGAGGATTACCAAGACTGGAGGTTGTGTGTCGCCTCTTTCAATATAGAAAAAAACGACCAAAACGCGCTGACCCGCTCAGAGCCAGTGTTGGGGCTCTGGTTATTGTGAGTGCGATCAACCACATGTACATATACAATTTAATATTTGTTATTGCTCTGCACTATTGTATTTTTCTATTGTTTTCCATGACATAAATGGACGGTGCATTATAAGAGAACCTCCATACGATCCGAGAGCGACTACCATCGCGCCGCCAGATACGTATTTGTTAGACACCTTACAGAGTTTGGGTTCTTTGCAGCATGGTGCGAGATGAAGCATAAGCCCTTATAAAAAGGTTTGTGTATGTGCGGCGTATTCTCCGGCAATGCGGCTCGTGGAAACAAGAGGTAAAGCTTCTGGTCTCAAAAGACCCTCGTTCTAGTTTATAGGACACAGATTTGGGAAATAGGAGACGCTATTTCAGGAGACGCTATTTCGCGACACAGGCAGCAGCGTCACAGGCAGATGTCAGAGCATGCCAGCGTATGGATTGGTCGGACACCCCATACAGGTCACCAGCTCGTGCAGATATACACAGCATGGGGGGGGGGGTCACACATGGCACCCGCGCAATTTAAATAAAGCGTAACTCACCTGATGTAAAGTTGGGGGGGGCTGAGCTGTATATCGGTAGTTTTTACAATCTGCAGGTTTACGCAGCCAGGGACACGGGGTCCCCTGTACCCCATAAAAAGGAGCGCTGGGATTATACCTCCATTCCCTTGTGTGTGTCTGACCCAGGACGGACCATACCACTTACCAGTGCAGACGGAGCGCGTGCAGGAACGCAGACAGTCCTTCCATTATTAACAGGATGGCGATGGTTAAAGTGGCGAAAGCAGCAAACACGAGGACCAGCAGTATCCCACCACCTAGGTTCCGTATGTGCAGACCCACGTGCATCACCATGGTCCACAGCACCTCGGATAACTCTGCAAGAGAACGTCCGTCTCGTTACTGCGCGCGTCGCTTTATCCAGACCGTAAGCAAATCAAGAACCTTATGGCGACCTTCAAAACGCTCCATGTGCAACGCGGGGCGGCGAAACGCACTATAGGGGAGACTCCGTAACGGAACCGGCAGGGGAAGGGGCAGGGGGGAGGGGCGGCGGGGGGGAGAGGCGGCGGGGGGGGGGGGAGAGGTGGCGGGGGGGGGGGATTGCAGAGATTAGGCCAAAAAAAAAAAAAAAAAAAAAATGGGGAAAAGTTTCAAACGGAGTCTTTTTTTTACCAATAAGGTGCATTATTTTGCGACTTTACGGCACTTTCTCACCCAGGGAAAAGGAGCTTCAGGGTTTCGTGTCGGGTAAGATGTAAAACGTTCTAATACAGAGACGCCGGGATACAGGGCCGCGTGTCTTAATACAGAGACGCCGGGATACAGGGCCGCGTGTCTTAATACAGAGACGCCGGGGTACAGGGCCGTGTGTCTTAATACAGAGACGCCGGGATACAGGGCCGCGTGTCTTAATACAGAGACGCCGGGATACAGGGCCGCGTGTCTTAATACAGAGATGCCGGGATACAGGGCCGCGTGTCTTAATACAGAGACGCCGGATACAGGGCCGCGTGTCTTAATACAGAGACGCCGGGGTACAGGGCCGTGTGTCTTAATACAGAGACGCCGGGATACAGGGCCGCGTGTCTTAATACAGAGACGCCGGGATACAGGGCCGCGTGTCTTAATACAGAGATGCCGGGATACAGGGCCGCGTGTCTTAATACAGAGACGCCGGGATACAGGGCCGCGTGTCTTAATACAGAGATGCCGGGATACAGGGCCGCGTGTCTTAATACAGGAGGTCTCTTATACAAAGCAGCTGATCCCGACGTCCCGGTTAAAACGTCTTTTCAGCGTGATTTTCCGATCTGCTCCGGCGTTTACTCACGCGCGTGTGCCAGGCTCAGGGCCCAGAGCCGCAGGTAGGAGGCGGTGTTGGATATGCAGCCCAGACAGTATTCGATGGTGTGAATGGCCTGGGTGACCACAATGTCTCCAAAATTAAACTGTGCGGGAAAAAAGCAAAGACGTTAAAACACCACCTTACCGTCCTCACACCCAGAGCCGCACCACCACGTGCTCACGAGTGCGATACAGTGTATGTGAGCGTCTGGAGGGTCCGGATCCAGAGCGGCCGAACAGGACATTTACCACTTTCCAGGGATAACCGAGGTGACACGAGGAAAAAAAAACACACAAACCAACCACAAGCCGCCGGTGCAAAGGAAGGCCCTGGTTTTGGTAAATCTGTTTGGTGGCTCAGAGTCAGAATGACGCGGAATGTTCCGGCCAAGAACCAAAACTCTGTATTCACCAGTGATAGATCTTAAGTTCAGACCCAAAGAGAGAGAGAGCGATACAGACGTTAGGACCGGATCCAGAACACGAAGGGTTCCTTTACTTACTGACTGATCCTCAGCGTCACCTCCATCATTATCTACTTCCTCCGAGGGATTCAATATAGAAACGCTGGGAGAAAGCTGAGGTGGGATCCGGGAGATAAAAGAAAGGGCAGGAACACAAAGTGTCCGTCAGTAAGGGACGTGGAGGGTTAAAAACGGACAATGGGAAGGAAGCAAAGGCTTCCACAAAGTCATTCAATGGGGCAAAGGAAACAGGACAGGAGAAGCCGGGTCCAGCAACGGAGGAAAACATCCCCAGAACTTAGAAAACATGGGACATATACAGTGGCAAGAAAAAGTAAGTGAACCCTTTGGGATTACGTGGAGTTTTGCATGAATTGGTCATAAAATGTCTCTGATCTTCATCTAAATCACAACAATTTGAAAAACACAGTCTGCTTAAAATAATACAACACAAACATTATTGAACAGAACATGTAAACATTCACAGTGCAGGGTGGAAAAAGTATGTGAACCCCTAGCCTAATGACTTCTCCAAGAGCTAATTGGAGCCAGGAGTGAGCCAACCTTGAGTCCAATCAGTGTGATATTATTGGATGTGTTGCTGAAAGCTGTCCTGCCCTTTAAAAACACACACCAGTTTTGGGTTTACTGGTTTCAAGAAGCACTGCCTGATGTGAACCATGCCTCGCAGAAAAGAGCTCTCAGAAGACCTACGATCAAGAATTGTTGACTTGCATGAAGCTGGAAAGCGTTACAAAAGTATCTTCAAAAGCCTTGATGTTCATGTGTCCACGGTAAGACAGACTGTCTACAAATGGAGAAAGTTCAGCACGGTTGCTACTCTCCCTAGGCGTGGTCGTCCTGAGAAGATGACTGCAAGAGCACAGCGCAGAATGCTTAATGAGGTAAAGAAGAATCCTAGAGTGTCAGCTAAAGACTTACAGAAATCTCTGGCACATGCTAACATTTTTGTTGACACATCTACAATAAGGAAAACATTAAACAAGAATGGAGTACATGGGAGGACACCACGGAGGAAGCCATTGCTGTCCAAAAAGAATATTGCAGCACGTTTGAAGTTTGCAAAAGAGCACCTGGATGTTCCACAGCACTACTGGCAAAATATTCTGTGGACAGATGAAACCAAAATTGAGTTGTTTGGAAAAAACACACAACACTATGTGTGGAGAAAAAAAGGCACAGCACACCAACATCAAAACCTCATCCCCACTGTAAAACATGGCGGAGGGAGCATCATGGTTTGGGGCTGCTTTGCTGCCTCAGGGCCTGGACAGATTGTTGTCATTGATGGAAAAATGAATTCCAGAGTTTATCAAGACATTTTGCAGGAAAACGTAAGACAATCCGTCCGCCAACTGAAGCTCCGCAGAGGATGGGTGATGCAACAGGACAATGACCCAAAGCATACAAGTAATTCAACAAAAGAATGGCTTCAACAAAACAAAATACGCCTTCTGGAGTGGCCCAGTCAGAGTCCTGACCTCAACCTGATTGAAATGCATGACCTTAAGAGAGCGATTCACACCAGACATCCCAAGAATATTGCTACACTGAAACAGTTTTGTGAAGAGGAGTGGTCCAAAATTACTCCAGATCGTTGTGCAGGTCTGATCTGCAACTACAGGAAACGTTTGGTTGAGGTTATTGCTGCCAAAGGAGGGTCAACCAGTTATTAAGTCCAAAGGTTCACATACTTTTTCCACCCTGCATTGTGAAGGTTTACATGTTCTGTTCAATAAACACATGAAAACATATAATGTTTGTGTTGTATTATTTTAAGCAGACTGTGTTTTTCAAATTGTTGTGACTTAGATGAAGATCAGAGACATTTTATGACCAATTCATGCAAAACTCCACGTAATCCCAAAGGGTTCACATACTTTTTCTTGCCACTGTATATATATATCTCGGGTAAAGCCCGAGGAGCGGTTAATCCTAGGATGACCCGGGTAATCCTGACATCACCCAAAACCGCTGGATAAAGCTGCAAAAAAAAATAAAAAAAAAAAAAAAAAATGAAACTTTCGGACTTTGCCCGGGTAATTTTAGGACTAACCAACTGCCCTTGGGTAACGGTCTGGAAGAGCTGAAAAATGCGCACTTTACCCAGATAATGTGCAAATCTGAAGCTTCGCCCGGGTAATCTGAGGACTATGCACAGCTTCACTCAGGTAATCTGAGGACTATGCACAGGTTCGCTCGGGTAATCTGAGGACTATCCACAGCTTCGCTCGGGTAATCTGAGGACTATGCACAGCTTCACCCGGGTAATCTGCAGAGCATCCAACCCCGCTTGGGTCACAGTGAATTTTGCTATTATCTCTGGGTATTATCAACGAAAATGGCAAAAGACAAACATTAAAATGTATTGCGGATATAATGAATATACAGAGTAACATGTTTCTTATATGAATGTTAAAGAGTGACATGATCTTTATTATGTGTCATATGTGCTTATATATCATTTATAAAACATAATAACCATCAGGTTACTCTTTATATAATTTCTTTATCTTCATAAAGAGTCACATGCGGGTTATTTAGTGAGGTTTGTGACTGGATACAATTTCATTAAAAATAACAAACACTATTTTGTTATCAGTCAGATAACAGTTTGCAGCTTTACCCGGGTAATCCTTGGAATTCAGTCACTGTAACCTGCTGAAAACCCAAGAAAAGCCGAGCACCCAGAGGCGTTTGGATATTTTGCAGATTACCCGGATAAAGTCTGATGTTTCGTTGCACATTACACTTTATCCAGCAACACTCGGGTAATGTGTGAATTACCTGGTTAAAACAGAACAGAAAACCGGATTACCCAGAGGCCTCGGGATACTTTGCAGATTACCCGGGTAAAGTCCGAAATTTCATTTCACTTTGGACTTTGACTAATGACGCCTGAGTAATGTCAGGATCACCCGGGTACTCCTAGGATTAACCGCACTTCGGGCTTTAACCGTAACATTGTAAATTGTTTGTTGTTATATATATATATATATACAATGTGACTCTTAAAAATACATCTGGACTCTGCGGCTTCTATCCAGCTCTGTCTGCGCATTAATTCTGCTTTAGAAGATAAAACACACATAAAATGATTATTTACGGACGCTCCGTTCCCGCTGTGACCTATTCAGATTTGGGTTGGTGGCAAACTCCATATTGTGCAGCTCCCCGCGGAGTTACATGCGGCAAACAAGTAAAAAAAAAACAAAAACACAATATAGTAAATAAAAAAAAGCAAGTATTAGCTTGGATACTAAAATACATAAAGATAGAATAAGATGTTCCATCTGGTTTACAGACGCTCCTTATAAAGATCATGTACGCGGTGGTTGTGATTACACACGTGTGGCCTCGGGCCAGCGACACTTGGCAGTGTTTGTGAATCGATTTCTGTGCAAAAAAACACTTACAATATAAATCACAGCAGTAAACAATGGGCTAACACGAAAATTAAAACATATATACAAAATATATACACATTGCAATGATATATATATATATATATATATATATGACTCATCATTTGACAAATGACACAAATGCTTTAAAAGTGCAATCCCGGGACGCGGGCGAGATCGCCCGTCTGAACTTTGAGATGCAAAAGCTTTTTAAACATCTTTAAAGATCATTTCTACATTTTCATACGTAGAATGCGAAACGCGTGGGATTAAACGCTCCTCCGCTCGCAGATACAAACGCCCGGCTCGCCAGTGCGGTGCCAGGAGACTGACGCAGTGTATTAAGGTACAGCGCCATCGAGAGGGGGACAATTTAACAAAACCCTCTGATTACGGGTAATGCACTTTTAAAAACATGTTCCACGATTGGAGAAGCGATGGCAAAAGCAGCGTTCAGATCCACTGGGAAGATGGACTGCGGGAAGCCTCTCCAGGCCGAGGCGAAGCGCGAGAAGCAAACAAAAAACAAAGTAACAGATGGCGCCTGCAATGTCAGAACAATTAATGTTAAGATTCCAAGCGATGAGGAGAAACACAATTACAGGTGTCTGAGTGATTGTGTACATGCACCACGGGCTGTGCGCTTACCACTTCCTCCACGGCAGGCTTGAAAACATAAATCCAGATTAAATCGTGAAAAGAAACAAAACAAAACTCAGGTTATCCAGAAAACATCAGATCTGCTTTAAAGCTTCAGCCCCTCAGAAATGGCAACATTTACACAAAATACCGCGTGAATTCCACTGGAATAAGATGCGAGCGGGAGCAGAGGACACAGTGTGTGGTGTGGTGTGCGTGTGTGAATAATTAGTTTGTTACGCGTCACTAACTCGTGTCAAACAGATAAAGTGCATGAAAGGTAAATGTTTTGGGTCTGTCAGGATCTGCTGGTTTAACCCCTTAAAGAATGCATTTAAGACGGAACAGTTCCGTTTATTGGTCCTTAAGGGGTTAATCCTGGGATCTGTTATGGAGTATAATGTGTTGCCGGTTTTTTGGGCTCCGTATCAGCTGTTGGAAGTCGCCTCCCTTTCATGGTCAGAGCATTTTCCACATTAAAGCCAGTGAATGAAGACGATACTTTGCAAACGTTTTGGGGGTTTATTCATTAATTTAGGAGTTTTGAGCGAGTGACATCATACAGGTGAGTGACATCAGACGAGTGACATCATACAGACACTGATAAGAGCAAAACATGCGAATGATATGAGGGACTGATATTTCAAAGCAACGTTACATTGACACAACATGGGGCACATTTTGGTTTTTCGGGGGGGGGGGGGGTACCCTCATGGCCGCTCGGACGGAACACAATGTGTGGCATTGCAATCCCTTCTGGCAGCCGGGGGGTTAAGGGGCAGTATAAAAGGGCATTACCTCTTCTCCTTCTTCTGAGTGCATGGACAGCTGGTCGTGCTGAATAATTTCGGCATCTTCCTCTGTGGGCCCGTTACCGACGCGGATGCCTCCGAAGTTATGCGTGCCCTGGGTAAGTGGGTGGGGGAGGGGGGATTTATAAATCAGGGTTGGGACCCTCGGCCAATCATCACACTCCATTATCTCCCCCCAACCCGATAGTCACAGGTACACAGCACGTAGAGACCCTCTTAACCCCCCCCCCGTGATAATCCAACACCAAACCGGTGACGTTAATAGCCGCCATGAAGCCTTTTACAGAGATACCCTGATTTATAACTTAATAGCGTCAACCTCACCATCCACTGGGGCGACCGCACGTCTCAGCATCCGAGCCCACGAGCTGGAGGTGGCGTTAACCTTATTAATTTATAAAGTGATCCAGGAAAAGTGACTACGTCTACGAGCATGCTGGAAAGCAACACCATCACCAGAAGCAAACATGAAGGGAATCTATTGTGACATCGGACCTGGTTCCGCACGTCTGCTGCGCGTTCACATACACCGGCAACATCTCACAGGTTTGGGTCTTTTCAGATGCAAGTTTACAGTTTCTTTGTATCACCCTGATCTGACCCCAGCGCGCCAAATCCAGCCGCAAATTACCCAGAAACCCTGTGACATAAAGGTGCATCACCTTACAGGGTGTGAATAGCAAGCGGCGGCCGCCACATGGCTCCGGTTACATGATGCGGCTCCGGTTACAGGACGTATAAATCAGGGATTCCAGATTATTCATCTTTGAAATACACGGGGTTAATGTTACACAATAGATTCCCTTTACCAGCTTTAAAATGACAGCACAATCATAAATACATAAAACACACACAATTATAAATATATTGACACATTATTCTCAGAATTCTTTTAAGAACATTTACAAGTTTTGTAGATTTTATGTGTGCGCCAAACAATGCATCTATTAATGAGATTTTACCTGCATCACCGGCAGGAGGCGGCTCAAAATATTATTACACAGGTTTAACATGAATACTGAGTAACGAGGGCCTGGTATAGTCACAGCCTGACGCTACATGTGCACATCCCATACAAAGTATACACAGTATAGGAAGCATGCCGCTACATGTGCACATCCCATACAAAGTATACACTGTATAGGAAGCATGTCGCTACATGTGCACATCCCAAAGTATACACTGTATAGGAAGCATGTCGCTACATGTGCACATCCCAAAGTATACACTGTATAGGAAGCATGCCGCTACATGTGCACATCCCATACAAAGTATACACTGTATAGGAAGCATGTCGCTACATGTGCACATCCCAAAGTATACACTGTATAGGAAGCATGCCGCTACATGTGCACATCCCATACAAAGTATACACAGTATAGGAAGCATGTCGCTACATGTGCACATCCCATACAAAGTATACACTGTATAGGAAGCATGTCGCTACATGTGCACATCCCAAAGTATACACTGTATAGGAAGCATGTCGCTACATGTGCACATCCCAAAGTATACACTGTATAGGAAGCATGCCGCTACATGTGCACATCCCATACAAAGTATACACAGTATAGGAAGCATGCCGCTACATGTGCACATCCCATACAAAGTATACACAGTATAGGAAGCATGCCGCTACATGTGCACATCCCAAAGTATACACTGTATAGGAAGCATGCCGCTACATGTGCACATCCCATACAAAGTATACACTGTATAGGAAGCATGCCGCTACATGTGCACATCCCATACAAAGTATACACTGTATAGGAAACATCCCGCTACATGTGCACATCCCATACAAAGTATACACTGTATAGGAAACATCCCGCTACATGTGCACATCCCATACAAAGTATACACTGTATAGGAAGCATGTCGCTACATGTGCACATCCCATACAAAGTATACACTGTATAGGAAGCATGTCGCTACATGTGCACATCCCATACAAAGTATAGACTGTATAGGAAGCATGCCGCTACATGTGCACATCCCATACAAAGTATAGACTGTATAGGAAGCATGCCGCTACATGTGCACCTCCCATAGGAAGCATGTCGCTACATGTGCACATCCCATACAAAGTATACACAGTATAGGAAACATCCCGCTACATGTGCACATCCCATACAAAGTATACACTGTATAGGAAGCATGTCGCTACATGTGCACATCCCATACAAAGTATACACTGTATAGGAAGCATGTCGCTACATGTGCACATCCCATACAAAGTATAGCCTGTATAGGAAGCATGCCACTACATGTGCACATCCCATACAAAGTATACACTGTATAGGAAGCATGCCGCTACATGTGCACATCCCATACAAAGTATACAAAGTATAGGAAGCATCCCGCTACATGTGCACATCCCAAAGTTTACACTGTATAGGAAGCATGCCACTACATTAACCTGTCCTGGGCATTACAGGCCGCAGAGCCGGTCTAGTTAGGGCTGGAAAGCGGCCCGCTGAGAGATGTCTCTGCCACGCAGGACCGTGAGTGAGGTTCTAAACGGGCCTCATATTACAAGCTCAGAATCAGTATTAACGGTTACCTGATGTCACCTGAAGGGTTAATTATTCTTATTTCTTATTGCAAACCAAAATTTACTATCATTTTCCACAGAGGGAAAACTAGAACATTCTTTGGACACACATAAAAATGTCACTTTAAACGCGATAGTAAAAGCTTTGCACACGCTGCACACGCACTCACCGCACGCTCTGTTTAACGCGATATTACGCAGCAGGAGGAGGAAAAAACTGTCCGTATGTTGCAAGTTCAGTTATTTTTCTGTCGGACCCTCACAGCATCCAGATCTTAATGTCATGGCGTGACCATCATTCCTACAGCTGTAGCACCATGACAGGGTCTTTACCCTATTAGATTGTAAGCTCACGGGAGCGGCTCCTGGTTTCCCTATTAGATGGTAAGCTCACGGGAGCGGCTCCTGGTTTCCCTATTAGATTGTAAGCTCACGGGAGCGGCTCCTGGTTTCCCTATTAGATTGTAAGCTCACGGGAGCGGCTTTTGGTTTCCCTATTAGATTGTAAGCTCACGGGAGCGGCTCCTGGTTTCCCTATTAGATTGTAAGCTCACAGGAGCGGCTCCTGGTTTCCCTATTAGATTGTAAGCTCACGGGAGCGGCTCCTGGTTTCCCTATTAGATTGTAAGCTCACGGGAGCGGCTCCTGGTTTCCCTATTAGATTGTAAACTCACGGGAGCGGCTCCTGGTTTCCCTATTAGATTGTAAACTCACGGGAGCGGCTCCTGGTTTCCCTATTAGATTGTAAACTCACGGGAGCGGCTCCTGGTTTCCCTATTAGATGGTAAACTCACGGGAGCGGCTCCTGGTTTCCCTATTAGATTGTAAACTCACGGAGCGGCTCCTGGTTTCCCTATTAGATGGTAAACTCACGGGAGCGGCTCCTGGTTTCCCTATTAGATTGTAAACTCACGGGAGCGGCTCCTGGTTTCCCTATTAGATTGTAAACTCACGGGAGCGGCTCCTGGTTTCCCTATTAGATTGTAAACTCACGGGAGCAGCACCTGGTTTCCCTATTAGATTGTAAACTCACGGGAGCGGCTCCTGGTTTCCCTATTAGATTGTAAGCTCACGGGAGCGGCTCCTGGTTTCCCTATTAGATGGTAAGCTCACGGGAGCGGCTCCTGGTTTCCCTATTAGATTGTAAACTCACGGGAGCGGCTCCTGGTTTCCCTATTAGATGGTAAGCTCACGGGAGCGGCTCCTGGTTTCCCTATTAGATTGTAAACTCACGGGAGCGGCTCCTGGTTTCCCTATTAGATTGTAAACTCACGGGAGCGGCTCCTGGTTTCCCTATTAGATTGTAAACTCACGGGAGCGGCTCCTGGTTTCCCTATTAGATTGTAAACTCACGGGAGCGGCTCCTGGTTTCCCTATTAGATTGTAAGCTCACGGGAGCGGCTCCTGGTTTCCCTATTAGATTGTAAGCTCACGGGAGCGGCTCCTGGTTTCCCTATTAGATTGTAAACTCACGGGAGCGGCTCCTGGTTTCCCTATTAGATGGTAAGCTCACGGGAGCGGCTCCTGGTTTCCCTATTAGATTGTAAGCTCACGGGAGCGGCTCCTGGTTTCCCTATTAGATTGTAAACTCACGGGAGCAGCACCTGGTTTCCCTATTAGATTGTAAACTCATGGGAGCGGCTCCTGGTTTCCCTATTAGATTGTAAACTCACGGGAGCAGCACCTGGTTTCCCTATTAGATTGTAAACTCACGGGAGCAGCACCTGGTTTCCCTATTAGATTGTAAACTCACGGGAGCGGCTCCTGGTTTCCCTATTAGATTGTAAACTCACGGGAGCGGCTCCTGGTTTCCCTATTAGATTGTAAACTCACGGGAGCGGCTCCTGGTTTCCCTATTAGATTGTAAACTCACGGGAGCGGCTTTTGGTTTCCCTATTAGATTGTAAGCTCACGGGAGCGGCTCTGGTTTCCCTATTAGATTGTAAGCTCACGGGAGCGGCTCCTGGTTTCCTATTAGATTGTAAGCTCACGGGAGCGGCTCCTGGTTTCCCTATTAGATTGTAAACTCACGGGAGCGGCTCCTGGTTTCCCTATTAGATTGTAAACTCACGGGAGCGGCTCCTGGTTTCCCTATTAGATTGTAAACTCACGGGAGCGGCTCCTGGTTTCCCTATTAGATTGTAAGCTCACGGGAGCGGCTCCTGGTTTCCCTATTAGATTGTAAGCTCACGGGAGCGGCTCCTGGTTTCCCTATTAGATGGTAAGCTCACGGGAGCGGCTCCTGGTTTCCCTATTAGATTGTAAGCTCACGGGAGCGGCTCCTGGTTTCCCTATTAGATGGTAAACTCACGGGAGCGGCTCCTGGTTTCCCTATTAGATTGTAAGCTCACGGGAGCGGCTCCTGGTTTCCCTATTAGATTGTAAACTCACGGGAGCAGCACCTGGTTTCCCTATTAGATTGTAAACTCACGGGAGCGGCTCCTGGTTTCCCTATTAGATTGTAAACTCACGGGAGCAGCACCTGGTTTCCCTATTAGATTGTAAACTCACGGGAGCGGCTCCTGGTTTCCCTATTAGATGGTAAGCTCACGGGAGCGGCTCCTGGTTTCCCTATTAGATTGTAAGCTCACGGGAGCGGCTCCTGGTTTCCCTATTAGATTGTAAGCTCACGGGAGCGGCTCCAGTTTTCCAACATTACTCATGGCGGGTAAAGCAGAGGTTTCCACTGTGTTAAAGGAGAGGCCGGCAGCTAAAACACGATTTAAAAACCACTGAACTGTTTGAACATACGGAAGGTTCGTCTTTCGTTAAAGTTTCTTCTGAATAATTTCCTATAAACGGCTTTGATTAACGCAGACATTTTTCACATAAACGTAGATTTAAAACAATGTGTTTATTCTCTCCGGGAAACCAACATGTGACACACGGGGACAATGAAGGGCGAGCGATCAGGACACGGAATTATGCAGAACTGCCGAATTCATTAATAATATGAGAAATGTCATTGTTAATAAAGATTTTACCCATTGACACATTTACTTGTGAGCCAGCGCTACAGCTCCGCGGGCCGAGACCCCCCGCAAGCCGAGACCCCCCGCGAGCCGAGACCCCCAGAAATGTCTAACGGATTTACAAATCAAAAACCCACTATGTGAAACGTATACTGTGCATGCAATGGAAAGTATATATATATAAAGCTACCACGCACTGGCTTACTAGAAATTGAGCCGTTTAGGGAAAAATCTCTTTCTCCAATAGCCTGACGGGGAGACGCAGAGGAAGCTTCAGACGCGGAGATTTAGAATCCGTCTCCAGGAATGCAGCAAATATTAGGTTGCTTTTTGCACAATGTAGCACTTGGCCTGATTGTTCCTGTGGTTAACAATGTTTACACAAAGTGAAAGCTGGAATCTAGAAACAAATGCAGTGCGTCAGGCCCTGTAAATCCTGCACGGAGCCTGCGAGGAGCTGGTGCCGTCCCTCAGATTAAGTATACGCTGCACTATGTCGGCACCAGTCGCAGCAATGAGACTTTTCTTCCCGGACGGCTTTTCTATAGGGGACAGTTACACCTCGGAGCAGAGGATGCAGCATTACAGGATTAGAAATATCTGATAATAAGCAGCTGCTGCGTCTGCATGAACCCCCGCAGGCTCTTGGAGTGCACAAACATACAGCTGTGCCCTCACCCCTTACACCCTTTACAGCTCCGGCGAGGGCAGGTGTGTAAGGCACACATTAACATGTACTCACCAAGTGCTTCCTCCTCAGGTACTGGTGGCGCAAGAGGAGAGGTTTGAGCACCAGCATCCAGGGCACGCAGAGCATTGCGCACACCACCAGGAAACACTGCAAGCCCACCTATAGAGACACAAACAATGAGTGTAATACAGGCCTCTCCTACATCTCATACTCATTCTATCTCCCACAAAATGCTGTTTCTACAAAATTCCTGCCAGCGATACGATGCTTCCTAAACTCGGGGACGCATAAAGCCTGTCCTGATTAATGCTCTGCCAGTCAAACGGCTTGAAAAAGAAAAAATAATAAATTCAGTGTCTGGTCTATAGGAAAGCCTTTTACAGCCCCCCCCCACCCGATCCTATCCCCCGCTGCGATCCTACCACCCCCCCCTGCCGCCATCCTACCACCCCCCCCTGCCGCCATCCTACCACCCCCCCCTGCCGCCATCCTACCACCCCCCTCTGCCGCCATCCTACCACCCCCCCGCCGCGATCATACCACCCCCCCGCCGCGATCATACCACCCCCCCGCCGCGATCATACCACCCCCCCTCCGCGATCCTACCTGGCCGCTGTAAAGCATAGGAAGGGTCTTGTCGGTGTAGTTAAAGAGGAACATGTTGATGAAGTGAATGAGGAGGCTCGGGGCTTCCATGGACGTAGCTGCGTCGTACGCGCACCATTTAAACAAGACAAGGATGACCAGGTATCCGAAAAGAGAACTCATGAAGATCATCTCAGGGATGAAGCCCAGGTAGATGTTTAGGGGCTTCTTGAAATAACTAAAATAAAAAGGAAATCATTACTTTAAAATATAACGATGTCTGAAATTACCGACATTTTACACACGGGGTATCGCAGGGAGGGAGAGAATAAACCGCGCACATTGTGTTTACACACGGGGTATCGCAGGGAGGGAGAGAATAAACCGCGCACATTGTGTTTACACACGGGGTATCGCAGGGAGGGAGAGAATAAACCGCGCACATTGTGTTTACACACGGGGTATCGCAGGGAGGGAGAGAATAAACCGCGCACATTGTGTTTACACACGGGGTATCGCAGGGAGGGAGAGAATAAACAGCGCACATTGTGTTTACACACGGGGTATCGCAGGAGGGAGAGAATAAACAGCGCACATTGTGTTTACACACGGGGTATCGCAGGGAGGGAGAGAATAAACCGCGCACATTGTGTTTACACACGGGGTATCGCAGGGAGGAGAGAATAAACCGCGCACATTGTGTTTACACACGGAGTATCGCAGGGAGGGAGAGAATAAACCGCGCACATTGTGTTTACACACGGGGTATCGCAGGGAGGGAGAGAATAAACCGCGCACATTGTGTTTACACACGGGGTATCGCAGGGAGGGAGAGAATAAACCGCGCACATTGTGTTTACACACGGGGTATCGCAGGGAGGGAGAGAATAAACCGCGCACATTGTGTTTACACACAGGGTATCACAGGGAGGGAGAGAATAAACCGCGCACATTGTGTTTACACACGGGGTATCGCAGGGAGGGAGAGAATAAACCGCACACATTGTGTTTACACACGGGGTATAGCAGGGAGGGAGAGAATAAACGCGCACATTGTGTTTACACACAGGGTATCACAGGGAGGGAGAGAATAAACAGCGCACATTGTGTTTACACACGGGGTATCGCAGGGAGGGAGAGAATAAACCGCACACATTGTGTTTACACACGGGGTATAGCAGGGAGGGAGAGAATAAACCGCGCACATTGTGTTTACACACAGGGTATCACAGGGAGGGAGAGAATAAACCGCGCACATTGTGTTTACACACGGGGTATCGCAGGGAGGGAGAGAATAAACCGCACACATTGTGTTTACACACGGGGTATAGCAGGGAGGGAGAGAATAAACCGCGCACATTGTGTTTACACACAGGGTATCACAGGGAGGGAGAGAATAAACCGCGCACATTGTTTTTACACACAGGGTATCACAGGGAGGGAGAGAATAAACCGCGCACATTATGTTTACGCACCGAGTATCGCAGGGAGGGAGAGAATAAACAGCGCACATTGTGTTTACACACGGAGTATCGCAGGGAGGGAGAGAATAAACCGCGCACATTGTGTTTACACACGGGGTATCGCAGGGAGGGAGAGAATAAACCGCGCACATTATGTTTACACACGGAGTATCGCAGGGAGGGAGAGAATAAACAGCGCACATTATGTTTACACACGGAGTATCGCAGGGAGGGAGAGAATAAACCGCGCACATTGTGTTTACACACGGGGTATCGCAGGGAGGGAGAGAATAAACAGCGCACATTATGTTTACACACGGGGTATCGCAGGGAGGGAGAGAATAAACAGCGCACATTATGTTTACACACGGAGTATCGCAGGGAGGGAGAGAATAAACAGCGCACATTGTGTTTACACACGGAGTATCGCAGGGAGGGAGAGAATAAACCGCGCACATTGTGTTTACACACGGAGTATCGCAGGGAGGGAGAGAATAAACCGCGCACATTGTGTTTACACACGGGGTATCGCAGGGAGGGAGAGAATAAACAGCGCACATTGTGTTTACACACATACCTTTAGACATATATACTGTATATATCTTGACGAGCCCTGTGCATTGTGTGATATGCAGAGTAACGCTGCATGAAAGCTTTTGGGCCTTCGTTGCATTTTTGCGGTTTATATTTTTAAATTAAAAATGTGGCTTTAAAGGCATTTAATGACAGTATACCTTTACTTCATTGTGACTATAAGTCGATCAGTCGAGCGGGAGAGAGCGGGAGGGAGCGGGAGAGAGCGGGAGGGAGCGGGAGGGAGCACGGATACATGACGCTATTTATGCTTTATGTTCTGCTCTTGACGTGCTTCACTGCTTTGTGTTTCTGTTTTAGTTTATCACTACATGTCACCAATGATTCCCACCATTGCATTTGCGCACATTCCCCTTGTTTATGGGTTCACCTTCCTCGGCTACTGGGTGCATTTTATTATGAGTTTGTACCACGACTTAATGACCGTTTCGATACAAAGTTTGCAGGGAGAGAAAAAAAAAATCTGTGTGAAGCATAAACCGAGAAAGGGAAAAAAATAAAAAATAAAATACACCTTTATATATATATTGAGGCATATTGGGACGTATGGGGCGTATTTTAGAGGGAGAGCTAGACTCCGCCCAGTTACGGCACACGTCACGCCGCAAAAAGAAGCGGTGGTGTTTTATTTGAAATAAATACAAGTACGGATTGATCCTGACGGCGTGACAGCAAGGAATGGCTCATCAAGACCAGACTCACATGTGATTCAAGAGGCCGAGCGTTACTCCAAACAGCATGTGGATGATGCCCAGAATGACGGACATTTTCATCTTGAAGGAGTTCAGGAAGGTCAGCTTGTTGGTTGCTATACTCCAGATCTGCAAAGACAAGACACATTAGCCATGTGAGGTTTTCCCGTGCGGATCCGGAGACCTGCCAGCCGGCTCATGCTATAACCAGGGCCGCATTATGATCTCTATGGGGCGGCAGCTGCAGATTTTGTTTGGAATTTCGTGAAATAAACAGATTTTCGGTTATTTAATAGAGACGAGTATATGTAACCAGGCAGTTACCGTGCGAGGAAATTTCCATTCAGATTTCAATCATTCCCAGCGTGTAAAATTATGTTTCCACATTTTATCATCTAAACCTTTATTATTATATATTGCTTAGGGAATTCTTGTTAAAAAGTTTAAATGGGAACCTGTTACTGCTTTTTTCTGAAAAAATATACAATTTTAACCAAAAAATGAAATATTCTCCTTGTGTTTTAGAGGATGGAGTTTTATGAATAATATGACTATTAGGGTTATTCAGAGAGAGGTGAAAAGCAGGAGAATGACTGAAGAATGAAAAATTCTAGGTCAAAATAGCCAAACCAGAAAAGTTCTCCCTTTCATCTCACTTTCCAAATCGGCTATTTTAACCTAGAATTTTTCATTCTCCAGTCATTCTCCTGCTTTTCACGCTTTCTGAATAACCCTGTATGTATAAAACACTGACCTTGCTGCCAGCGTGGGGAATGGGAAGGGGAGTAACGGCAGTGGTATTGCTCATTTTATACAGGACATAAAGAGTTTGCCTTCCCCCCCCCCTTTTCTTTTAGATTTTACATAGTCAGGTTTGGTATCAATGCAAAGTATGTCCAATGACGCCTCACTCGACCATGTGCGGTGTAACTATATTAGAGACACAGGGTTACAAAGTCCCCACCCATTGTGCTTCACTGCAGTGCAGCGGTTTAGGTTTTTTTATGTAATAATAACAGATTGTACCCTCACCTCCACACTTGTTGGTGACATGAGAAATGAGATTGTCAGTTAGTGCAGCATCATTGTTCACTTTATAATTGAAAAGTGAAAAATATAGTTGTGTTAGAAAGAGAATAAATATTTTATTTTTGTCACATAAAACCTGATCATGTTTGTTATCATTAGAAAGGTCATGCTCTGGCCTTTCCAGTGATACCTCAAATGACCCTGTAGCTGCTATGGAGTTGGAGATACAAGGGCCCAAATGTCCATCAATGCAGACATAGTTATCCTTTCTCTGGGCCTATTCTGGAGCTGCTGCTCCATCAGCCCCTGTGTTAATCCGGTAATGGCTAGAACGTGTCCCGGGGTCTGGGCAGCTTTATAAAACAATGTGCCTAAAAAAAAGTGAGGAAATAAGAAATCCCAGCTGAACGGATCCATCATTTTATGTATGAGCCATGTTTTATCCCGGCAGCTGCTGAGCACCGGCTAATCAACACGGAAACCGACCCAGACAAGCAGCAAATCGCCCCGAGTGCTGGAGTGATCCAGACAAGCAGCAAATCGCCCGAGTGATCCAGACAAGAAGCAAAATCGCCCGAGTGATCCAGACAAGAAGCAAATCGCCCCGAGTGATCCAGACAAGAAGCAAATCGCCCCGAGTGATCCAGACAAGCAGCAAATCGCCCCGAGTGATCCAGACAAGCAGCAAATCGCCCCGAGTGATCCAGACAAGCAGCAAATCGCCCCGAGTGATGGAGTGATCCAGACAAGAAGCAAATCGCCCCGAGTGCTGGAGTGATCCAGACAAGCAGCAAATCGCCCGAGTGATCCAGACAAGCAGCAAATCGCCCCGAGTGATCCAGACAAGAAGCAAATCGCCCCGAGTGATCCAGACAAGCAGCAAATCGCCCCGAGTGATGGAGTGATCCAGACAAGCAGCAAATCGCCCCGAGTGATCCAGACAAGAAGCAAATCGCCCCGAGTGAACCAGACAAGAAGCAAATCGCGCCGAGTGATCCAGACAAGCAGCAAATCGCCCGAGTGATCCAGACAAGAAGCAAATCGCCCCGAGTGATCCAGACGAGCAGCAAATCGCCCCGAGTGATCCAGACAAGAAGCAAATCGCCCGAGTGATCCAGACAAGCAGCAAATCGCCCCGAGTGATCCAGACAAGAAGCATATCGCCCCGAGTGATCCAGACAAGAAGCATATCGCCCCGAGTGATCCAGACAAGAAGCATATCGCCCCGAGTGATCCAGACAAGCAGCAAATCGCCCCGAGTGATCCAGACAAGAAGCATATCGCCCCGAGTGATCCAGACAAGAAGCATATCGCCCCGAGTGATGGAGTGATCCAGACAAGCAGCAAATCGCCCCGAGTGATCCAGACAAGAAGCATATCGCCCCGAGTGATGGAGTGATCCAGACACACTAGGTTTAAACAGGTTACGTACATAATGCAGTAACAATGCTGTGAATAGTAAATACACCCCACTAATCAGAACATGAAGCGTTACCATCCAGCGCTGGAATAGGTTTTATTAAAGTCTTTGAAGAATCGGTGCCCTCGGCCAGACGACAGGTTCAATTAGACTTTTTATTTCATACTAAACAAGCCAGCATTAAACCCCGTGTAATGAGGGGTGAGGAATCTGCTGGGACACCCCAATAACGTCACGTTACAGGCACGTGACGACACCAGGAGGATCTCACGGTCACATCATGCACACTTTATCTACAGGAACACCGTGACCCCGCAGGACTGACCGGGAGATTTCTGCCCAGGTGATCATAGACATGAGGTGGTGCCTGAAGAGGACGGGTCATACAGGTCAACCTACAAATAAAAAATGCTGAACCTTACCGGATCGATGCCAAAAGGATACGGTCCATTAAAAACACCAGTAACGTTTGGATTCAGCTGCAGAACGGACACATGTTTAAGCAGGTCCTCTCTGTAAAAACCAGAAAGATTTATATCAGGCAGGAGAAGGAGCAGGAGGAGGATGAGCAGGAGAAGGAGGATGAGCAGGAGGAGGAGGATGAGCAGGAGAAGGAGGATGAGCAGGAGAAGGAGGATGAGCAGGAGGATGAGAAGGAGGATGAGCAGGAGGATGAGAAGGAGGATGAGAAGGAGGATGAGAAGGAGGATGAGAAGGAGGATGAGAAGGAGGATGAGAAGGAGGATGAGAAGGAGGATGAGAAGGAGGATGAGAAGGAGGATGAGAAGGAGGATGAGAAGGAGATGAGAAGGAGGAGAGAAGGAGGATGAGAAGGAGGATGAGAAGAGGATGAGAAGGAGGATGAGAAGGAGGATGAGAAGGAGGATGAGAAGGAGGATGAGAAGGAGGATGAGAAGGAGGAGGAGAAGGAGGAGGAGAAGGAGGATGAGAAGGAGGATGAGAAGGAGGATGAGAAGGAGGATGAGAAGGAGGATGAGAAGGAGGATGAGAAGGAGGATGAGAAGGAGGATGAGAAGGAGGATGAGAAGGAGGATGAGAAGGAGGATGAGAAAGAGGATGAGAAAGAGGATGAGAAAGAGGATGAGAAGGAGGATGAGAGGAGGATGAGAAGGAGATGAGAAGGAGGATGAGAAGAGGATGAGAAGGAGGATGAGAAAGAGGATGAGAAGGAGGATGAGAAGGAGGATGAGAAGGAGGATGAGAAGGAGGATGAGAAAGAGGATGAGAAGGAGGATGAGAAGGAGGATGACACAGACACAGAATAAATTAAATGATGTCCAATGAAGGACAGACGTGAGTAAAGACACTGAAGCTCTAGGAAACGCTGGCCGGCACGGGACCGTCCTGGGAAATATCTCCGTAGGGATGACTGTATTAAGAGGTTCAGAAAGGAAACCTGACTTTTCACCTTAAACCTATGAGCCCCCACATCAATGAGCCCCCACATCAGAGGAGACGCTCCTGCTAATCCCTAAACCTGGTCGGCTGTAACGAGTCAGTGGGACATCACTCACGTCCAGTTGTCTCTGGAGTTGAACATCGGCCGTACACTCCACGAGGAACCAAAAAGATTGAGCGCCTTGGAGAAGCAGTCGTTGTAGATGAGCCCCGTGTAGATGGAGAAGATTCCCATCAACAAGATGATGTATCGGCCACTGAAGATCATGTTAAAGAGCTGCAGAAAAAACACAAGTTCCATTTAATCCAACATGTCCCCCATTTCTCCCAGGGGGACAGTGATCACATGATCCAACACATGATCCAAAGCATTCGTCACCTCATTGTCATTCTTCTGAGACAGAATCCGGCTCTCCCTCAGAACCATCCACACCGCGATAAACGTCATGAGAACCCCGTGGCCGAAGTCCCCGAACATCACCGCAAACAGGAAAGGGAACGTGATGATGGTGTAAGGAGCTGGACGAGGGGAAGAAAGGTCACACGGGCAGATTATGATAAGGACACTGACCAGTCTGTAGCCCCGTACACACAATGAGAGGCAGGAATTACCTGGGTTTATCTCACGGTAACTACTTATGCCGTATGCGTCCACGATGTTCTGAAAGCCACACGTGAACTTGTTGGTCTTGTTATAGGTTGGTGGGGTCTGGCTGGTCTGCATTCGGTTAAGAATGGAAGGGACCGTCGATCCACTGTGTTCCTAAAAAAAGGCAGAAATGGTTAAATAGGAGATTGGGAAAATATATATAATATTTAGAATTGTAGAAAACCTCAGATTGTAAGCTCTGGAGCAGGGTCCCCTCTCCTCTTAGATTGTAAGCTCTGGGGCAGGGTCCCCTCTCCTCTTAGATTGTAAGCTCTGGGGCAGGGTCCCCTCTCCTCTTAGATTGTAAGCTCTCGAGCAGGGTCCCCTCTCCTCTTAGATTGTAAGCTCTGGGGCAGGGTCCCCTCTCCTCTTAGATTGTAAGCTCTCGAGCAGGGTCCCCTCTCCTCTTAGATTGTAAGCTCTGGGGCAGGGTCCCCTCTCCTCTTAGATTGTAAGCTCTGGGGCTGGGTCCCCTCTCCTCTTAGATTGTAAGCTCTGGGGCAGGGTCCCCTCTCCTCTTAGATTGTAAGCTCTGGGGGTCCCCTCTCCTCTTAGATTGTAAGCTCTGGGGCAGGGTCCTCTCTCCTCTTAGATTGTAAGCTCTGGAGCAGGGTTCCCTCTCCTCTTAGATTGTAAACTCTGGGGCGGGGTCCTCTCTCTTCTTAGATTGTAAGCTCTGGAGCAGGGTCTCCTCTCCTCTTAGATTGTAAGCTCTGTGGCAGGGTCCCCTCTCCTCTTAGATTGTAAGCTCTGGAGCAGGGTCCCCTCTCCTCTTAGAACAGTAGGAGGGGGGACCCTGCTCCAGAGTTTACAATCTGTGTAACGTGTATGTATATTGGTTAATTCAGTCTCCCCCATTGTACAGCGCTACATAACTTGTTTTTTTGAGGAAGGATTTTCCCAGGAAGGATACATTGAGATTTCTCTGGTTTTCAGTATGTCCTGGGTGGTGAGTCTGTACCGTTAGGTGTCTTGCCCAAGGACACTTACTGCAGAGGTGCTCTTGCTGGGATCGAACCCATGTCTCCACAGTCTCTCTCCACGCAGAGCAGTGATGTTACCTCTAATCCACCCAGCGCTTTATAAATACCTGTATGATTTACACATTCCAGCAATTCATGGCACGGCTTCACAGAGCTCATGTGCTACATTCCCCATATGCAGCAAGGAACTCTGGGTAGGACATGTAAATTAAGTGTCCAATTACCCACCTCTTTGCCTCCTGGGTCTGTTTTAACGCAGGGCCCTCCTTGTCAGTGCCGTGTTATATTAGACGGCTTTTTAGCAAAGATCAGGTTATGTAACGAGTCACGGCCGCTCCCAGACACACACACACAATGTTTCGGTCCCCCTCTGGGACGTTTATCAGGAGCAGAACTGAAATGCTGATTTTAACACAGGAGCTCGGAGGCGAGTATTTGCATTTCTCTTTCTTTTATACTCCCACAGCAGCAGAAAAAAACATAGAAAAAAAACTTGGCATAACCCTTTTCCTCCCAACACAAGGATCCCCCTCCCTCAACAGTCGGCTGTCCCAAGTCCATAAGGGAACTGGTCAGGCGCGGCAAAACCCTCTTTCTTCTGCTGCTCCTGCACCAGCAAGTTAAGTATAACTTTATTTCCTGGTTACTCCTCAGTTTATTCTCATTGTTTATTTGCTGTAGCCTCCTCGGGACACGGCTTACCCTGCTTTAACCGCGGGGGGGGGGGGCGTCCCTTAGTGATTGATTTATGTGCTGTCTGGCCCCTCCCCCGTGCCCCTCCTTTACTTCTCCGAGACATTTGCGGGCGCTGTCAGACGTGGCTGGTGATTTAACAATCGGTCCGTCTCTCCTCGCAGCCTCCTTAGGTGATCTCGCGAGATCTCGCGGCAGCCATTTGAAGGCACGTGCTTAATGATCGCGACCTTCCACCGCGATCTACAGCAAAGCAGACATGCACTCTTATCTCCCCTGCCTTACCCGCTCAAAACTCTCCATCTGCGGAATCGCTCCTCTCGCAGGATGGACTCTGGGGCCACCCCTCCCCCACAAATACGTCGCTCCAAAATCAGGCCTACAGGCTGGCTGCTATGGAGGCCTCACTGCACTCCTCCATTTCTGCCACCCTGTCCTCTGCTGTGAGTACCCTGACTCCTTCCATCGATCCATGGCAGGTGCAGTGGCCTCAGTCAAGGCTATGCAGCCTGACAGCTCTCCTATGGCCTCACCCCCCTCCATGTTCCCTGACATGCCAACACAAGATGCTGCCGCCCCATCAGGGCCCAAACATAAATCGAAATCAAAACACATTGATTCTGCTCCTCGAGGGGCTAGCGACCCCGAAAAAACGCTGGAATCTGACGCGTCTAACTCGCGCAAGAGAGCCCTTGACTGCGGGGCGAAAACGGCGGCTCCTAAGAAAAGGTCCAAACCTACGGGTTCTGGTCCGCTCCCCGATATATCGGACTCTGACAATGATGATCACGAGTCTGGGGAAGATGACGCGGAAGCTCTTGAGCTACACGCACCCCCGATCCACGGCCTGGTCTCCCATGCCCCATGTTGAATTATGGGTAGATTCCAACATGCGCCAGCACATGGATAACACCACTAGAACAAATTTCAGGGCGGAATGCCCCCGTCCCACCACAGCGGGAAAAAACGTGCCTTACCCCCATTGTGGATGAGGAATTTGTTAAATTCCTAACCCCTAAAGGCTGGTCCGCTAAACGCGGTATTGACAGTGTGTTTAGACTAGGGATAGACCGATATCATTTTTCTGGCACCGATACCGATAATCGGTCACCTTTGTGGCCGATAACCGATATTGGTTACCGATATTCTGTACACTTTGTGTTTTGAAAATTAAACACAATGCAGCAGGAGCCCAGTGCCCACATTGATCAGTGCCAGTTTCCCTTGTACCCGCAGGCGCTGGAGATTTGGCCACAGAGTTGACACTAGTTAGGGAGCAGGATAACCACCTGCAAGCCAGCTGGCACTGTTTTTTTTGGGGGGGGTCATAGTGTTGGAATGTGAGGCATGTGATCGCGCATGTGCGATCATGCTCATTAAGTCATTACACATTGCAACGCTGTTACACTTCTTGACGGAACACTGGTCTGGTCACTAGCAAAGTAAGGGGTCAGCTCAGATGGACATCAGGCAGTGCAGGTGTTAAACCACAGAGCCCTGAACCTGCAGGTGAAAAAAAAGAAAAAAAAAAGGCCCACAGCTGTGTATGCAGAGCCCCCTGTACACAAATCTATAAAGAATAGCAAGAGGGGGGGGGGGGGGTTAAAATAAAAAAATCTACTAAAATAATGTAAATTCAAATATTAAATTTATTTTAACCCCCCTCTTGCTATCCTTTATAGATTTGTGTACAGGGGGCTCTGCATACACAGCTGTGGGCCTTTTTTTTTTTTTTCACCTGCAGGTTCAGGGCTCTGGTTTATCAGGGCAGCACATGTAGGGTTAACCCCTGCCTGATGTCCGGTTGAGCACAGGTTTGCTGTGAGGTCCCTTATCTTTGCTAATGACCAGACCTGCAGAGGAACACAGGGGGAGGGGAAATTTAATGTTCTGTAGAGGGAAGAAAAAAAAAACCTTAGACAGAACCAGGGGATAAGCAGATCAGAGGGAACTGACAGCTCAGTAAGGAGGGAGCAGCGGTGAATTAGGGAGTCACTTAAAAAGAGCTGAGGGAGGAGGGGGAGCAGCGGGAGGAAGTGCTGAATAACTTGAAGAGCACAGAGCATCAGCACGGCCCGAGTGAAGTTAAAAAAATATCCACTGCATGTTACAATACGCTACAATATGCAGTTTGCTTACTCAGGCAGCACATTACATGCTGAGCAGCCTGCAGTGTAATACAGGGCAGCTGCCACACTGCTCGGTCTTTTACCTCGCTCTCTGCCTCTCTCCCAGACATCCGAATGCATGGTTTCCCCAGCAAGGGGATAAATGATGACGCAAGGACCATGTGGTGTGCAGGGCAGCTCCTCATTGGGCGGCTTCTGCTCGGCAAAGGAAACGGAACACTGCATGCGCCTCACAGTGACTGGGAGCGACGGGGAGCGTGCCATAAGCAAGGGGAACATAAACATCGGCAATATCGGTGATTGAAACCACCGATACCGATAATTTAAAAAAAAAAAAATATCGGCCATAATTATCGGCAGATCCGATAATCGGTCGACCCCTAGTTTAGACTGTGTGAGGATAAGGTCCTAGACGTATCCTCTCCTCTCATCTACCTATTAGACCTGGTGGAGGATGCCCGCCTCAATGATACACCCCTCGACCTCACCGAAATTTCTGGCTGGCTCCAGCGTTCCCTCTGCCTCCTAGGAGGCACCAATGTAGCCATTGCTGCAGAGAGACGTAAGTCCATGCTCCTCCGCATGGACCCCCAACTTACATCTATGGCAGCCAAAGCCCAGGGCCTATTATTTGGCGAAAAATTTATTAAAAATCTGGGCACATACTCTGGCACCTTTAATCAACTTGAAAAAGTACAGGCTACCATGAAAAAGGTGTTTCCATCCAACCAAGTTTTTGGAAAAGCCGGCAGAGGTGGGAGCCGCTCTGCTGGCCGTTCAGGCTTCGCCCGCACAGATCGAGGCTTCTTCCAATCCTCCTCGTTCCAACCCATGGGTCCTCCTGGTCCTCCAGTCCGTTCCTGGCGGGGTAGAGGGTTTAGAGGTCGCAGAAATGCATTCCACTCCAGACGCGCACCAGGTAAGCCTGCCGATTAGAATATCACCTATGTCGGTTCCGGTAGGGGGGGGCGCATCCAGGTCTTCCTCCATACTTGGGTCCTACAGACCGTCCAAGGGTTCCCTATAACCTTCTCCGAACCTCCTCCTCGACAAACCTCTCCCCCGCGACCCTGCGCTTCTCAGTAGCACAGACCACACTGGTACATACAGGAGGTTCTTGCCCTTCTAGACAAAGGGGCAATCGCGGAGGTCTCAATTCTTACACCAAAATTCGTCAGTACTCTAGTTTCCAAGAAAGGTGGTGGCCAACGACCGGTGATCAATCTCAAAGACATCAACCTGTGGGTGGAGTACAACCACTTTCAAATGGAGGGCATTCCCACCCTCAAAGACACTCCAGAAAGTAGACTGGATGGTAAAAATAGATCTCAAAGACGCTTATCTGACGGTCCCCATTGTGCCCGCCTCCCGCGCTTATCTATGCTTCCTATGGCGCCAGCGCATGTACCAATTCACCTGTCTCCCCTTTAGTCTCGCCTCCGCCCCCTGGTGCTTCACCAAACTACTGAAACCAGTGATGGCCTCGTTACGCGCCAGGGGGGTCCTCCCCCACTCGCATTAATATGAAAAGCCCTAACCATACCTTGCTGGACTGGATTCTCTCCTCATCTCCTGATCGAATACAGGAGGCAGGCGTTCTTGCCAATAGCTTTAGTGACCATTGTCTAGTGTACTGCGTGCGCAAAATAAAGGCCATGAAATCTCCCCCAAAAGGTAATAACCACCAGGTCTTTCAAGAAATTTATTCTTGAATCCTTCCTAAGTGATCTCAAACAGCTCCCTTGGTACAGACTAAACCTAATCCCAGACCTAGACTGTGCAGTTGAATAGTTTCAGTCGGAGCTCCTGCAAGTCTGGAATTCCCATGCCCCGCAGCATAAAGTGCGAGTAAAAGGGACCCATCTCCTCTGGGTTACAGCTGATTTTACACTAATGTACCAGCTTACACATTCACTGTGGTCAAATTTCAAGAGTACTGGTTCCATGAACGATCACTACGAATACCGAAAATGCCAGAATGAATGCACAAAACAAACAAAAATGGCTAAAGCCCATTACTTCAATGAAAATCTAACCAATAACATATCAAACCCTAGCAACTTTTGGAGAACCATAAGTAACATACAAGCACCCCCAGTCCACTCCCAGCAGCTGCTGTCAAAGTAAACAACCAAACCCTGCAACACCCCCTAGATGTAGCAAATGCCTTTAATGATTATTTTGTTGGATGCACCACCACTTTGTTTGGCAAGCTAGGAAATGACATGCAATCAGAGAGGCCTCATGCAGGTCAGGCCCCTCCAACTGTGCAAAGTCCCTGTATCAGACAGGAATTCAGTTTTAGACCAGTGCCGGTCAGTGTCGTTACTAAACTTCTCCGTAAGCAAAAAATGAAATACCAGTCTGGACAATGATCAAATACCAGCAATGCTGCTGAAAATCAGTGCGCCAGCAATTGCAAATCCTGTCGCAACCCTAATCAATGAATCACTGGCGACTGGATACATACCCAAACTCTGGAAGACTGTGAGAGTGGTACCTATCCATAAAAATGGTGACAGTACTTTGGTATCCAACTACCGTCCAATAACGTTGCTCCCTGTAATGTCAAAAATTTTGGAAAATTGCGCCTACACACAATTACGTGATTATTATCAATATTGGAACTACTTAACCCCAGATCAATCAGGCTTTCGTCCAAATCACAACTACAACCGCTCTTTTAAAAGTCTGCAAGGATATCCAAGCTGGGATGGAACAAGGAAACCTAACTGGAGCCATCTTCCTTGATTTTGCCAAGGCCTTTGACACAGTAGACCATGGCATCTTGTTAGAAAAACTTAAAAACTCTGGCATTGGTGATCACACGCTAACCTGGTTTCAATCATATGTATTCGACCGATCACAATATGTGTCAATTTCTGGCAGCTCCTCCCTCCCCCTCCCAGTCACTTGCGGTGTACCCCAAGGCTCAATACTAGGCCCCCTGCTATTCAAAATATTCATAAAAGATCTGCCCAACGTCTGCAAAGCCTCAACTGTACACATGTACGCAGACGCCACCGTAATCTATACCAGCAAACCAAATCTCCCGCAGCTGGAGGCCATGCTGCAAGAACAATTCAAAGAGGTAGAAAAGTGGATCAAACACAAACTTTTTTTTAAATACTGACAAAACTGTAATGATGCTCTTTGGAACAAAACCTAAACTACATAAACTGCAAAATCCCCATCTATGTGTTGGGACAAAATCAAATGGCACGCTGACCACAGTCACTTCTCTCAAATATCTAGGTATGTGGTTGGACCCTAATCTATCCTTTGGCCCCCACATCGAAAAACTCTCATCTAAACTTTACCCCAAACTAGGTGCCCTGTACAGAAACAAATCCTGCCTGAGCCCCGCAGTAAGAAAGCAGATTTTACAACAAATGCTTATGCCGGCTATTGATTACGGAGATGTAGTGTACGCAGCGGCCCCGCAAACACACCTTCAGAAACTTACTACATTGTATAACTCATTCTGCCGCTTTGCATTACAATGTAACTACATGACACACCATTGTGACATGTTAAAAGAACTAAACTGGCCATCGCTGGAATCTAAACGCACCCTTCACCTTTCCAGCCTGGTGTTTAAGAGCTTTTCTGGGAAGCTGCCACCCTACCTGAATAGACTGCTTCCCCCAGCAGCTCCCTCATCCTATAACCTCCGATCCAGGACCAGTACCTTACTTGCAATACCACAATACAAAAAGACAGTGGCTCGATCCTCATTTTCCTACAGAGCACCACAATTATGGAATAACCTCCCAGACACCGTCAAATCTTCCCCCAGTCTAAAGTCACTCGAGATCCCTATTAACATACCTCAATACAGAATGCACCTGTAAACATGTAACACAGTGACTATATACAGAATGCACCTGTAAACATGTAACACAGTGACTATATGCAGAATGTGCCTGTAAACATGTAACACAGTGACTATATACAGAATGCGCCTGTAAACATGTAACAGTGACTATATACAGAATGTGCCTGTAAACATGTAACACAGTGACTATATACAGAATGCGCCTGTAAACATGTAACAGTGACTATATACAGAATGCACCTGTAAACATGTAACAGTGACTATATACAGAATGCACCTGTAAACATGTAACAGTGACTTTATTTTACATATTTATTTTCTGTTAATCTGTATATTTTTTTTAATATCTTGCATTGTATTACTTTGTATTTCTGTAACTAACACTTCAATGCTCTTGAACCCAGGACATACTTGAAAACCAGTGAAATCCCAATGTATCCTTCCTGGTAAAATCCTTTATAAATAAATAAATTTAATAGTCGACCTGGACGACAGCCTCATAATGTCGTCCTCTGTGGATACTCTGCTCCTCCACCTAGCGTGGACCATGTCGCTCCTTCAGGATCTGAGCTTCCTGCTCAACAAAGAGAAATCCCTTCTCACACCTACCCAGCGAATCGAATTCCTAGGCTTCCTGGTAGACTCTGTAGATATGTCCCTGAGCGTCCCGACGCAGAAGGTCCGTGCTCTGGTCTCTTCAGGAGTTATCCCTTCATATCAATGCGCTAGAGCTTCTGGTGGCCTTTTTCACCCTGCGCCGTTTCGTCCGGTCCTCTGGCCATCACTGTAGCCTTCTGCGACTCGATAACCTCTCCGCGGATCGCTATATCAACGCCCAGGGCGGTCCGCGATCCCTGGCCCTGTCTCACAGGGCGATTGACCTGTGGGAGTACTGTTTTCAACACCACCTGTTCGTGTCGGCCCAATTCATACCAGGCCTCTCCAACTATGTAGCGGACTGGAATTCCCGCTACCTGGAGGACAGCGGCGACTGGCACCTCCTCCTGTTGATATTCCAAGCCCTCCTGGATCTCTGGGGGCCCCTCCAGTTAGACCTATTCGCATCCCGCCTCAACCGTCAACTCCTGGCATTCTACAGCTGGCGTCCGGACCCAGACACGATGGCCTCGGATGCTCTGCATCAGGTTTGGCCTCCACGTAGACATTACGCATTCCCTCCGTTCCGTCTCTTGTGCAAGGTGTTGTCTGCCGTTCGGGATCAACAAGCAGAGGTTGTGTTAATGGCTCCATTTTGGCAAACCCAGGTGTGGTTTATGGGACTTCTGGATCTGGCATCAGACTTTCCACGCGTCCTGCCCATACGAGACGACCTACTATCAGACCCAGCGGGGCTTCCTCATCCTCTATTGATCGACAGGCGTCTGACACTGCTGGCGTGGTCGATTTCCGGCTCTCCTGGCAGACCGCAGGAGTTTTCGGAACAGACTGCGGACTTACTGCGACAATCCTGGGCCCCCGGTACGAAGGAAGCGTATGCATCAGCATGGGGCCATTGGCACCGCTGGTGTTTGGGAAGGGACCATGATTCCCTTACTGCCCCTGTATCCTCAGTGATAGACTTCCTCTCCGACTCCGGGTTGGCCTTCCGTACGATTAATGTGTATCGCTTGGCGATCTCGGCAGGTTACACCGGCTTCGACAGAGTTCTGGTTGGTCACCACCCATTGGTTTGCAGTCTGCTTCAGGGTGTACATTTGTCTCGTCCCCCGCTGCCCAGATACTCGTCGACCTGGGACGTCACTATGGTCCTCCGTTTCCTTTCGAATTGGCCTGACAACGACGACCTGTCCCTGAAACAAATCTCGGTGAAACTGTTAGTTTTGTTTGATCTCTTGTAAGAGGGTGAGTGATGTTCGCGCTCTGGTTTTCCAGGTCCGCTCTGTGATGAACTAGCCCAACACCCTCAGCCAGAAACAGGGGATCAGGACACTGTTATTCCATGAACTATGTGTTGTGCCGTTGCACCAACGATCCTGCCTTCTAGCTGACCGAAAAATGACCTGTAAATAAAAGTGTTGATTGTGTATAGATGCCGTTTCAAATTTGCCGCCAAATTTTGCCGCCTAAATTTGAATCAGACCATCTGGTCCCGAATCGGCAACGCCCCGATGCGCCTTAAAGCCAATGATACCTGTGGGGGCGGGCATGGGGTTTTCAAATGTGGAGCGCGGGGAAAGTATAAATACAGATGTGTCCTTAATAAAAGTTGTCTTTGGTTTGAGTTCATGCAGCTGCGTCTCGTGTCTCTGTTTGCCAAGCGTGCCTGACATCCCTCGTGGTTCAGCACCCCGGACGAAATACAATTCTATCGTACGCCGCTGCTGTGCGATCCGAATACTCCTAGCCGACTGAACGTGTCCAGCTAACTACCGAGAGATCCGAGAATTCGTACCTTGCAACGTGTGGGCGTTTCGACCGCCGCACGATCCGACTCCTGCTGTCGAACGAATTAAGCTGTCTCTAGTGAGGGTGAGATCCGAACAGCTTGGTGCCGTGCCGCGGATGTTTCTTCGACCGCTGGGCGATACGAATACCCAGACGATCGATCGTCAACTAACTCGCTAGTGGAAGATCCGAATCTTCGCAGAATCAAGCCGTTCCGATCTACGACCGTAAAGGTCTGCGTACAGATCCGTGGCCAGCTGCTCGAGACGCTGAGTGACACTTCTCAGTAGTCGGGCTAGGTACACATCAAGGTCCCCTTGACTGCGTGGGTCATCCAGATCACAAAGACATACCCGGCCGCTCGAGACGCCGAGTGCCACAACCTTGGTAGTCGGGCCGGGGGAAGAATCAAAACGAAGGGGGAACACACCTGCAGATTAGAGCACACCCGCAGGCGGATGATAACATCAGGTTCCGTCACACGCTCCTTTACCCCATAGGGGGTGTGCTTTAATGTCTCGACGCACTAAGACCTCTATTAGATCAGTTTTGTTTCCTTCCTTTCCGCATGACCCCCGTCTGTGTCCGATTCATTGTCTCCGTTCTTACGAGGTGCGTACGCTCTCCCTACGTAGGTGGCGCGGTGTCTCCACTTTTTGTATCGTTCCGTGCACCTCACGCCCCGGTGACCTCCATTACCCTCGTTGGACTCGCTGGCTCCTGGGCTCTGCGGGCGTGGATACCACTATCTTTGGCGCTCACTCCATGAGAGAGGCTGCGGCCTCCTCTGCCATGGCAGCCGCTTCTAGATTGGAGGATATCATGAAGGCGGCGGATTGATCTAAGAATCAACCTTCCGCACGACCGGTTGTTCATATGGCGGATTCTTTGGTGCATTGAACTTGCAAATATGAAGCCTCCGAGCTCCTCTGTTAAAATTCCCAAATTTTCCTATCACCGGACGGAAAGTTTGGATTTTAATAAGGACTCGGAGGCGAGTATTTCCCACCTCTCCCACCCGGATTAGTGGCTGTCTTTTGGGTCTCCTGTTGTGGTGCTCGGTTTATGACACTTTGTTTTCTGTATCCTACGCGCAGCCCATACTTCATCGTTAATTCCCTCTGGTGGTCCTCCCCTTTTAGGTGGATGTTAGCTTAGGGTTCTGTTATTGGGTTGCGTGGGTACCTGAAGTTGCCCACTCCCTAATGTGGGGTTCTTGTTCTGGGCTTCATTTTCAGCCCAGTGATATGTTCCGCTTTGATGGCCGTTTCCAGTTTGCCCTCTCTGCTCTTTTCGTTGCCTGTGCCGGGCGTGTTTGTGGATGGTGTTTGTGCACCTGAAGAAAAGTTTTGCCGCGCCTGACCAGTTCCCTTATGGACTTGGGACAGCCCACTGTTGAGGGAGGGGGATCCTTGTGTTGGGAGGAAAAGGGTTATACCAAGTTTTTTCCTATGTTTCTTCTACTGCTGTGGGAGTATTAAAAAAGGAGAAACGCAAATACTCGCCTCCGAGTCCTTATTAAAATCCAAACTTTCCGTCCGGTGATAGGAAAATTTGGGAATTTTGCAGCATATGTCACAGCATGCCAAATGAAAAGAAAAAAGAAAAACCACCCTGTGATTGCGCTACTTTTTTTGTATTGAATTTACCACCAGCCAATTACCTGAGAGCGCGCAATACTGTATCCAGATGATACACGTATAAACAAACGCAACAATCTCATAGCGCACAATGAGAAAAGAACAAACATGAAATAAAAGGACAGTCGCTCTATGAATTGCAGAAAGAGGCGTCCCCCTCCCCCCAAAAACAACTATTGCAACAATACCGGCGCTGCGCCCCGTGTCATACCCTAAATACCGGCGCTGCGCCCCGTGTCATACCCTCAATACCGGCGCTGCGCCCCGTGTCATACCCTCAATACCGGCGCTGCGCCCCGTGTCATACCCTCAATACTGGCATTGCGCCCCGTGTCATACCCTCAATACCGGCACTGCGCCCCGTGTCATACCCTCAATACCGGCACTGCGCCCCGTGTCATACCCTCAATACCGGCGCTGCGCCCCGTGTCATACCCTCAATACCGGCGCTGCGCCCCGTGTCATACCCTCAATACCGGCGCTGCGCCCCGTGTCATACCCTCAATACCGGCGCTGCGCCCCGTGTCATACCCTCAATACCGGCGCTGCGCCCCGTGTCATACCCTCAATACCGGCACTGCGCCCCGTGTCGTCCCTCAATACCGGCACTGCGCCCCGTGTCGTCCCTCAATACCGTCACTGCGCCCCGTGTCATACCCTCAATACCGGCACTGCTCCCCGTGTCATACCCTCAATACCGGCACTGCTCCCCGTGTCATACCATCAATACCGGCACTGCTCCCCGTGTCATACCATCAATACCGGCACTGCTCCCCGTGTCATACCGGCACTGCTCCCCGTGTCATACCATCAATACCGGCACTGCTCCCCGTGTCATACCCTCAATACCGGCACTGCTCCCCGTGTCATACCCTATATACCGGCACTGCTCCCCGTGTCATACCCTCTATACCGGCACTGCTCCCCGTGTCATACCATCAATACCGGCACTGCTCCCCATGTCATACCCTCTATACAGCAGCTGATACGGCCAGGATTGATAATTATTAGTGAAGGCCGTATCAGCTGCTGTATGGAATTTCACCACAGGACTCGGAGGCTCATATTTGCCTTCTCTTTCTTTTATTTTCTCTCAGCAGCAAGAGGTTTAACATATAAAATAGAAGAAAAAACTGTTCCCTCACAACAGGGAATGACCACGCCCCCAACAGTCCCAATAGGTTAATCCATATAGTCCCTCCTCAGGTGTAGCTCCTCCTCTTTCTTGCTGCTTACCTCAAGGAGATAAGTATACGTTTTCTCTCTCTGCAATTTTTAATTCTAATATATTGTATTTTGACGGTTGTAAACTTATTTTTTGGGACGCCGACTTTTCCCGGTGCTAGCCGCGGGGGTCGGCGCTCCCGTTTTGCGTTTATTATCACCTGGTATATTTAATACACATATAACCTCCACATAATAGTTTCCCAAACTTTCATTCGATTAATTAGGAGATAAACTGGTTTATTTGCTTGCGTTTCTCGCCGGACTCATGGTAAAAAAATCTGCCAGCGCTAGCTTCCACCTCGCGGTTCCGGAAAAGCAGGATATGCCCGCCCACTTCACCTCACGGCGTTCAAGCGCGCCATTTTAGAATCAGCGCGGTCTTTCAGAAGCAGCACAATGTCTCTACCGGACAGAAACTCCTCTCCCTCTCCACCCCGGGCCTCCGGGTCGGAGGTTAGTTCCATCCCACACTCCTCGCTCTCTGAACAGCCGGCAGCGGCATCCCCGCAGCACCATCACCGGAAAAAATCTTCCAAACAAAAATTTGCAGCCCTTGAAGCTTCCCTGAGATCCTCCATTTCAGACACTATAGCAGCAGCTGTAGCAAACATTCACACATCAGACACTCCATGCAAGACGCAGTGGCTTCCCTACAGATTCCACCTAAGGTGTCTTCCTGCGCTGCTTTCTCCCTGAGATCCCCTAATTGTGCACCTTTAAGAGCTTCATCCCCAGAACTAGTTGTGGAAGTCTCCCCTAGGGAGCCACCACAAGATATTATTATGGGCCAACACTTAGCTGATATCCCCAAAGGTGCTTATGGAGGGGCTGGCATCCCCGCAGTGCTGCCAAATAAAGATAGCGAGTCTCATCCTCGCAAGAGAGCTCCAGACCGCGGAGCGCAGGCTGCGGCCGAGATTAAGAGACCCATTCCTGATGAGTGGAGTCTCGTCCCCGCTAAAAAAAGATCAGGCTTAGTAGATCCTGAATACGGGGAAGATGAAGGGGATTACCCCCTAGAGATATACGCACCTGATGATGATGATGACCTGATGATTTGGGGAGAAGAAGAATCGCCTCCCATACAGGTCGGGGACACTATATATGATCCTGAGGGGAACCCCCTCCTTAATCCTAAAGACATCTCGCACCCAGCGTCCACAGCGTGGATCCCACAACCACACATCGAGCGTTGGGTAGATAGCGTCATGCGCTGCCCACTAGACAAGGGCACAAGACAAACATTAAGAGCAGAGGGTCCTAGACCCACAACACTAGGCAAAACTTGCATTACGCCAGAGGTAGATGAAGCATTCCAAAAATTGCTGCAAGGAAAGGATGGTCTCCTAAAAAAGGAATAGACCTGGCTATACGCACATGCCAGGATAAATTGCTGGATGCAACTGGACCTTTAGTTAAGGTTCTGGATATAGTGGCTCAGGCAAAACTAGCACATATCCCACTAGACCATGCTGAGATTGCCGGATGGCTGCAAAGATCCCTGTGCTTTCTGGGAAACGCCAACTCTGCCTTAGCTGCAGAAAGAAGGAAGACGATCCTTTTGAAAATGGATCCTAAGCTTTCGCACTTAGCTACCACTGACCTAGGGGCCAAAGCAGAAGGCCAACTATTCGGAGACCCATTCGCTAAAAGACTGAATACATATGTGGGTGCATTCTCCATGATAGACAAAGCAGAAACAACGATAAAAAAAGTGTTCCCTGGCCGGGTCTCCCACAGGGCCGGAAGAGGCAGGGGTCGCTTTTCCGGCCGCGCGGGACCTTCCCGCTCCGCAGGCTCCACTTATAACCAAAGCTACACAGATACTACCAACACTAGTTCCAGTTTCTTCCCGTCCAGAGCTAGACCTTGGCACAACAGGTCTTTCCGTGGAGGCCGAAGTTCCTCCTTCAGGAAACCTACAGGTGAGCGATCTGCACATAATTCCTTTCCCTCTCAAGAGGATAGGGGGTCGTATTTCTCAGTTTTATCAAGCATGGACACGTATTACCACAGACGCGTGGATTCTACATACTGTACGGGGTTTCCTAATAGATTTTGTAGACAACCCTACTCAACATCGCGCTCCAGCGCCACACTTCCAGCACACACAGTCACTACTGATACACGAGGAGATACAAGGCCTCATACACAAAGAGGCAATAGAGCTTGCCCCCACTTCTTCGGAAGGATTTTTGAGCACCATTTTTCTGGTGGCAAAAAAAGGCGGCGGTTCGCGCCCTGTCATAAATCTCCGAGAACTAAATTTTTTTGTGATGCACAGACACTTCAAGATGGAAGGCATGCACACGCTACAGCACATCCTTCTCCAGGACGACTGGATGGTCAAACTGGACCTGAAGGATGCTTATCTGACAGTCCCGATACACGAATCCCACCGGGACTTCCTCAGATTCAATTGGCAGGGAACCACATGGCGCTTTACATGTCTCCCTTTCGGTCTCTCATCAGCTCCGTGGTGCTTCACGAAGCTGTTGAAACCGGTAATTGCCTCCTTACGAGCGCGCGGCGTAAAGATAGTTATATACCTAGACGACATCCTTCTGATGTGCCAGTCTCGAGACACCCTACGGACTCATCTTCAATGGACGATATCCCTATTACAGGATCTAGGATTTCTCATCAATACAGAGAAATCTCTCCTAACCCCAACGAGAAAGATCGAGTTTCTAGGATTTCTCTTGGATTCCAGACAACTGACATTATCTCTTCCATCTCCAAAGATACGCAACATAAGAAAGGAAGTAGCCTCTCTCCTCCAGCACTCAGTTACTACCCTGAGATCTCTCGAGTGATGGTCTCTATAGAGATTGGCTGGTACTGATCAGCAGCGAGACTGGCGATTATTCCAGCTCCACTTCATTATCGGGCCCTCCAACGCCTGAAGGCCCATTCCCTCCGAGCGGGTCTGGATTACCCGGACAACATTCACCTAACGGACGATACTCGAGTAGATCTATACTGGTGGCGCGACCACATGTCAGAATGGAACGGGAAGCGTCTTTTTCCCTTACAGCCGACCCTCACCATAGATTCAGATGCCAGCAATCTGGGTTGGGGAGCTCATTGCGAGGGCATGGAGACAGGTGGACGATGGTCACCCGAGGAACGCATCCATCACATAAACGTACTGGAGATGTTGGCAGGATTCTTTGCAATCCGGTGCTTCACCAAAGACAAGCTCCACTCTCAGATCCTCCTCCGCATGGACAATTTCCCAGCAGTCAGGTACATCAATGCCATGGGTGGACCAAGATCGGAACCTCTGACCCAGATGGCACAGAAGGTCTGGGATCTTTGTCTCCAGAACAATCTTTGGGTCCAAGCTCAGTTCATCCCGGGTCTGTCCAATCAGATTGCAGACTGGAACTCCAGACACATGACGGACGCAGGAGACTGGAAACTCCTATCATCTATATTCAACAAGCTTCAATCTCTTTGGGGTCCTTTCCAACGGGACCTATTTGCATCGAGACTGAACGCACAAATACCACACTTCTTCAGTTGGAAGCCGGATCCAGAGGCTATAGCCACGGATGCATTCCTCCAGGATTGGTCGGGAGACCGGCTTTATGCCTTCCCTCCATTTGCCCTCATAGCAAGAACCATAAAACAGGTTCGACTTCACCAAGCGACAATAGTATTGTTAGTTCCACACTGGCCGAGCCAACCGTGGTTCCCAACTCTGATGGAACTGGCAATAGACATTCCCAGGATGCTTCCGCAATGCCACGATCTACTGAAGGATCCCGACAACAATCCTCACCCTCTACTACAGGGCAGCCTGGTCATGCTGGCATGGCTGATTTCAGGTTTGCCTGGCAGAGCCAAGGAATTTCGGACAGAACTGCAGAATTACTCCTACAAGCCTGGGCCCCAGGTACCCGCAACGCATACAGATCAGCCTGGAACAGATGGGCTTCTTGGTGTGTGGGAAGGTACCAAGATCCCTTTTCGGCACCTCTAAATTCGGTCCTGGACTTCCTGACTTCCATATTCGACTCAGGTCTACAATATAGAACCTTGAATGTATACCGATCGGCCATCTCAGCAGGACACGTTGGCTTTGCAGGGGTTGCAATTGGCCAACATCCCCTGGTGTGTAGGCTACTGAGGGGCACCCGATTCGCTAGACCTCCCCTTCCGAGATATGTTTCTACCTGGGACGTTTCCCTTGTACTAAGATTCCTGGAACAATGGCCGGACAACCAGATCCTGACACTACGACAGTTGTCAGCTAAACTCGTCATGTTATTCTGTTTACTCTCCTGCAAACGTGTTAGTGATGTACGGGCACTTGATTACCCTTCACGCTCTTTTCAACCGGACGGAGTCCGCTTCGATATCTCACGGAGAACCAAGACTTCAATCAATTCGGTTTTCTTCCCACGATTTCCAGATCATCAGTTGCTGTGTCCTGTTAGATGCCTACAGACCTATGAATCTCGAACACAAGATCTACGTACAGAGTTGATTTCCCCTCTTTTCCTTTCATTCCGGGCACCACATGCCCCAGTGTCACCTGCAACTTTGGCCAGATGGATACGTTGGCTACTAAATCTGTCTGGAGTGGATACCTCCTGTTTTGGCGCGCACTCGGTTCGAGGCGCCATGGCTTCTGCAGCGGTGGCAGCTGGCTGCCGATTATCGGATATCATGCGATCCGCCGACTGGACCAGAGAATCTACGGCTCATCTTTTCTATGTTAGACCAGTTCCCCATTGGACGACTTCTGTTGTTGCTCAGCTTTAAATAGGCAAATATGAGCCTCCGAGTCCTGTGGTGAAATTTCTGAATTTTCCTATTACATAACGGAAAGTTCTAATTTCAATAAGGACTCGGAGGCGAGTATTTCCCTACCCATGTATATGCCCACCCTTTTTTTGGTAATTATTCTGCATGACTGTTTCTTCAATAAAATATGTCTGTTTAATATCAGACCCTGTTTTGGTTTTCTTACACGTGGTGCGCTGGCGATGTCATCCTTACGCGCTCCACCTTCAAGATCTTGATTAAAAATCAAAGTTTTTTCATGACTCAGTTCCTTGTGATTTGTTTTCACTATCATCGTGGATTTACACTCAGTTACGGCTTAGATTCTAAACATTTCTCCATGTCTCTGCTTTCATTTCAGACCAATGAAATCCTCCTTCCTTTGTTCGGATAATAGTCGTCTTCCGCCTAGAAATTTGGGCTGCATCCTCCTCTCCCCGTTGGGACGTCCTTGCTTGTTGGGTTCCGTTTACCTTATGTTTTCGCAAGAAAGAGGAGGAGCTACACCTGAGGAGGGACTATAAGGATTAACCTATTGGGACTGTTGGGGGCGTGGTCATTCCCTGTTGTGAGGGAACAGTTTTTTTTTTTTTTTCTTCTATTTTATATGTTAAACCTCTTGCTGCTGAGAGAAAATAAAAGAAAGAGAAGGCAAATACTCGCCTCCGAGTCCTTATTGAAATTAGAACTTTCCGTTATGTAATAGGAAAATTCAGAAATTGTAGTGTCCGCTGTATTGAGTGTATGACACGGGGCGCAGTGGCGGTATTGTGTGTGTGACACAGGGCGCAGTGCCGGCATTGTGTGTGTGACACGGGGCGCAGTGCCGGCATTGTGTGTGACACGGGGCGCAGTGCCGGTATTCTGTAGCACGATATATATATATAATATATATAGCACTGATCCCCTGCTTTACTGAAGTATAGTCACCAGATAAAAACCTGTGAGTGCGTCCTTTTAAGTGATGTTTGCCGGGACGGGCACCGTGATATTATTAACCCTTTATGTGGAGTTTGCTGGGACTGGCACCGTGAGGTTATTAACCCTTTATGTGGAGTTTGCTGGGACGGGCACCGTGAGGTTATTAACCCTTTATGTGGAGTTTGCTGGGACGGGCACAGGGATGTTCTTAGCCTTTATGGCAAGTGCCATCATCATTAGATACGGTCACAAGAAAAGGAAAGTACACACTCTTGGTTTGGCACCAAATGTCGCTCTGTTACAAAATACAAGCTTAACCCATTGCTAGCTCAGTGTATACAGAGAGCGAGCAGCTCCGGCGCCGGGCAGCTCTGCAAAGCAACCAGTGAGAGACGCCTACTCACCGTGCCCCTCCTGAGCGCAAACTGAATGGAATCCAGATCGGCCACCGGACACCAGACTTCAGCGATCAAACACTTCTGGGTGACGTCGATGTTGCAGAGGTTCAGGGTGTGGTAAATGGCCTTCATCTTCCTCACCTTGATGAACCACACTCTGATGGTCTTCGCCGCAGCCTGAAGGACACGTTGGCGATGGTCTTCTGTTTGGTTGAGGACCTGAAGCACATGGTTTTGTCAGTACTTGCCAGGGTGGCCATCATGAAGGTGATTGGTCCATATAAATTAACCCCTAATATGAAATAGGCCTCAGAGCATTACCATTTGCAGGTCATCAATCCGTGTGTTCACACCAGCCGCCATTTCTTTCCTCTCCTGTGGAGTCTCTGGACAAGGGTAGAGGGAGGCGCGGAACCTGCCGAGGAGAAAACGACAGGTAAACCCGGCGGCGCAATCTGGAAAGACGCGTCATGAGCAACCGGCCAATCAAAAGCTGGAGAATCCAGAAATAAAACATCCTGAAAACCATCCGATGGTCCAGGCCCCGGAGGATCCGCTGCTCGCCGCGGATAAACGACTCACCCTTCACAGATTTTCTTCACCCGGTTTTTCAGTTGATCTCCTTGGAAGAATATGATGAAAACAGACTTGTGAACGCTGTCACCCTGTAACGTACAAAAACAAAGTGTCAGAGACCGGGGGAGGGGCGGGTGCAACAGCCGAACACCAGCAGCGAGGCCGCGTCTCAAAACCGGCCTGTGTTTGCATCAAAGGCCGAGAGATCTCACCGACGGGATCCACAAGGCAAAAAACCCAACCAGCTGCGGCTGCAGGAACCTCAGCTCTGATCTATGAAACAGGGCCGCGAACCGCAACGCAAACCGTACAGATCCTCCTCACACCCCATTTAACACCTGACACACCCCTCCTCACACCCCATTTAACACCCGACACACCCCTCCTCACACCCCATTTAACCCGACACACCCCTCCTCACACCCCATTAAACCCGACACACCCCATTAAACCCGACACACCCCTCCTCACACCCCATTAAACCCGACACACCCCATTAAACCCGACACACCCCATTTAACACCCCATTTAACCCGACACACCCCTCCTCACACCCCATTTAACCCGACACACCCCTCCTCACACCCCATTTAACCCAACACACTCCTCCTCACACCCCATTTAACCCAACACACCCCTCCTCACACCCCATTTAACCCGACACACCCCTCCTCACACCCCATTTAACCCGACACACCCCTCCTCACACCCCATTAAACCCGACACCCCCCTCACACCCCATTTAACCCGACACCCCCCTCACACCCCATTTAACCCGACACACCCCTCCTCACACCCCATTTAACCCGACACCCCCCTCACACCCCATTTAACCGACACACCCCTCCTCACACCCCATTTAACCCGACACACCCCTCCTCACACCCCATTTAACCCGACACACACCCTCCTCACACCCCATTTAACCCGACACACCCCTCCTCACACCCCATTTAACCCGACACACCCCTCCTCACACTCCATTTAATCCGACACCACCCCTCCTCACACCCCATTTAACCCGACACACACCCTCCTCACACCCCATTTAACCGACACACACCCTCCTCACACCCCATTTAACCCGACACACCCCTCCTCACACCCCATTTAATCCGACACAACCCTCCTCACACCCCATTTAACTTGGAAAAAACCCCTCCTCACACCCCATTTAACCCGACACACCCCTCACACCCCATTTAAATCAGACACACCTCTCCTCACACCCCATTTAACCCGACACACCCCTCCTCACACCCCATTTAACCCGACACCCCCCCCCTCACACCCCATTTAACCCGACACACCCCTCCTCACACCCCATTTAACCCGACACACCCCTCCTCACACCCCATTTAACCCGACACACCCCTCCTCACAACTCCATTTAATCCGACACACCCCTCCTCACACCCCATTTAATTTGGGACGTGGTGGAAGGGGGGGGCGCAGTGTTTGGGACGTGGTGGAGGGGGGGCGCAGTGTTTGGGACGTGGTGGAGGGGGGGGCGCAGTGTTTGGGACGTGGTGGAGGGGGCGCAGTGTGGGACGTGGTGGAGGGGGGCGCAGTGTTTGGGACGTGGTGGAGGGGGCGCAGTGTTTGGGACGTGGTGGAGGGGGCGCAGTGTTTGGGACGTGGTGAGGGGGGGCGCAGTGTTTGGGACGTGGTGGAGGGGGGGCGCAGTGTTTGGGACGTGGTGGAGGGGGGCGCAGTGTTTGGGACGTGGTGGAGGGGGGGGCGCAGTGTTGGGACGTGGTGGAGGGGGGCGCAGTGTTTGGACGTGGTGGAGGAGGGGCACAGTGTTTGGGACGTGGTGGAGGGGGCGCAGTGTTTGGGACGTGGTGGAGGGGGGGCGCAATGTTTGGGACGTGGTGGAGGGGGGGGCGCAGTTTTGGGACGTGGTGGAGGGGGGCGCAGTGTGGAAAGTGTGGAGGGGGCGGCGCAAGGTTTGGAACGTGGTGGAGGGGGGCAATGTTTGGGACGTGGTGGAGGGGGGCGCAATGTTTGGGACGTGGTGGAGGGGGGCAGTGTTTGGAAAGTGGTGGAGGGGGGCGCAGTTTTGGGAACGTGGTGGAGGGGGGCAATGTTTGGGACGTGGTGGAAGGGGGGGCGCAATGTTTGGGACGTGGTGGAGGGGGCGCGCAGTGTTTGGGACGTGGTGGAGGGGGCGCAGTGTTTGGGACGTGGTGGAGGGGGCGCGCAGTGTTTGGGACGTGGTGGAGGGGGGCGCAGTGTTTGGGACGTGGTGGAGGGGGCGCAGTGTTGGGACGTGGTGGAAGGGGGGGCGCAGTGTTGGGACGTGGTGGAGGGGGCGCAGTGTTTGGGACGTGGTGGAGGGGGCGCAGTGTTTGGACGTGTGGTGGGAAGGGGGGGCGCAGTGTGTTTGGGACGTGGTGGAGGGGGGGCGCAGTTTTGGGACGTGGTGGAGGGGGGGCGCAGTGTTTGGGACGTGGAGGGGGGGCGCAGTGTTGGGACGTGGTGGAGGAGGGGGGCGCAGTGTTTGGGACGTGGTGGAGGGGGGGCGCAGTGTTTGGAACGTGGTGGAGGGGGGAGCAGTGTTTGGAACTTGGTGGAGGGGCGGGGTGCAGTGTTTGGGACGTGGTGGAGGGGGCGCAGTGTTTGGGACGTGGTGGAGGGGGGGGCGCAGTGTTTGGGACGTGGTGGAAGGGGGGGCGCAGTGTTTGGGACGTGGTGGAGGGGGGGCGCAGTGTTTGGAACGTGGTGGAGGGGGCGCAGTGTTTGGAACTTGGTGGAGGGGGGGTGCAGTGTTTGGGACGTGGTGGAAGGGGGGGCTCTGGGCATCTTGGGAAAGTCTTATCTGCACAGAGCGGCTGTTAATCTGGTGGAGCGCACAGCTTTGATCTTGGGTTTGTGGGGTGCGGCCGCTGAGTGTTCGCTGCAGATAAGCGGCTTCCTAACAATGACTCATGCCGGGAGAACGTGGATTCGTCGCCAGGCTCCGGCGCGCGCTTTATCATTCAGGAAAGTTAAGCTTTAATGCGCGGCCGCTCCCGGACAGAGAAAACGTTCTGGATGTGAGGGACGGCATCGCTAACACTAAACAGATGGTGCGCGCTCCACGTCCTAAAAGGCGGCGGCTCACAGCGCAGGAAACACGCTGCATGAAGCGCGCACCGCCGTACAGGGGGACACTGCCAGGGGAGAATCTGCATGACGGGGGGAAACGGAGGTGCACGTGGTGAGATTCTGGGTGATCCAGAGGGATAACGTCACAGTATGGGCGCGGGGGATACGAACAGAAAGCTGGAAATCACCAGCAGCCCCAAACAACGCACCGACACAACGCACCGACGCATAACACAATGAGGACAAACTTCCAGCGATTCACCTCTAACCAAATTAACAGAAGAGGAGCAGACGGTTGAACGAGTCCGTGGCGGCTGAACAGCGCGTGCCAAGCACTGCGAAACGTCAAATCACTGCATACGGGGGGGGGGGGGGGTGTCAGGTGATGCAGGATTGGCCGCTCGTCTACCAGTGTGATGGAGCATTTCTCTTTATATTCTACAAGGTCGCGCACGATCCGGCGCAGGATTCCCATCGAGCCGTTACATTAATGCGCCGGCGAGTTAGAAAAGGCTTGCACTTCTCTTCAGGACACAATTCCAGCGGTGGTGTCGCTGCCGGTACCGGTTAGCTGCCCCCTACTGCTACTAGTCAAGCTGCCATCACATGGTGTGCTTAAACACGAGCTGGTAAAAAGGAGGCGCTAAGGGTTAACTACTCAAAACTAACACTAACACACTAAGAATAGGGGTCTGATTCTGAATGCTACATTGTGGCAGCTCTGTGTATGACGTGCAAGACGCGCGTCCGGCGGCTCTGTGTATGACGTGCAAGACGCGCGTCCGGCGGCTCTGTGTATGACGTGCAAGACGCGCGTCCGGCGGCTCTGTGTATGACGTGCAAGACGCGCGTCCGACGGCTATGTGAATGACCTGCAAGACGCGCGTCCGGCCGCTCTGTGAATGACCTGCAAGACGCGCGTCCGGCCGCTCTGTGAATGACCTGCAAGACGCGCGTCCGGCCGCTCTGTGAATGACCTGCAAGACGCGCGTCCGGCGGCTCTGTGTATGACCTGCAAGACGCGCATCCGGCAGCTCTGTGAATGACCTGCAAGACGCGCGCCCGGCTGCTCGGTGTATGACGTGCAAGACGCTCGTCCGGCTGCACTGTGTATGACCTGCAAGACGCGCGTCCGGCGGCTCTGTGTATGACCTGCAAGACGCGCGTCCGGCGGCTCTGTGTATGACCTGCAAGACGCGCGTCCGGCAGCTCTGTGAATGACCTGCAAGACGCGTGTCCGGCGGCTCTGTGTATGACCTGCAAGACGCGCGTCCGGCGGCTCTGTGTATGACCTGCAAGACGCTCATCCGGCAGCTCTGTGAATGACCTGCAAGAAGCGCGTCCGGCGGCTCTGTGTATGACCTGCAAGACGCGCGCCCGGCTGCTCGGTGTATGACGTGCAAGACGCGCGTCCGGCTGCACTGTGTATGACCTGCAAGACGCGCGTCCGGCGGCTCTGTGTATGACCTGCAAGACGCGCGTCCGGCGGCTCTGTGCATGACCTGCAAGGCGCGTGTCCGGCTGCTCTGTGAATGACCTGCAAGAAGCGCGTCCGGCGGCTCTGTGTATGACCTGCAAGACACGCGTCCGGGTGCACTGTGAATGACCTGCAAGACGCGCGTCCGGCTGCTTTGAGGTTTTTGCTCCTGTAATACAGAATAAAGAAACGGTTTCCTGAACTTTAAGGAAAACGATGACAGGAGCCAAACTCCAACTGGCATCACGTAAAGGCAGGACGGGCGCTCCACGTACTCTAAACGACACATCTATTGGAGCAGACACACAGCGAGGTTTCACGCAAGCTTTTACAAAGGAATGTGTGAGCCGTAGAGTCGCTGCACGTTCCAGCACACTGCGCGCCCGTCCTGCTTTTTGGTGACATTTTGCCGGGTTTAATGGCGGCAGAGCGTTATCCTGCAGCGCATCATTATCTGCCAAGGAATAAGTGAGCGGAGCACATTTCCTTATAAAGTAACGCTGCAGCTCATCACGGTCACTGCGCTCCCCCAGAAACAGCCGGCGTCCCCCTGGAAATAGACCATGTCCCCCCATCTGGTCTCAGCATCCACAGAATAACGCTAGGAACCCCCACTTACCCGATGGAGGGGACGTCCTTTATCCGAAATGCTAAGGGTGGCTAATCTAGATTTGGTGATTTTGAAACGTTTGCATTTTATAGTGAGATCTCTTGGGGATCTGTGCTTCATACACTCCTTTCCACACGGCCTGAAGGCTCTTTATACAGGGTTTTAATCCTTTCGTCCCATCACGGGTTACCGTGACACATCAGTCCCCCCCCCCCCACGTGCTCAAACGTGAAAGCAAACGTGACCGATTTGACCTTACCGTCACCGGATCTTCCAGGGGATTTTCAATCTCCGCCTGGCGCAGGAAGACGTTGCCACGACAAACCCGCCACAGCATCCTTTCGAAGGTCGGTATCCTCTCACGGTTAATAACTCCAGCCACGAAACTGAAAAGACACCAAGAGCAGTGTGAGCAACAGATGGGCGTGTGACAAGGTTTCAAACTAGCGTTACTTTCCGTGTCTGTCACGTTCCACTTCCCTTGTCTTGAAGGACACTCTAACCAAGATGAGCCATCCTGGAATCTGGTCAGGAACGTACCGAACGAGTCCTTCCCGACCAGCCAAAAAAACCCGCACAGATCGAGGTGTTCCTGACCAGCCAAAAAAAAAAAAAACACACAGATCGAGGCGTTCCTGACCAGCCAAAACAAGCACAGATCGAGGTGTTCCTGACCAGCCAAAACAAGCACAGATCGAGGTGTTCCTGACCAGCCAAAACAAGCACAGATCGAGGTGATCCTGACCAGCCAAAACAAGCACAGATCGAGGTGTTCCTGACCAGCCAAAACAAGCACAGATCGAGGTGTTCCTGACCAGCCAAAACAAGCACAGATCGAGGTGTTCCTGACCAGCCAAAACAAGCACAGATCGAGGTGTTCCTGACCAGCCAAAACAAGCACAGAGCGAGGCGTTCCTGACCAGCCAAAACAAGCACAGATCGAGGTGTTCCTGACCAGCCAAAACAAGCACAGATCGAGGTGTTCCTGACCAGCCAAAACAAGCACAGATCGAGGTGTTCCTGACCAGCCAAAACAAGCACAGATCGAGGTGTTCCTGACCAGCCAAAACAAGCACAGATCGAGGCGTTCCTGACCAGCCAAAACAAGCACAGATCGAGGCGTTCCTGACCAGCCAAAACAAGCACAGATCGAGGCGTTCCTGACCAGCCAATCCCTCTTCTTGTCCTCTTATATGTTTTATAGTAATTTTGTATTTAGTTACAATAGACTTTTTTTTTATTCTTCATCTATGTCCAAGTAGGAAAGAGAAGAACACTGCAGGATCAATGTGTGATTCCCGTTTACTCCATGGATAACACCTCCACACATACAGATTATACACAGGTGTAGCTCACACGTACCCAAGCCTCAGCGGGGCTCCTCTTCCGATCTCACTCGGTTCCAGGAGGGAGGAGGATTCTTCCAGGAGATCTGGATCCGCCATCTGCTGATGATGATGCAATTGAGCCTGAATTCACAAACCAATTAATAACTAATCAAAGCAGTTAGTGGCATGCAGGGGCCTCACGGGGCAGACGAGAAACCGAGAGGACACACAGACTGGGGACAGACGGATCTATGTATTCCGGCCGGCTCGGTCAAGAATTTGTCAGCATTTCAGGACGGCTTAATTTACCGCAATTTAGAGTATCGACTCAAAGCCCTTCTAGGACTCAAATAAATGGGTTTTATCTCAATTCTGCAACAGTATCACATCTTAATATGTGGAATGACAGGACCTGAGGGACTCGGCCCCTCGTCACGTCTCGTCACATCTTCTCAGAACCAAGATCTTCATATAGTTATAGCAGAAAGATCAGATTACAGAGTGGCCGGCGTTAAGGACACAATACGCGCCGGCACAAGCTGTGTTAGATGAACGTTTATTGAATATTTCAGAAACATAAAGCGAGTCCTGGCACAGAATCCATAGATCCAGGGAAGGTGCTGAGATTATCAGCGAGGAGCCGGAGAAAGACCAGGAGCCACAGAATAACAGCGTCTTAACCGACTTGCCGCAGCTGCAAACGGCAAAGGATTTGCAGCAAAAAACTTTCTCCAAAAAGATGGATTTTTGAAGCAGCCACAAGCACCAAGCGTTCGAGAAGTGGACACAGAGTGGAAGGTCAGGTTCCTTCACTCGATATAAGGGAAACGAGAATCTGCGCTTATATCGAGGCTTTATAAGAAAGAGATTTCCGTCACACACACACACACACACACCGGCGCACAAAGAGACACAAAGGAGACAACTCGAACACAAACCAGTTAAGATTAAGGACTCCAGGATGAATAAATAACAAAAATCTTCAAATTAAAGGATAAAATAATGGATTTATCAAACCCCCCCCCCCCACTCTGTGTTGGACTTCATTAGGAAAAAGACACAATCCTGGGATTAACAGAAAAGCCTGGAGGAGCCACAGGAGACAGTGACAGGTTTGTGTGTCTTGATGTTGTTGCTACACTGTGTTTATCAGTAATATAATAGGAGACGTGGGGCGGCAGGAAAATCTACGGGCGACGACAGGAACGGGCAACGACAGGAGCCGAAAATATATTTATTTATTTGCAAATTATTTTACCAGGAAAGATACTTGGAAACAAGAGAAATCTCAATGTATGTCCTGGGTCTTAAAGGGTGGTTCTTGTCAAACAGAACATTCCCCGCGTCATATAGAATGACTAGAATGATCCACAGAACTGTGCGTTTTAAAATCTAGATAAAGCAAACCCTTAAAAGAATCGATAGGAGCAGCCGAGGATCCTGGGAGTTAATCACAAGCCGGCAGGAAGCCTCGGATTGGCTATGTGCGATCAGAACATATGCTGCACATGCAGGGGTTAAAACACACAACACATCGATGGTCATTCAAATCACCGAGCGCCAGATTAACCCTTTAATAATCCATAATGGGAGAGAGGGGAAACACGATACTTTAATAATACTATACTATAGTAATGCTAGAGCGGAAACAATATAATAATAATCACCTTATTTTCTGTTAGAGTTAAATTGTTTCCATTCTAAATAACAAACCGGGAGAAACCAACAACAACGGGGGGGGGGGGGAGATTTATTTCCATAATGTCTCAGTGACTTTCAATCTGAAGAATTAAAATAGCCCCCCCCCCCCAGTGAGAAGAGTTTATTATAATGTGTTCAAAGTGTAAGTTGTGTTCAAAATGATTCAACCCCCAATGCTGTAAAGGGTTTTAGGGAATTTAGTGACATTTGTAATTGTATTCAGAATGAAATCCTACAAGGACTTTTTAAAGAACCATATGCAACTAAAATGACATCAATTGGTTTTGTAATACAGTAGTAAATGTTTCTTTTGTGAATTCTTCATTGACACAATTATTCAACCCCTTAAAGACTACCACTCTGAAGAACAGAGGTTCATTCAAGTGTTTTCAATCAGGTATTAAAACACCTGTGGATGTCACGGAGCAGCAATAAAGCATAATAAGCACCAATTAGGCAGCTTTAAAATGACTTCAGCTCCTTCTAGACATTTACTGGTGTGGTTACAAACATGGTGAAGTCAAGAGAATGGTCCAGGAAGACAAGAGAAGAGGTGATTACTCTTCACAGGAAGGGCAATGGCTATAAGAAGATTGCAAAGATGTTAAACATACCAAGAGAGACCATAGGAAGCATCATTCGCAAATTCAAGGCAAAGGGCACTGTTGAAATGCTACCTGGTCGTGGCAGAAAGAAGATGCTGACTTCGACTGCTGTGCGCTACCTGAAGCGTAGAGTGGAGAAAAGTCCCCGTGTGACTGCTGAGGAACTGAGAAAAGATTTGTCAGATGTGGGTACTGAAGTTTCAGCTCAGACAATACGGCACACACTGCGTAATGAAGGCCTCCATGCCAGAACTCCCAGGCGCACCCCTTGCTGTCTCCAAAGAATAAGAAGAGTCGACTGCAGTATGCCAAAAGTCATGTGGACAAACCACAGACGTTTTGGGATAGTGTTCTGTGGACTGATGAAACAAAATTAGAACTGTTTGGGCCCATGGATCAACGCTATGTTTGGAGGAGGAAGAACAAGGCCTATGAAGAAAAGAACACCTTGCCTACTGTGAAGCATGGCGGGGGGTCAATCATGCTTTGGGGCTGTTTTGCTTCTGCAGGTACAGGGAAGCTTCAGCGTGTGCAAGGTACCATGAATTCTCTTCAGTACCAGGAGATATTGGATGACAATGTGATGCAGTCCGTCACAAACCTGAGGCTTGGGAGACGTTGGACCTTTCAACAGGACAATGATCCCAAGCATACCTCCAAGTCCACTAGAGCATGGTTGCAGATTAAAGGCTGGAACATTTTGGAGTGACCATCGCAGTCACCTGACTTAAATCCGATTGAGAACCTCTGGTGGGACTTAAAGAAAGCAGTTGCAGTGCGCAAGCCTAAGAATGTGACTGAACTGGAGGCTTTTGCCCATGACGAATGGGCGAAGATACCCGTAGATGGCTGCAAGACACTTGTGTCAAGCTATGCTTCACGTTTAAAAGCTGTTATAACTGTAAAAGGATGTTGTACTAAGTACTAAGATTGAATGTCACTTGGGGGTTGAATAAAACTGATAATGATGTGAGCACAGAAAAGACATTTGTGGTTATTTCATTATAAATGTTATGTTATATTTGTCTGACCTACACGTGCCTCTTTGATTTAATTGTAAGCAAGATGACTGAATGATCAAAATCAATGTCAAACTGGCCAAAACACTCAATTTCAGTGGGGGTTGAATCATTTTGAACACAACTGTATTTACTCTAAGAATTGTGTAATGAAAAACTGGTTTTGAAGAGATTCCACTTTGATGTCATTAAGCGCCGTATAGAAGCGTTCCATGAATCATGGCACCAACATGTTCCGGAAGCTTTAATAAGTGCCAGCTCTGCGTGAAATGGTCCTTTATAAAAGACTCAAACAGAAAACGTGCCTGGAAACCTTAATATTAAATGCCTGGAATGGATCTATAAAGCACATTTACAGGGGGGGGGGGGGGTCATTTCCTGCCATTTACTAAACAGGAAGAGGAAAAACAAGCGTATACACAGGACGGCAAGACGGGCAGCCACTTCCTCCACTCAATGGATCACATTTAATATATAGACCAGAGGGAAAAAGAAAAGAGATTGTATATAAAGTGCAGAGAGCTGCTGTAAGTGGGAAGACATGCGCTCACAGGACACGGTAACAAGGCGGCTGTATCCGAGCGCAGGATGAGAGACGCCGGCTCATTCATAACGCGCTCTTACTAAAAGCGCAGGGTCAGCTCATGTGGCCGGGAAAGGGGGGTGGATTATACCAAACCACCCACACGGAGGTGAAACAATAAAACTAGAATAAAGCTGGTGTAGAGGTTATATCTGCAGGCGCCAAAGAAAACGCAGCGCGTAGATAATCCGAAAATCTGTGTCGTGTGAGATGCCGCGTCCTCATTTATGTGTGAAACTTAGGCGTGAGACCAGCTGCCGAACACACTATGGTTTAATGGTGTGTGTGCGTGTTTTGCCTTCACAGGAACGTGTTTACACCATCATGTATTGATACAAATTGCTCATTGATACATTTTAAGAGCAATCAATAAGCTTAATGATAGCAGGAAGGAGACACGATCCCTGACACTGCAGCTCCGCGTGACGAGCAGAGTGTGTTACATCAGGGAATCGTGAACACTGTGTGCATCTGCGCTGCACGGAGGGATGCTGGGAGCTCCGCGTGACGAGCAGAGTGTGTTACATCAGGGAATCGTGAACACCGTGTGCATCTGCGCTGCACTGAGGGATGCTGGGAGCTCCGCTACTCAAACCCAGAAACTCCTGGGATCTGATTGGACGCCACCAACACTCCTGTATCCTTTATCACTAGGACTGATGTGACCCGACCCCACCTTAAATAAAATCATCGCAGGGTCTCTGGCACGGAGGAATCTCTCATCATGTCATTTCTGATACAGCCGGCTCGTCACCAAAGTTTAAAGCGAAACAGACCGGGGGGGGGGGGCAGGACGCCACCTGCACGCCATTAACTAACATCACGGAGGAGATTTCCAGCGAGTAGGAATCAGAATATTTAACCCTCCCACGCAAAAAAAAATATAATTCATTCATTTTCCAGCAAAATCTCCCAAAGAAAGTGCGTGAAGTGAACCAGTGCTGCATCCCAGTAAGCGTGCGGTCAGCATGGCGCGCTCAGCCAGTACTTACCTTTATTACAACAAGTACAAAAACTAAAGGGGAACATTTCAATAAGCAGAAAGACCCCAACATCAAAACCATAACAACACACTTTATTTCAGGGTGTGCTTTGTGACGTGTCCGTCAGGAGCTGCAGCAAACCCGGGCTCAGCAATCTGTCACATGACCTGGGACTGCACTTCCAGCAATGCTGAAGCTGAGCATCATGGGTAATGTAGTTAGGCAGATTTTGCAGATCCTGATCCTAAAACGCGCAGGCGCAGCAAGTTAGACCAAGTTAATTTGGGGCTGGGGTGGAGAGAGTAAAGCCCCAGAAAAGCAGGCATCATTTCTACAACAAGATAACATAGGATGACATAGCCACGTCCTGTGCGCGCCGTGCGGTCACTTTATTGCTGACGGATTGCAGTAATGGATGATGGGATTAAAGTGACGGCTGCTTAATTAATAGACGGCTATCCGTGCTCACACAATGGACACACACACACACACACACATTGATCTCTTGTATGAACACGGGGCGGCGTGAATTGACAAATCGGTTTATCGGGTCATAAAACAATAGATATTTCTATTACTTTTAACCTGATTGGAGCCGCCGGATCCACGACCGTCTTGGCGTTTTTGTATTAATTACATTTGGTTTCCACTTCCTGTCACTGGAACATGTTAATAAATAAGGTGATCGTTATCAAACACCTCCCACCCGCTTCCCTAGAAATGTCGTGACATTGATAAAACGTGTTTTTCGGCCTGACAGGAGGTACGTGTGTTATTTACAAAGGGAGGTTATACGCGACTGGTTTTATTTTAGAAACATTTTAAGTGGGTGGGGTTACACATTGTGGGTGGAGTCTATGTCACCAGCAAGGGATCATGAATGGTCCATGTGTCGCACCTTGTCCATGCGCTCCTCTTCATGATGGAATAATGTGTGCGCGGGAAATAAGGATAAACACACAAACGCACGCACACACAAATTATCTGTGTATGGGTGTGTGTTATGTGGATTTTCTTGGAGTCTGTTTGCCTGGATGTGATCGGGAATGCTGGGAGGTGTCATGGGGGGGGGGGGAAATCAGGCGGCTGCTTATACAGTGGAATGAATGAACGTATAAAGCTCTTTTTTTTAGGATATTGGAGGAGCAGAGAGCGGCTCTTTACAAGTTTCCGATGTCTCCTCTTTCTACAGAGGTTTCAGGATAATAGAGTTTTCAGTAACACGTGTTCCATTATATGTGACGGAAACACTAGCAGGGTTATTCAGAGAGCGGTGAAAAGCAGGAGAAGGACTGGAGAATGGAAAATTCTAGGTCAAGATAGCCAAACCAGAAAAATTCTCCCTTTTCATCTCACTTTCCAAATCGGCTGTTTTGACCTAGAATTTTCCATTCTCCAACCATTCTCCTGCTTTTCACCCCTCTCTGAATAACCCTGTAAGAGCCCCTTTACCATGGCAGGTGTAAATGTATCGCCTCCATAGACTATAATGGCTCTGGAACGTTTACACCATGTTTGGAAAAGGGCAGCAGGTGATTTAACCCTTGTTATTCTTTGATATAATCCTATAAAAGGCATTATTTACGGGATGCTTCCTGCACCTGAATCCATTTAATCATCCCAGGAGATTTAGAGGATCCAGGCCATCACTGTACGTTTATATTGAGTGTCACGTCGCCCTATTGCTCCGGCACGACACAATGTTTGTGTTTCGGGTCAGTTAACCACTGCTCCACACGGAAAAACAGACGAACGGCCTGTGAAACTCAAAGAGCTCACTTGTTTTTTGGGCATAATTTCCTCCTAGTCACAAATGTCTGGAATCAAGGATCATGGAAACTCTGACCTCATCAAAGAACTGCTGGGTTTTGCGCAGAATGAATTTCAGCTCTGTGAGCTCCAGGAAGTTCCTCTTCAGAGCCTCCTGGTTGGTGTTTATCTCCTTCAGCTCGTTCTCAATCTTCTCAAAATTTGCCTGTTATCAAGAATATAATATGTAAGGGAGAGCGCACGCAAGTCGCGAGCGAGGAGAGCAAGGAGAGCGCCACGACAAGAGAGAGGCAAGAGCGCCACGACAAGAGAGAGGCAAGAGCGCCACGACAAGAGAGAGGCAAGAGCGCCACGACAAGAGAGAGGCAAGAGCGCCACGACAAGAGAGAGGCAAGAGCGCCACAACAAGAGAGAGGCAAGAGCGCCACAACAAGAGAGAGGCAAGAGCGCCACGACAAGAGAGAGGCAAGAGCGCCACGACAAGAGAGAGGCAAGAGCGCCACGACAAGAGAGAGGCAAGAGCGCCACGACAAGAGAGAGGCAAGAGCGCCACGACAAGAGAGAGGCAAGAGCGCCACGACAAGAGAGAGGCAAGAGCGCCACAACAAGAGAGAGGCAAGAGCGCCACAACAAGAGAGAGGCAAGAGCGCCACAACAAGAGAGAGGCAAGAGCGCCACAACAAGAGAGGCAAGAGCATTATTGAAGCCAACAGCTTGCAGTCTTACCTCGAGATCGATCATGTCCCTGGGGAAGGGCACCTCGGGGTTCTCCCCGGTGTCCAAGATGGGGATCCCAGCTTTTTTAATCTCCTTTTCCACAAACCCTACAATATAAAAAAATGCATCACATGACACCCAGCCAGGACGGAGCCGCAGCGCGCGACCGGTCAGGCCGGGACGGAGCCGCAGCGCGTGACCGGTCAGGCCGGGACGGAGACGCAGCGCGCGACCGGTCAGGCCGGGACGGAGACGCAGCGCGCGACCGGTCAGGCCGGAGACGCAGCGCGCGACCGGTCAGGCCGGGATGGAGACGCAGCGCGTAACCTGTCAGGCCGGGACGGAGACGCAGCGCGTAACCTGTCAGGCCGGGACGGAGACGCAGCGCGCGACCGGTCAGGCCCGGATGGAGACGCAGCGCGTAACCTGTCAGGCCGGGACGGAGACGCAGCGCGCGACCGGTCAGGCCCGGATGGAGACGCAGCGCGTAACCTGTCAGGCTGGGACGGAGACGCAGCGCGTGACCCGGGTTACGTACGCAGCTTCCGATCCATCTCTTCACACCTTCTGACTTCATTAACGAACTTTCTCTGGAAAACGTTGACATCAGGATTCAGCTGCAACGACAGACATACATGAATGAGACAACGAGTAAGCGACGGATTTACAGCACTGTATGAATGCACGGGGGGGGGATGCACACACGCATACGCACACACACACACACACACACACGCACAGGAAGTCCTTCCTATGTATATAAAGACAGACCGGTTCCAGATAAAAGGATTTCATCAGCACGTGACTCGTCACCGGGCGGTATTTGCTGGTTACCTTCTCTCGGGATCATACACAGAGCGACGTCACTGGATGTGACGTCACTGGATGTCAGCGTGTCCGCAGACTCTCGCATATTGTGTGGGACATTATTTTAATAGAGTTATTGAGCGCAAACCCCGGCCTGGCTCCCGAAAACGTGCGGCTGGCTCCTAACAAGTATGAATGCCAAGGTGCCAGGATACATTAATGCAGGGCAGAGATCCAGAGGAAAGATTCCTGCAAAGCGGTGTCACCGGCCCCTGGGTCTGTAAAGCCCCGTATTGGGGAGCAGCGACTCAAACACTTCATTTATTGGTGGATCTGGCAAAGGGTAACCAGTGATTTATTTGAGCGGTTGGTGTAAGACGTGGCATTAAGTATTAACCCCAGAGAGTGTTCAGTGTATCTGCGTATACAGCAGGAGGCCTCAGCTGCTCCAGAACATGACAGTCAGGAAACCGAACTCCCGGCACGTCACCTCTGGATTCTTTGTGCAGATCAAGAAAGATGTGAGGTTTGCCGTCACGTAGCTTTGGTTTTATTTACCGGCTCCGGCACCGGATTAAAAGTTACATCCTAAATAAATTTATACAAAAGCATCAAAATATTTAGGAGGAAGCAACAAAAATCTAGAAGGTTCTAGGAACCCGTCCCTCCCCGGCCCCTGGATTCAGCGGGTAAGAATCTAGAAGCCCGTCCCTCCCCAGCCCCTGGATTCAGTGGGTAAGAATATAGAAGCCCGTCCCCTGGATTCAGTGGGTAAGAATCTAGAAGCCCGTCCCTCCCCAGCACCTGGATTCAGCGGGTAAGAATCTAGAAGCCCGTCCCTCCCCGTCCCCTGGATTCAGTGGGTAAGAATCTAGAAGCCCGTCCCTCCCCGTCCCCTGGATTCAGTGGGTAAGAATCTAGAAGCCCGTCCCTCCCCGGCCCCTGGATTCAGTGGGTAAGAATCTAGAAGCCCGTCCCTCCCCGGCCCCTGGATTCAGTGGGTAAGAATCTAGAAGCCCGTCCCTCCCCGGCCCCTGGATTCAGCGGGTAAGAATCTAGAAGCCCGTCCCTCCCCGGCCCCTGGATTCAGTGGGTAAGAATCTAGAAGCCCGTCCCCTGGATTCAGCGGGTAAGAATCTAGAAGCCCGTCCCTCCCCGGCCCCTGGATTCAGCGGGTAAGAATCTAGAAGCCCGTCCCCTGGATTCAGTGGGTAAGAATCTAGAAGCCCGTCCCTCCCCGGCCCCTGGATTCAGCGGGTAAGAATCTAGAAGCCCGTCCCTCCCCGGCCCCTGGATTCAGTGGGTAAGAATCTAGAAGCCCGTCCCTCCCCGGCCCCTGGATTCAGCGGGTAAGAATCTAGAAGCCCGTCCCTCCCCGCCCCTGGATTCAGTGGGTAAGAATCTAGAAGCCCGTCCCTCCCCGGCCCCTGGATTCAGTGGGTAAGAATCTAGAAGCCCGTCCCTCCCCGGCCCCTGGATTCAGTGGGTAAGAATCTAGAAGCCCGTCCCTCCCCGGCCCCTGGATTCAGCGGGTAAGAATCTAGAAGCCCGTCCCTCCCCGGCCCCTGGATTCAGTGGGTAAGAATCTAGAAGCCCGTCCCCTGGATTCAGTGGGTAAGAATCTAGAAGCCCGTCCCCTGGATTCAGCGGGTAAGAATCTAGAAGCCCGTCCCTCCCCGGCCCCTGGATTCAGTGGGTAAGAATCTAGAAGCCCGTCCCTCCCCGGCCCCTGGATTCAGTGGGTAAGAATCTAGAAGCCCGTCCCTCCCCGGCCCCTGGATTCAGTGGGTAAGAATCTAGAAGCCCGTCCCTCCCCGGCCCCTGGATTCAGCGGGTAAGAATCTAGAAGCCCGTCCCTCCCCGGCCCCTGGATTCAGTGGGTAAGAATCTAGAAGCCCGTCCCTCCCCGGCCCCTGGATTCAGCGGGTAAGAATCTAGAAGCCCGTCCCTCCCCGGCCCCTGGATTCAGTGGGTAAGAATCTAGAAGCCCGTCCCTCCCCGGCCCCTGGATTCAGTGGGTAAGAATCTAGAAGCCCGTCCCTCCCCGGCCCCTGGATTCAGTGGGTAAGAATCTAGAAGCCCGTCCCTCCCCGGCCCCTGGATTCAGCAGGTAATTTTATAGATTATAACATTACAGCATTAAAAGGAAGGGTTAAAACAGAAGGGGGAGGAGAAACTGAAACATTAACCCATTCTGAGTGTCTCGTTTAACCCCGTAATGAGCATAATACTACCCTTCATGCAGCACCAGGCTATATGTGACAAGCTACGGCTTCTGGAAGCTGCAGCAGGTCACATGCCCCTGGGAGGCGGTGCCAGGAATGACAGTGTTTAGTTTTCCCAGAAGGCTGAGCAGCAGATCTCATATTCCTGGGCCGGGGGAATATCCTCTTGCTTTGAGGGAATCTGTCATGAGGGAGGGGGTCGTCACAGCTCCTGCAGCGCTCCTTTACGAGCCCTGTGGTATCCGTGCCGTAATGATGCCAGGCATTAAAATGAAGATATCGCATTTAATGGCGGGTTCTTAAAGCGAGTTTGAAAACAGGTAGAATTGGTAATTCTTATGATTTTTAATTGTAGAAAACAGATTTCGCCGTTTAGTAGATATCCGTGCTCTCACTCGGTTTCTTTTCCTCCGGAGAAATCTTTCGATAAAACTCGTAACATGAAAAACGCGAAAAGTAAGAATAAAAAACGTGTAAAAATCGAATTCCACAAAGAACGCCAAAACTTACGTCTCGAAACTGGACTTTTCCCAGCTCCCCCAGCTCACTGACACAGCAATAAGCAGCTTCCGACTGCAGGAAAAGCTGTGCCAGGGTCATCTCCTCACTCCGGAAAAGCTCCCCCATCTTTCTGGATGTTTCGCTCCGAAGCTTAAGCTGGAAATAAACCAGAGCCAAGTATTAAAGCATTATACACAGATTCACCACGGAAAGATCCGGAAACTGAACCGTGTGAAAGGACGACGGTGTAACCAAGACATGGCCGGCATCATGGGGGTCACACCAACACAACACCGGAAACAGACAGAAGATCACGTGAGAACCTCGAGCTGAGCACCAGCCGGGGCTGCGACATCAAAGGGCCACCAGAAGACGACGTCCGGTCACACGAGGCCTGGCTTCAGCAGCAACATGTCAGTCCATTCAAGCTTGAGAAAAGTCCTTAAAGCAGGACTGAAATGTTGCTGCCCCATAATAAAGGTCCTGCTAAAGCCAAGCCTCGTGTGACTGGTCTTGGATTCCTCTGTTGGCCACTGCACAAACTTTCTATGGAGGAGATCGAGATCCTCGGGGAGCGTTTAGGAGGCAGATTCCCAGAGAAATGAATTGTGGCGGCATGGGACCAGCTTGGAGACCTCCAGGAACGTCTCCTTCCATACGGTGCGGGTCAACAGAAGCTGCGGCGATTACTCTTTATTGTGAAGTCAATAGGATGATCAATGTCACAAACGCACATCACCAGAACAGCTACGTCCTGACCGAACCGACCAAGACCACGTCGCTACACCTTGTGTTTGACACATGTAAAGACGAAACACACACACACACAATGCAGAGACAGACATAGAATTCTATGGAACAATCTGGCGCCGTGACTCGTCTTGTCAGGAAACTCCTCACTCGCCTCCTTCGTACAGGATCTGAAACCCAAACCACACAAACCGCCCAACACCAAAACACGTCCCCCTCACCACAATCTGTGCATCTACTACTAGGATAAACATAAAACATGCCGTGCCAGCAGTTAAAGAGTTAATAAATCCCAATAAACTGAAGCTCGGGTAAATTTACCGAAGCCGTTACAGTGTATGAAGAGACTGGATTAAAGGGGGACCCCCCCCCCCGGCCATTGAGAGGCATAGGCTGGAGGGAGCTGTTCATTCCTGATCTTTTTCCAGGAAGCCTGATCAATGCGCATGAGACCTCTGCTCCCCCCGGGCCGAAACCGCAGCCTCTGCTCCCCCCCCCGGGCCGACACCGCAGACTCTGCTCCCCCCCCCCCGGGCCGACACCGCAGACTCTGCTCCCCCCCCCCCCGGCCGACACCGCAGCCTCTGCTCCCCCCCGGGCCGACACCGCAGCCTCTGCTCCCCCCCGGCCGACACCGCAGCCTCTGCTCCCCCCGGGCCGACACCGCAGCCTCTGCTCCCCCCGGGCCGACACCGCAGCCTCTGCTCCCCCCAGGCCGACACCGCAGCCTCTGCTCCCCCCAGGCCGACACCGCAGCCTCTGCTCCCCCCCGGGCCGACCCCGCAGCCTCTGCCCCCCCCCGGGCCGACACCGCAGCCTCTGCGCCCCCCCGGGCCGACACCGCAGCCTCTGCCCCCCCCCGGGCCGACACCGCAGCCTCTGCTCCCCCCCGGGCCGACACCGCAGCCTCTGCTCCCCCCCGGGCCGACACCGCAGCCTCTGCTCCCCCCGGGCCGACACCGCAGCCTCTGCTCCCCCCCCCGGGCCGACACCGCAGCCTCTGCTCCCCCCCGGGCCGACACCGCAGCCTCTGCTCCCCCCCCCGGGCCGACACCGCAGCCTCTGCTCCCCCCCCCGGGCCGACACCGCAGCCTCTGCTCCCCCCCCCGGGCCGACACCGCAGCCTCTGCTCCCCCCCCCGGGCCGACACCGCAGCCTCTGCTCCCCCCCCCGGGCCGACACCGCAGCCTCTGCTCCCCCCCCCGGGCCGACACCGCAGCCTCTGCTCCCCCCCCCGGGCCGACACCGCAGCCTCTGCACCCCCCCGGGCCGACACCGCAGCCTCTGCTCCCCCCCGGGCCGACACCGCAGCCTCTGCTCCCCCCCGGGCCGACACCGCAGCCTCTGCTCCCCCCGGGCCGACACCGTAGCCTCTGCTCCCCCCCGGGCCGACACCGCAGCCTCTGCTCCTCCCCGGGCCGACACCGCAGCCTCTGCTCCCCCACGGGCCGTTAGTATGGAGCTGTCAGGGTTTGATGGGGGGGGGGGGTTTAGTATGGAGCTGTCAGGGTTTGATGGGGGGGGGGTTAGTATGGAGCTGTCAGGGTTTGATGGGGGAACTACAGGGCGGCATGTTTTAATGCCGCTTTATGGCTCCCCCCAGTATTCCCTGAATTATTAAATCATGGTGAAAAAACAAATATATCTGTGCCCTCCGGAGTCATTAATCCTCTGCGTCTCCCCGTTACCGGCTGTGTTATGTGTGTGTGACTGTGGAAGTGTGTGAGTATGTGACGATATGTGGAAGAGTGTGTGTGTGTGTGTGTGTCCGTCCGTATGTGGAAGCGCGCGTGTGTGTGTGTCCGTATGTGGAAGCGCGCGTGTGTGTGTGTCCGTATGTGGAAGCGCGCGTGTGTGTGTGTCCGTATGTGGAAGCGCGTGTGTGTGTGTCCGTATGTGGAAGCGCGTGTGTGTGTGTCCGTATGTGGAAGCGCGTGTGTGTGTGTCCGTATGTGGAAGCGCGTGTGTGTGTGTCCGTATGTGGAAGCGCGTGTGTGTGTGTCCGTATGTGAAGCGTGTGCGTCCGTATGTGGAAGCGCGTGTGTGTGTCCGTATGTGGAAGCGCGTGTGTGTCTCGTATGTGGAAGCGCGCGTTGTGTGTCTCCGTATGTGGAAGCGCGCGTGTGTGTCTCCGTATGTGGAAGCGCGCGTGTGTGTCTCCGTATGTGGAAGCGCGCGTGTGTGTCTCCGTATGTGGAAGCGCGCGTGTGTGTCTCCGTATGTGAAGCGCGCGTGTGTGTCTCCGTATGTGGAAGCGCGCGTGTGTGTCTCCGTATGTGGAAGCGCGCGTGTGTGTCTCCGTATGTGGAAGCGCGCGTGTGTGTCTCCGTATGTGGAAGCGCGCGTGTGTGTCTCCGTATGTGGAAGCGCGCGTGTGTGTCTCCGTATGTGGAAGCGCGCGTGTGTGTCTCCGTATGTGGAAGCGCGCGTGTGTGTCTCCGTATGTGGAAGCGCGCGTGTGTGTCTCCGTATGTGGAAGCGCGCGTGTGTGTCTCCGTATGTGGAAGCGCGCGTGTGTGTGTCTCCGTATGTGGAAGCGCGCGTGTGTGTCTCCGTATGTGGAAGCGCGCGTGTGTGTCTCCGTATGTGGAAGCGCGCGTGTGTGTCTCCGTATGTGGAAGCGCGCGTGTGTGTCTCCGTATGTGGAAGCGCGCGTGTGTGTCTCCGTATGTGGAAGCGCGCGTGTGTCTCCGTATGTGGAAGCGCGTGTGTGTCTCCGTATGTGGAAGCGCGCGTGTGTGTCTCCGTATGTGGAAGCGCGTGTGTGTCTCCGTATGTGGAAGCGCGTGTGTGTCTCCGTATGTGGAAGCGCGTGTGTGTCTGTATGTGGAAGCGTGTGTGTCCGTATGTGGAAGCGTGTGCGTCCGTATGTGGAAGCGTGTGCGTCCGTATGTGGAAGCGTGTGCGTCCGTATGTGGAAGCGTGTGCGTCCGTATGTGGAAGCGTGTGTGTCTCCGTATGTGGAAGCGTGTGCGTCCGTATGTGGAAGCGTGTGCGTCCGTATGTGGAAGCGTGTGCGTCCGTATGTGGAAGCGTGTGCGTCCGTATGTGGAAGCGTGTGCATCCGTATGTGGAAGCGTGTGCGTCTGTATGTGGAAGCGTGTGCGTCTGTATGTGGAAGCGTGTGCGTCTGTATGTGGAAGCGTGTGCGTCTGTATGTGGAAGCGTGTGCGTCTGTATGTGGAAGCGTGTGCGTCTGTATGTGGAAGCGTGTGCGTCTGTATGTGGAAGCGTGTGCGTCTGTATGTGGAAGCGTGTGCGTCTGTATGTGGAAGCGTGTGCGTCTGTATGTGGAAGCGTGTGCGTCTGTATGTGGAAGCGTGTGCGTCTGTATGTGGAAGCGTGTGCGTCTGTATGTGGAAGCGTGTGCGTCTGTATGTGAAAGCGTGTGTATGTGACGATATGTGGATGTGTGTGTGTGTATGTGGAAGTGTGTGTGTGTGTGACGATATGTGGATGTGTGGGACAGTGGGCCGTGACATTTGGGGCGCTCTGTGATATGCTCATACACACAATGTTTTTTTGGGGGGGGGCAATTCATCCTTCGCTCCAGGCAGCACAGTGGCTTGGGCCGGCCCTGGGTTTTGGAGTTACAAATCCACCAAAACACCAGAAAACGAACAGTACTAGACATTCTGCACCAAATATGGAATGAGTCTGATACGGTCATACACAGCGCACATTACTGCGAGTTTTATTGCTGTGGAGCTCTGTGATACGGTCATACACACCGCACATTACTGTGAGTTTTATTGCTGTGGAGCTCTGTGATACGGTCATACACAGCGCACATTACTGTGAGTTTTATTGCTGTGGAGCTCTGTGATACGGTCATACACAGCGCACATTACTGTGAGTTTTATTGCTGTGGAGCTCTGTGATACGGTCATACACACCGCACATTACTGTGAGTTTTATTGCTGTGGAGCTCTGTGATACGGTCATACACAGCGCACATTACTGCGAGTTTTATTGCTGTGGAGCTCTGTGATACGGTCATACACACCGCACATTACTGTGAGTTTTATTGCTGTGGAGCTCTGTGATACGGTCATACACAGCGCACATTACTGTGAGTTTTATTGCTGTGGAGCTCTGTGATACGGTCATACACACCGCACATTACTGTGAGTTTTATTGCTGTGGAGCTCTGTGATACGGTCATACACAGCGCACATTACTGTGAGTTTTATTGCTGTGGAGCTCTGTGATACGCTCATACACAGCGCACATTACTGTGAGTTTTATTGCTGTGGAGCTCTGTGATACGGTCATACACAGCGCACATTACTGTGAGTTTTATTGCTGTGGAGCTCTGTGATACAGTCATACACACCTATGTGCTTACAGGGGCAGTTGAAAGTGATTTGAGTGGGTTTGTTCGAAGGGGGGCCCAACTAGTATTTCGTTAAGGGGCCCCAGCCCTGGTGGTGAGTGTGACTCTACTAGGCGCCCTGCCTGCAATCACAGTTTATTAAGTAAAATCAGAGTGGGTTGGACCGCTGCTGGGGGGGGGGGGGGATAGAATAAATTGAAGGGGGCCTGGCAGCTGTGCTTGGGGTGGAATGAACATGCAAAGAGTGGGGTGGAATAAACATGCAAAGAAGAGTGGGGTGGAATGGTGCTGTCAGTTAACTTAGTATTTTTTATTCAGTTCTTCACAATAGGCTCGCTCAAGCGTCAGCAACCTTGGCTCTAGATGTTTTAGAACTACATCTCCCATGATACTTAGTCACCCATTAGGCCGACTGAGCCACATGGGAAATGTAGTTCCCATAACATCAGGGAGCCAAGGTTGCTGACCCCTGGGCTAGGCCTAAAAAACTAGTATTTTTATTTCTGTTTAGTGTTTACAATTAAATGTAATGGTAAATTTCTGTTTACTTATTATAAATATAAATATGAATGAACAACAAAAAGATAACATTTGGTTACATGTGCTCATGCTGAGTATCCTGTATGTAAACGAAACTTGTACAAAACGAATCACTTCCAGAATCTGGGGCACAGCACAAGCACTTAGCACGCACAGACATTACAAGTAGCATTTAACTAGTTAAACTTGATGGACATTGCGACAAGTAGTTTATGATTATCTACTGACTGACTGGGTTCCAGATTGACAGATTCACTGCGATGTTTGCTAGTCGTCACTCGCTGTCAGTCAGGAAGTGCTCTATTTTGCAGAGTGTCTCTGCCTGTCTGGACAGATGTCTGTCGCCTATGTGAGCGAAGAACATCTGCCTGACCTACTGTTCCAAGTCCCGGCCACAACCAGAACCCTGGCCTGGCCGTGATTTTGTTTTGTGAGGACCATTTTCACACCTCTTGGCCTCTAGCTAATTATTTATGTTAATGTTTACATTTGAATATTTTCTTTTATGAAGATGTACACTGTGACTGCACGACTACTAAACCCTTTGAAGCGCCATATATTATATACGCAGTGTTGTCTGCTGTGTTCGACGCTGCTACATGCAGGAAGTGCCCGTTTTTAATTTTAGAGCAGATACAATAAATTTGGCAATGGGCATTAATCGTGATGCATCGTGGAATTGAATCGTGGGCAAGATAATCGTAATCGGATCGAATCGCGAGACCACTGAAGATGCGCAGCCCTATTGCTGAACCCTGGATTGTATTGGCCTGGACTGAGATACTGAGAGACCGACAAAATCCCAAAACGATTTTGCTGTCTCTGAGCACTGTTTGGACCTGGGGCCACCTAGATGGTTGATATAACGCACAGCGGACAGGTTGTCCATCTTCAGGAGTATGGAACTCGCCTGGAAAGGTTTGATAACACTTGAATAGCAAACAATCCATCAAGGTATTCTAAACAATCATATACAATCCTATCTCTGTGGAAACCCAACTGACACCTGTGGAAAGTGATCCGCATCGGGCCCCAGCCAGATCTGCTGGCGTCTGACTCTATGACCAGTTCTGGAGTTGGATGGATGATGGCTTTGCTGTTCCATGACTCTAAATGATTTAGCCACCACTGCATCTCCAATTGCGACTTGTCGTCCAGAGAGATGCGATCTGGGTAAAGCCATCCCCTCGGCAGAAATCGTGCTTTCAGACGTGGAAGAGCTCGACAATAAAGCGGTCCTGTAAAGACCACTTGTATTGCTGCGGAGAGTAGGACCAGGAGGTGAGCTAACCATCTCAGAGAGAATTCTTCTGCAGATAGAAGACATCTGATTTCTCTGTGAATCAGCCGAACTTTGTCTGAAAGCAGAGAACGAGACATCTCCATCGTAGTTACGGTGACACCTAGAAATGCGACAGACTGTGTTGGTGTAAGGACCGATATTTTGTAGTTTTATTGGGATTGTCAGATAAGCGTCTTTAGGTCTATATTGACCATCCAATCTTGGAGATAAAACTCCTTTTAATGATGTAATGTCTTCCCTTTAGAAATGATTGTACACAACGTACTCGTTTCTGTGCTTTAAATTGATACTGGGTGGAATTCGCCGTCTTCCTTTTCACCAGGAATATATTGTTTAGGAATATCTCCTGTGAGGTGTCGCCTCTTCTATCGCATTTTCCTTGAGGAAAACATTTGTTACTTGTAGTGAAGTAACGACTTTGTCTTTTCTAATATAACCAGAACTCCCGGAGGAATCATTTGTATGGGATGTTGGTGTGAAATTATACTCCCCAAAAGATCCTGATCTTCTCCAACCTCTGTAACCACTTTGACGGTGAAAAATGGTCCATTGTGGGAAAAAGGTGGGGTACTTTGGGGTCTAGTTAAGAGGATTTAAAGGAGCCTCTTGAGGTGGAATAAGGAATGTGAAAAACCTATTCGAGAAAGCTTTCCTGATATTAGCCTTTATCTTACCTGTGGACGAGAAGGACCTTGTATATTCGGTCATCTCCTTGAAGATGCCTTCTCCAAATAACTGACCCTCAGCGCTGGGACCAGGCTCATTATTATTATTATTATTATTATCATTTATATAGCGCCAACAGTTTATTATGCGTTAAGGTCGCCACTTTAGGGTGGATCCTGAGGAGAATTGAGCGTCTTCTTTTCTCTTGATAAAGCTGTGTTATGTTACCAAAAACACAGACTAATCTCTGTACTCGGCCCCTGTGTTCAAACAGGACTGGTTTTCATTAGTGAAGAGAAACCTCAATCAAATCCATAACTTTTACCAATGGACCTACAAAATCAAACACTTTATCATTAGGGTTGCACCGATACTAGTATCGATATCGGTGCCGATACCGGGTACTGCAGGAGTACTTGGTACTCGTGCAGTACCCCCGATATTTTTTTCCGATACCGGAAGCCGGCATTGAGCCGGCTTGCCGGTATCCGAGGGGCTGCAGCGGCTGTCTGAATGCTCTATCGGCATTCAGACAGGCCCTGCAGCTGGTCACTTTGTTTAATACTTACCTTCCTTCAGCACCGCCGGGAAAGTCTTCGCGCGCGCGCGCTCCTTGGAAGGACCCCAGCCGCGACCACGTGGGACCATGTGATCGCGGCTGGGGTCCTTCCAACGAGCACGCGCGCGGGAACTTTCCCGGCGTCGCTGAAGGAAGGTAAGTATAAACAAAGTGAGCAGCTGCAGGGCCTGTCTGAATGCAGATAGAGCATTCAGACAGGCCCTGCAGCTGCTCTCCGCTCATACTTACCTTCCTTCAGCGACGCCGGGAAAGTTCCCGCGCGCGCGCGCTCGTTGGAAGGACCCCAGCCGCGATCACATGGTCCCACGTGGTCGCGGCTGGGGTCCTTCCAAGGAGCGCGCGCGCGCGCGCAAAGACTTCCCGGCGTCGCTGAAGGAAGGTAAGTATGAGCGGGGGGGGCATATCCATGAGCCTGGGGGGCATATCCATGAGCAAGGGGGGCATACCCATGAGCAAGGGGGGCATATCCATGAGCAAGGGGGGCATATCCATGAGCAAGGGGGGCATATCCATGAGCAGGGGGGCATATCCATGAGCAGGGGGGCATATCCATGAGCAGGGGGGCATATCCATGAGCAGGGGGGGCATATCCATGAGCAGGGGGGGGCATATCCATGAGCAGGGGGGGGCATATCCATGAGCGGGGGGGGCATATCCATGAGCAGGGGGGCATATCCATGAGCTGGGGGGGCAATTATCCATGAGCTGGGGGGCAATTATCCATGAGCTGGGGGGCAATTATCCATGAGCTGGGGGGGGGGGCAATTATCCATGAGCTGGGGGGGCAATTATCCATGAGCTGGGGGGCAATTATCCATGAGCTGGGGGCAGGATATCCATGAGCTGGGGCAATATCCATGAGACCTGGGGGCTTTATAGGAGGTCTGTTCTTCTTGGAAAGCGTCACATGACATAAAATAAAAGTATCGTAATTGGTATCGGTGAGTACTTGAACAAAAGTATCTGTACTCGTACTCGGTCTTAAAAAAGTGGTATCGGTGCATCCCTATTTATCATGACACCCCTTAAGGTGGCCTCTACTCCCCGTTTTCGGGGCCAATTTGACTGGTTAAGGATGTGAATAATTTCGGGATCTAACTCGGGGTTACATTAAGCTTATGTGACAAAGTTGGGGCTGGACACTCAGCCCTCAAATTACTTCTGGTTTGTTTATCCATTGACATACGGATATGCTGCTCTATATAACCAGCCACATGCTCTATGTGTGTCCATTCCACTGACCGGGGATGTTTTAATTGCTCTGGTACAAACATTGAATTTCTTACAGCATCTACCGGATCAATAAGTGGTTTTTAGAATCAGTGGAATCAGGTGAGGAAACTGAATGTGAGGCCTCAGGAGAGGAGACCGGATCGTACTCCGGCTCAGAGGAATTCACCTCAGAATCTGACATTGCTTCCTCTCTAGAATGTTCTGAGGAGCTGCCGGTATCTTTGCGCCTCTAGCGCGCTTCCTCTTTCTTTGTCAGCCGGAGTTAACTGGCTCCTTTTTTCGTCACAGTGATGTGCTGTGGGAATTCATTACAAGTACGGGTAGACGTAGGTTTTATGAGGGATATTTTTTGGGAGTTGCTCTTCTCCCTCCTTTTCGCCGCAGTGATGTGCGGTTTATTTCCAAGGAGCTGTCAGTATCCTCAGCGCGCTTCCATTTCCTTTTGCTGCCCGATGTGAATTGGCCCCTTTTTCTAACCACAGTGCTGTGCTGTGGAGATTCATGTTGCGTACAGGTGTAAGTATGTTTCTTATGGGAGCATTCTTTAGGGAGTTGCTCACCTCCCTCATTTGAGGTCCCAGGGACCTCCTCATCCTGGTTAGAGGACGTTCTGGCCGAATGACTCTCCAACATCCTAACCATAGTGTGTTCTAAATTTGTTGAAAATGCCGGGAGAGCAGCCACAAAGGCCTCTGCCGGGTTATTAGATTGAGAGACCGGCACCACAGTACCTGGGATAATAGGTAAATTAATATTGGCCATAATCGCTAACCAGAAGTTTAAATAAAACTCGCTGTTTTCTATGCGTATGTCTCCTGAGGTAAACTCGCCGCAACACACCGTGCATGCGCGAGTTGCCGCAAGCGTTCACCTCAGGCAGTGGCACGAAGCCACGCCTCTCCTAATGAGGGAGATAGAGGGGAGGCGCCAAAACCCACCAGAAAGCCGCCCTAAAAGACCGACACGTCCCCCAGAGGAGAAAATGAGATAGATATATACACACACACACACACACACACACACACACACACACACACAATCCCCCAAGAGACAAATAAAGCAAAATAAAGGCAACCTTAACCCCTGCACATGAGTCCCCAACGGGCTGACAATAAGTTTAAACAAACACAAACTAACAGAGAGTGTGCGTTATAAACAAGTATGAAAATATATATATATATATATATATATATATATCACACGACAATAATAAATACAGTGAAAATTGTCAAATAAATTTGAGTTGGCTGCCAATACTCATCTCGGCGAGCAGCAAAGAAAAGAGGAGGAGCCAAGGGTTACCAGGACAACTTATGGGGCGGTCTACCAGACGATTGGACAGCAGGGAGCTGGACTGTACCATTACCTGCTATTGTTATATGTATTGTTAAACTGTATTTTTCTCTCAATACTTTTGTTGTTGTATTTGAGAGATTTTCTTTGCTGCTATCGGCTTAAGTAAAGAAAAGATAGCATAATACTCGCCTCCGTGTCTTGTGGGATAATTATTTAACGATGTGCCGATATGCCGCCTGAAAGAAACAGAATTACTATCACGAAAACTAAAACCTGTTAAAAACAAATAGAAAATATCGAAAAAAGAATAAAAACACAAAATGACCCGATGATAACAGCGTATCCAGGGAAAGTAGATCCTGTGTGTATTTTCTGCTGAGGATTCAGAAAAGTCCATTTTATTCCTCGAATAATCGTGTTTACATTGAACCATTAAACGGGGTTTATATGAGGAGGTCCAGCGGCCACTTATAACCCCATGGAACGGCGGACACCGGCTCCTCAATATCTGCATTACTCCACACAGACGCCGAGATCTCATTAAATCCATCAGGCCTGGGTGTAAAGGGATGTGATCAGCTTCCAATGGTGTGAAAAGCAGTCTCCTGATTGGCTGATCCACTTCCAGGTCTGGTCAGAAGCAAAAGCAGAAACTTCAAGAAGGCTGAGGGTTTTACAGATACTGTAACAAATTTACACAAAGCCACAATAAAACCCGAGGATCACTGTATAAAAAGACCTAAACTGGCAATGAACTTATTTCAACCCGAAATGAAGAGACTTGCCCTCAGTAATCACAGGGTTAACTAAGCGTCTCAACACTGAGAAATACAGCCACGATCTGCCCCAGGCCACGCACCCCCCCCACACACACACAAAAGCGCCACAACATGCGAGTGCACCACCACAAAACTCACGACAACAAGGCCAGGACGCTGGTGTCACAGAAATATGCAGGTCCTGAAAGAGTTAATTTGTAAATGTCACTGAAAAGCCATATTCTATATTAATAGATGGGGATTAGCCCCGCCTGACCATATGACAGCGATCATACCTGAGCAGGTAATTATGGAGGTCACAGAGCGCGGCTCCGACACCATGAAGCTGTACATACCTGTGCGAGGATCAGACGTCTGAAGGTCGATGGTGAAAGGAGGAGACGTTCAAACAGAAGAGAGCATTGAGCTCACCAGCTCCAGGACCTGCATCACATGAGAAGCAGCTGATGTGCACCAGGAACCGTACATTAAACCCCAGGAGCAGCGGCGCAGCACCACATTATGCAGGATTACTGGAGAAGTATTAATCAGCAAACAGAAAAACATGACAAGCGCAGCAGCGACTGACCGGAAGGAGACACACACACACACACACACACACGGCTCAGTTTTTGTTTCTGTCCAATTAAATATATATATTTACACACAGGGTTATTCAAAGACAATCGAAAAGCCAACGCACGCTCGGTGACTTTTCATTCTCTTCAATTGTACAGCTTGCAAAAAAGACGAGACAGAGGAGATATGATAGAAACATTTAAATACGTAAAGGGAATCCACAAGGTAGAGGAAGGGAGTATATTTAAAAGGAAACAAAGTAGCAAAACAAGAGGACATAGTCTTAGATTAGAGGGGCAAAGGTTTAAAAGTAACATCAGGAAGCATTATTTTACTGAGAGGGTGGTGGATACATGGAACAGTCTTCCAGTAGAAGTGGTAGAGGCCAAAACAGTGATTGAATTTAAGCAGGCATGGGATAGGCATAAGGCTATCCTAAACAAAAGATAAATCCAGGTAAAGTATCCATGTAATTGGGCGACTAGATGGGCCGAAAGGTTCTTATCTGCCCACATTTTCTATGTTTCTATGTTTCTTTTTTTTGTATTCAAAATTTTTATTTTGAAAGAAAATCAGCGGTACAATCAGCTAGGTAAAAGAAATGAAAGCAATAACACAGAATCAACATACAAGTATTCAGCAAGTAGTAAAACAATATTCAAATAGGAAAGTGGGGGGGAGACATACCAAAAAGTGCTCCAGGGGGGTAAAAAAAGGGGGGGGAGGTGGCTAAGGCCATAAATGTGACTTTCCTGGCTCTCTCCTAAAGTAGGAGGCCATGGAAATGTGCAGGTCACAAGGCCGGGAAACTCTGGGGCCAGGTATGGTGGGCAGAGCCATGGTGGCCACCACAATGGCACACCCCGAGTTGACCCAAGCGCCAAAAGAAAAAGTAATAAAGTAGAAAAAAAAAAAAAAAAAGGGGGAAGGGGCGTCTGCAGCACTAGGTGGCGTGTAAAAACAAGGGGAAAGGGGGGAAAAACGGGGGGGGTTTGGAGTGGTCAAGGGGACATGCATATGGTAATATTACGCAGCAGGCCTGGGAGCGTGTTGAAAACAATAACACGTCTGATGGTATCAGTAGTAGTCCACAAAGAACTCCAAAAGGCATAGGTCCTTTTAAAACAAGCGTCCTCGGAAAATGCAAGTCATCGGGGGGGGGTATCAAAGCCGAGATCAAAAATGAGGGAGAGTTGCAGTCCAGGACACGAGGCGAGGTACTTCAGCCCGTGTCTAGAAACGGAAGTGGGGCCATAGCAGGCAGCATCCCGCAAGGTAATCCGGGTGTTACGGCTCCATCAGACTCAAGTTCTGCAGCCAGCAGAGGGGTAAGGGACAAAACTGAAGGTGCAGACCGTGGTTCCCCTCCGAGCGGTACGGGGGGATGTTCCTCCCTCCTCAGGTGGCGTTCGTTGTCCCTGGACTCCTCCACCGCGCTGTTAAGCCCTGCGCAACCCAGCGAGCCATGTACAGCAGATCCTCTGGAAGCACTCAGCTGCGGCAGCTCATCCTCCCGCAAGGGCAGAGATTCCAGGTCGCTTTCCCCACCACTATCCACCTCCATGATCTCACATATAGGCGTGTCGGCTGCTTCTTGGGGTCTCCCCGGCGGAACCATCGCTTCACAACTCACCCTCGGCCCCATCAGAGTTTCCTCTCCATAGCCCCACAGCGCTGCCATCAACCGGCGCCAGACGCCTTTAGTCAGCGGGGCATCGTCATCTTCTGCTTCCAACAGACGTATACAAGCATCTAGGCCTGAAGCAGCATCCACCATACCTCCAGAAACAGCAGGGGAGGCCCCCCCTCGTCCGCCCGCCAGGTCATCAGTCACATCTGCCCAACGCCCGGTCGGGACGACCAAGAGACGCGGGCCCACCGTCTCCACAGCCCCCGACCAAGCGCCAGGCCAGCATAGCGCGTATAGGGCATCCGAGTGGGGGGACATCCGAGCAGTAGGCCTCAAGATGGCCGCCGGCCTCGTGGTGGAGACTGCATACTGCCCCAGGTTAAGTCTCTGATCCGGGGGGGGAGCAGTGCGGACCCCGGACATATCAGTTCCGTTGGCCAGCCCTTCAGAAGCCCCCAGGTTCGTCAGCAGGCAAAAATATTCGTCAGGGGTCCTCAGAACACGCATAAGATGCGGAGCTCCTACAAGAAACGTCCGCTCTCCTCGACGGCTGGCCACGCCCCCTCTGTTTCTATGTTTCTATGTTTCTAATTCAGCGATCCCATTTCTGCGACCCTGCGGTGTATTCAGCAAGCACCACAGGGTCCCAGAAATGCAGGAAAAGGTCGCTGCAAACCCGCCAAAAACTCAAACGAGGGCGAACGCACACCGAAACCCGCAAAAACATCCGGATTAACCCCACCGAAAACGCCGGAAAAAGCCGATCACACGCAGCGCAGCCGCCGGAAAAAGCTGACACCGCAGACGAATGGAGTGAAAAAATTAGCAAAACAGTTTGCTTGAATGTTTGAAAAGTGAAACGCTGTTTGCAAAGAAACTACTGAGCGAAAAGGTCTGAAATTTACATAAAATCCAATGAATGAGAATAAAAAGGCTGTTACAGAAAAAAGAACAAACGTTTAAAAAAAATAAACCACAAAAATGTTTTGGCAAAAAAATCCCGAAAAAAATCCATAAATAAAGAGACTCTTTACTGCAGAATTTTATAATGAACGGTGTATTAGATATTGAATTAAAACGGGAATATTTTTAACATTGAAGCCTATGGGATTCGCCTGAATAAATCTGCCGAATTAAACCACCGAATGGCAGGGCATTAGGGGAACCTGTCACTGCTGGTTTGTGTTCTCTGAATAGACGAAGCAGTGCTTCTCTATGGGGATTCACTGCCCTCGAACAGGCACTGTATGTTCAGGCAATTCGCCAGGATTTGGCGAATTGCCTGCTCTCTGAATAGCCGAATGCCAGGAAAGGGAACCGTAGCCTGATTTTCAGTTCCCTTTCGGGCAGCCATTCAGATCTCTTTGAATAACCCTGACAGTCTTGCACAAACAAGCCATTAATTGCACTGGCCGCCCTGCCTCACACCATCATTTGAGCGGCCCACCGGGCAAATGCCTGGTGCACCCCCCAGTGGCCAGTCTGGGCCCGAGTCACAGCAAAAAGTCATAATATTCTAGCATAGATTTACACACACAGAAACACATCCCATGGACACTAATGTGACGAGGAAAAACAAACAGAATGCGAGATCATCTGTTAGGAGAGGAAAACAACAACACACACACACATACACACACACACACACTTCAATGGCGAGAAACCCATAAACCCTGAATGTATGGAGAAGCCCCTAAGAAAACAGGACTGGCCCCACTTGCAGAAGCTCCTCAGGTTGATAAAAGGGGAGCTGTATGATGCCATTTACCCACCGGCACAACACGCTCACATTACCAAGATCATAAACACACACACACACACACCAGTTCCAAAGGTCTCCTTTATGAATCACCCGTGAGTCGCCGCGATCCTGCCAGACACACACACACTTCTCATTCCATAAGAAAAGATAGAGATTGAAATGGATGGAGGGGGCCTCAGGGGTTAAATATTAACCCCTCCCACATCAACATTTCAGGTTAAAAGTGACTGATCTCGCCCCAGGGTCTCCCTTGGAGCTCTTCATGCAACACACTGAGCGCTCACTCGCATGTTCAGCCAATCAGATGCCACACAAAGATTCTGCGTTGAGAGGCACTGCCGGTCAGTAACGCAGAGCATGGTGCATTGTGGGCCGTAATTCTGGAAGGTTATATGAGCAGAATCCGATTGACAGCCCCCCCCCAGAGGAAAGTTCCCACTTTAAAATGCTGTCACAGAACATAAGGGGGCAAGTTCCTTTAAATCAGTGTTTCTCAAGTGGTCGGTCGAGGCCAGGGGCGGACTGGGTCGAGGCCAGGGGCGGACTGGGTCGAGGCCAGGGGCGGACTGGGTCGAGGCCAGGGGCGGACTGGGTCGAGGCCAGGGGCGGACTGGGTCGAGGCCAGGGGCGGACTGGGTCGCGGCCAGGGGCGGACTGGGTCGCGGCCAGGGGCGGACTGGGTCGCGGCCAGGGACCCGCTGATGCATCATATCTGCAGCAGCAGGTTTCAGGCGGTGCGGCCACCTCTGAATGTTCCCAGGTGCCACCTCAGGCCGCTGCATCAGGTAAGATACTCTGTAATTGTAAGGTTGGGGGGGGGGGGTCTGTAATGGGAAGGTGTGTGGTGGGACTCAGTGACTGGCATCAGCTCTTTACTCCCAACACCAGGAGCCACTGTGCACAATGCACGTCTCAGTGAAGCAAAAGGCTGTTGGGTAAGGGGGGGGGGGCCTCCCGATGTATATTTGTGTTTTTCTGTCCTTTTACCTATTTATGCAGCCTTCTTACTGAATATCTCCTATTCTGTCTGTCCATCTAGATCTGTGTGTCCTTCTGTGTATTTTTCAACCTGTCCTTGTAGCCATCTCTCTCCTTTCTCACTCTCTCGCTCCTCTTCCTTTCCCGTCTTCCTCCTGATGTGATAATCCCTGCAGAAAACTAGAATGTACACGGAGAATTCTCAGCAGAATCACACACGGCTTCCTGATCCCGGCCTCCCTGTTACCAGAGACATGCGGTGAGGCCAGCTTCTGGTGAGGCACTGGCTAGTATCAGAGCCAGATATACACAGGTCACGTAGGTTCAGCGCTCCCCGGGCCCTGCCTGCTGCCAGCGCTCCGCGGGCCCTGCCTGCTCTCCGCGGGCCCTGCCTGCTCTCCGCGGGCCCTGCCTGCTCTCCGCGGGCCCTGCCTGCTCTCCGCGGGCCCTGCCTGCTCTCCGCGGGCCCTGCCTGCGCTCCCCGGGCCCTGCCTGCGAGCCCTGCCTGCGAGCCGCGAGCCCTGCCTGCGCTCCGCGAGCCCTGCCTGCGCTCCGCGAGCCCTGCCTGCTCTCCCCGGGCCCTGCCTGCGCTCCCCGGGCCCTGCCTGCTCTCCGCGGGCCCTGCCTGCTCTCCCCGGGCCCTGCCTGCGCTCCCCGGGCCCTGCCTGCGAGCCCTGCCTGCGCTCCGCGAGCCCTGCCTGCGCTCCGCGAGCCCTGCCTGCGCTCCGCGAGCCCTGCCTGCGCTCCGCGAGCCCTGCCTGCGCTCCGCGAGCCCTGCCTGCGCTCCCCGGGCCTGCCTGCTCTCCCCGGGCCCTGCCTGCGCTCCCCGGGCCCTGCCTGCGCTCCCCGGGCCCTCTCCGCGAGCCCTGCCTGCTCTCCGCGAGCCCTGCCTGCTCTCCGCGAGCCCTGCCTGCGCTCCGCGAGCCCTGCCTGCGCTCCGCGAGCCCTGCCTGCGCTCCGCGAGCCCTGCCTGCGCTCCGCGAGCCCTGCCTGCGCTCCGCGAGCCCTGCCTGCGCTCCGCGAGCCCTGCCTGCGCTCCGCGAGCCCTGCCTGCGCTCCGCGAGCCCTGCCTGCGCTCCGCGAGCCCTGCCTGCGCTCCGCGAGCCCTGCCTGCGCTCCGCGAGCCCTGCCTGCTCTCAGTGCTCCGTGGATCTGCGTTGTCCACTCCAGGCAGCCGTGCACTGTCCACTCCACCTGCAGGGAGGAGGTGCAGACACAGTGAACAGTCACACCCCGAGCACAGCCCCGCACCCACTGACTGTGCGAGATGAGGACAGTCACATGACTTTCCTGCGTCAATCAATGCATGGGAGGCCAGCCTCCCATGGAGGCGTTTTTTGAATGGCTTGGACCAATGGTGCTTTCCCAGTGGTCCAAGCTATTCCATTGTTCTTCAGTCCCTCTCTGAGGCACTTCAGAGCAAAGGTTCAGGAAGTAGGCAGAGCCAGATGTGTGCTGCAGACCTCAATCTCTTGGCCAGCTTGAGCGAATGCGATTAGCATAGCATTCAGCTATGCAAATTGTGTAGGCTCAGGGAGGGCAGGCTGCTGCGAAAAAATAATGTGTGCAGCGGCAGAGGCAGACGGCGGGGGAGAATGGAGCAGGTGAGTTTGTTAAAAAAATTATATTTTATTCATTCAGGAGTTGCTGTGTCTACCATCACCCCAGACTTTGAGACACTTATTAAAAGCAAGAAGCTTCCCCAGGAGTTCTAATTAATTTCATATGTTTCAATTAGTTTATTTTACAGCAAACACTTTCACTGGTTCTGTGATTACTGCAGTATCCGTTTTGGAAGAATCCCTGTTTGTTGACAAAACTGTTTAAAAAGTGCATCATTCTAGAATATTGCACACGTTTTGTGGAATAAATTATGTTTCAGAAAATCAATTATTTTTGGGTCGCAATATGTTACAGGTGTTTGTTTTTCTCTTGAATGTTTAGAAAACATTTTCCTCTCGTGTGTCACTGGGTGCATCCATTGTGTGATATTTTCCTCTGTGTCACTGGGCGCATCCATTGTGTGATATTTTCCTCTGTGTCACTGGACGCATCCATTGTGTGATATTTTCCTCTATATGCATCACTGGGCGCATCCATTGTGTGATATTTTCCTCTGTGTCACTGGGTGCATCCATTGTGTGATATTTTCCTCTATATGCATCACTGGGCGCATCCATTGTGTGATATTTTCCTCTGTGTCACTGGGTGCATCCATTGTGTGATATTTTCCTCTATATGCATCACTGGGCGCATCCATTGTGTGATATTTTCCTCTGTGTCACTGGGTGCATCCATTGTGTGATATTTTCCTCTGTGTCACTGGGTGCATCCATTGTGTGATATTTTCCTCTGTCACTGGGTGCATCCATTGTGTGATATTTTCCTCTGTGTCACTGGATGCATCCATTGTGTGATATTTTCCTCTATATGTGTCACTGGGCGCATCCATTGTGTCATATTTTCCTCTGTCACTGGGCGCATCCATTGTGTGATATTTTCCTCTGTGTCACTGGGTGCATCCATTGTGTGATATTTTCCTCTGTGTCACTGGATGCATCCATTGTGTGATATTGTATCTTTCCATCACTTGCTCCTCACTGTGTGGCTTTGGTCATAGAATGGAGTGAATGGGTCAGTGACCGTCTCACATCATTGGGTTGTGTGGGATGTATTCAAAGGACATCACAGGTGGGAGATTATAAAGGCTTCTAAGCTCCCTGTCTTATCTCATTCAGCTGCCAGCTCTTCTCTCAGGTAGCCTGGAGAACAATATACCTCCTGCTGCCTTATATAAACATTCCCTCCTCCACCTCATTAACTGTTAAATACTGTATAAAAATCACAGCCACAAAGTAAAACTCACCATATGATTTTGGTAAATGTTGCATCAAGGGAAAAAAATCCACAAAGTGGAAATAGTTTTTTTATTTATTCCTTCTTTCTTTACATGCAATTACATTAGAAAGCGAAAAGAAAGGGTGTTTTATAATGAACAAGTAATCTAGTTACAGTTTATAGAAGTGGTCGTGTCCCTTTAAGCAGTTAGTTTTTAACCATACTATTTGGTGATAAAGGGCGCTAGAAATAAAATATACACACAGGGACTCCCAATAAAAATAATAAAATACACACACACACACAGGGACTCCCAATAAAAATAATAAAATACACACATATACACACAGGGACTCCCAATAAAAATAATAAAATATACACACACATATACACACAGGGACTCCCAATAAAAATAATAAAATACACAGGGACTCCCAATAAAAATAATAAAATTTACATGGAGCCGAAACATTGGATCTGAGCCTTTTCCAACAGCCCGGCCAGAGCCCAGACCTGAACCTCATGGAGAATCGGTGGGGTGATCTGAAGAGGGCTGTGCCCGGGAGATGCCCTCACAACCTGACACATTTGGAGGGTTTTTGTATGAAGAGTGGGTAAATAATAAACAAACCCAAAACACCGAGTGCTGAATAAAACCAAAAGCTGCAAAGTGTCCGTGTAAAGGACGGCCAGATTCTTATACTTATTATTTTCCTACACATAAAAGATTCCCGTTGGTTTTTCAATGAGTTGCCGAGTTTATTCGTCACATTAAATGGGGAAAAAGTTCTAAAATATTTGCCTCTTTTTTTTTTTACATCACAGAAACCTGACATTTTAACGGGGGGGTAGACGGTTACTGTCCAATGTATGGGTTTAGATAAAAGTGCGTCAGCCGTAAAACCATCCTCTCACACACGAGCAACAATAGGAGCTGATGGCTAAATCCGGACGGTACAAATACTACGAGATGGTATACGGTGGTGTTACTCTATACACTTTCTCACAGCTTGGGTTTGTGACCTAATACAGTGATGATGCAATACTAGTAATTACCAAATCAGGACAGTAATGGCAAAGCGAGGTCAGGTCCCGTCGTGTTGCTCAGGTGGCAGGTTTTTATAATAAAGGTGGAGTTTTAACAGGTTTTGTTCTGGATGGGCTTTACTTCTAGGAGTTGGAAGTTACAGGTCCATGTTATACATTTCCGAGACGTGCCGGCACACATAGACGCACACACACACAGACGCGCCGGCACACACACAGACGCGCCGGCACACACACACACAGACGCGCCGGCACACACACACACAGACGCGCCGGCACACACACATACAGACGCGCCGGCACACACACACACACACACGCGCCGGCACACACACAGACGCGCCGGCACACACACAGACGCACACACAGACGCGCCGGCACACACACAGACGCGCCGGCACACACACAGACGCGCCGGCACACACACAGACGCGCCGGCACACACACAGACGCGCCGGCACACACACAGACGCGCCGGCACACACACAGACGCGTATATAGTGCCACGTCAGGGATACATTTTTCACTCTTGCAGACGGGACGGGCGAGTTCTACCTGTCGCCCATCACAATGACCCAGGGAGACGCGTCGCTGCACAGGACACTGTCACATTTCCCCCGGGGCGACAGGAAGAACCTGGATAGTGTATAACAGGACACTCCTCCAGGGACAGGAATCTTACACCGAGCGATCACCCCATGCTGAATAATTACCGTGCCGGATCCCATGACAGATACAATGCCGGAAACATGGCCGCAGCGCCGCGCATTCACCGTGATCACACAGGATTTAACTCTTTCTGCTGCAGATTATGTGACGTTTCTCAATGCATAAACCTGCAGACACCGGTTTGGTAGTGAAAGGGTTAAACAAGGGGTCAACAACCGTGGCCCTCCAGATGTTTTGGAACTGAAGGTCCCATGATGCTCAGGTACTCATTAGGTTGGAAGATCAAGGGGGGCCGACCCTTGGGTTAAACCATCCACGTGGGACAGGGGGTCGCAACAAAACAGGGGTCGCGCACAATGTGACATGTGGAATATGTGAAAACACCTCGTGATCACTGCGATAATGCTCTCACATACGCCATAACAACTTAACACGCGTAAAACATTCAGCTGCCCACAAGCAGCCGCCTGTCAACCTCCCAGCACTACAGCATCAGCTGACTGGCCTGTGGCAATCACATGATCATGCTGCCCACCGAGGGGGAACCATCACCCGACAGCAGCTCTGCATAGGGTGACCCCGTGGGGGATCCATCACATGACAGCAGGTGACGCTGAGGGGGGGGATCCATCACCTGACAGCAGGTGACGCTGAGGGGGGGGGATCCATCACCTGACAGCAGGTGCCGCTGAGGGGGGATCCATCACCTGACAGCAGGTGACGCTGAGGGGGGGGATCCATCACCTGACAGCAGGTGACGCTGAGGGGGGGGATCCATCACCTGACAGCAGGTGACGCTGAGGGGGGGGGGATCCATCACCTGACAGCAGGTGACGCTGAGGGGGGGGATCCATCACCTGACAGCAGGTGATGCTGAGGGGGGGGATCCATCACCTGACAGCAGGTGACGCTGAGGGGGGGGATCCATCACCTGACAGCAGGTGACGCTGAGGGGGGGGGGATCCATCACCTGACAGCAGGTGACGCTGAGGGGGGGGGATCCATCACCTGACAGCAGGTGACGCTGAGGGGGGGGATCCATCACCTGACAGCAGGTGACGCTGAGGGGGGGGGATCCATCACCTGACAGCAGGTGACGCTGAGGGGGGGGGGATCCATCACCTGACAGCAGGTGATGCTGAGGGGGGGGATCCATCACCTGACAGCAGGTGACGATGAGGGGGGGGGGATCCATCACCTGACAGCAGGTGACGCTGAGGGGGGGGATCCATCACCTGACAGCAGGTGACGCTGAGGGGGGGGGGGATCCATCACCTGACAGCAGGTGACGCTGAGGGGGGGGGATCCATCACCTGACAGCAGGTGCCGCTGAGGGGGGGATCCATCACCTGACAGCAGGTGACGCTGAGGGGGGGGGGATCCATCACCTGACAGCAGGTGACGCTGAGGGGGGGGGGATCCATCACCTGACAGCAGGTGACGCTGAGGGGGGGGATCCATCACCTGACAGCAGGTGACGCTGAGGGGGGGGGGATCCATCACCTGACAGCAGGTGACGCTGAGGGGGGGGGATCCATCACCTGACAGCAGGTGACGCTGAGGGGGGGAATCCATCACCTGACAGCAGGTGACGCTGAGGGGGGGAATCCATCACCTGACAGCAGGTGACGCTGAGGGGGGGCGATCCATCACCTGACAGCAGGTGACGCTGAGAGGGGGCGATCCATCACCTGACAGCAGGTGACGCTGAGGGGGGGGATCCATCACCTGACAGCAGGTGACGCTGAGGGGGGGGGATCCATCACCTGACAGCAGGTGACGCTGAGGGGGGGGTCCATCACCTGACAGCAGGTGACGCTGAGGGGGGATCCATCACCTGACAGCAGGTGACGCTGAGGGGGGATCCATCACCTGAGAGCAGGGGACATTGAGGGGGGGGGGATCCATCACCTGACAGCAGGGGACATTGAGGGGGGGGATCCATCACCTGAGAGCAGGGGACATTGAGGGGGGGGGATCCATCACCTGAGAGCAGGTGACATTGAGGGGGATCTCTCGGTATTATGAGCCTCTCGGGCCCCCATCCTCGGAGCTGACGTTATACAGAGGGACACGGGCTGCCGCTATACAGGAATAAGGAGACACTGGGAAAGCTGACAGACACCCGCCCGGCGCCATTATTCCCGATAAAGCCATATATCGCCCCCTCATACCGGTGAAATCACCTCACAGCATCCGCTCAGCCTTCCTTCTCGTCAATGCAACACACAGACATGTGACGTCACTGGTACACTGCCCGACTCCGCCCATGCACCGCCATCTTTACTGAGGGCACATGTTAGTTTTTAGAATGAGACACTTACTTTTTATCTCAAACCAAATTATTCCACAAACTCATAAATCAAATCCTGGAATAAGCGTGATCTATGAGCGGTGCTAATACAGGGCTTCACCCATATAAAGGCAGTGGCCGGTCAGGAAAGGGTTCATGAATTAATTGCATTCTGTTAAAGTCTCGGAGTTAAAGTATTGGCTCACGGGGTTCATTAGGCGTGTGTTGGTTTAGTACATGTAAACGTTTCGCTTTATAGTTACATATCACGGCTTTCTATTGCTCACTCGCCCTCACTAAACATGGAGGTCGCTGAACCACCGGGTCACGTGTTCTACCTTTTGCATTTTGCAGTTGCCGCATTAGTGGGCGGGGTCAATTTCTCTGCCTGAGCCTGTCACGTGTCTGCTGCTGACAGGGAGGGAGTGATGGTCGCGTCATGACTCAGTGTGTGATATTGAAAGCTGTGTGTCCTGAGGCGCGTTCAATACCTCAGCACATGCAGCGACCCGAGGAGATGCTGCGAGTAGCTGAGTGTGACGTATTAAAGATGGCCGCCGCCATGAAGCAAGTAACAATTCCGTACAGCAATGTTAATTTTGAGGTTTTTGTTCACCAAAGCACAAAATATGTATTTATTATTAACCCCTGCACATAGACATATATTACAGTCAGTGGCGTAGCGTGGATTGTCAGCGCCCGGGGCCAGCCAAGAATTGTGCGCCCCCCCCAACCTGTGGACACGTTATCATGCCCTGATTCCCTTCCACCATTAGGGCATTGAACCCCTTAACTGTGATACAACAACCACTCGGGATACTTGGTTCCAGCCAAACAACATGGTACTCTAGGGTTTGAATAGCGGCAGACTTGAAGTTGTGAAAATGAAAGGTCTTTTAATTCCAGCATAACTCTCACATGGATATATTGTCCCAGCCAGCTCTCACATGGATATATTGTCCCAGCCAGCTCTCACATGGATATATTGTCCCAGCCAGCTCTCACATGGATATATTGTCCCAGCCAGCTCTCACATGGATATATTGTCCCAGCCAGCTCTCACATGGATATATTGTCCCAGCCAGCTCTCACATGGATATATTGTCCCAGCCAGCTCTCACATGGATATATTGTCCCAGCCAGCTCTCAAATGGATATTGCCCCAGCTCTCACATGGATATTGCCCCAGCTCCGGATGCCAGCAGGGGGCCCAGATGCCGTGCAGCGGGAGTGCCCGGTCGGAGGTCCTGAACAGCGTGAAGGGGAGTGTTGAAGGGGAGGCGGCTGCTTGCGTGCGCAGGTCACGCGGTCCGGCCAGTCAGGTGGTACATAGACTCAGTACCACCTGACTAGCCAGACCGTGTGACCTGCGCCCGCACGCAGCCGCCTCCCCTTCAACACTCTCCTTCATGCTGTTCAGGACCTCCGACCGGGCACTCCCCCTGCACGGCATCTGGGCCCCCTCAAACCGCGGGCCCTTGGGCGGCTCCCGAGGGCCCGGCGGGTCAGTCCGGGCCTGAACTTTTAGGGGCGCAAATTTCTTTTGAAATTATGCGCCCCTAAGAAAACTGCGCCCGGGGCCACCGCCCCCCGCCCCCCCATGCTACGCCACTGATTACAGCTCAATTCTATATTTTGTTTCATAAGTAAACATTACGTTTATTCAATAAAAACTATGATTTGTGGTGTGTGCGTACAAAACGCATTGTGCCGACGGCTTCTCTTTATCATATTTTGTCCGAGTCAAATGAAAAACAATCAGAATCTTTCATTAAGAAATCGTCGGTCATTTTATTTCGAAATTCGCATCCAAAGCGTTCAATGACACTGCTGCAGCAATTCAGCAGCTGCTGAGGTATTGAACGGGGCTCTGGCCTGAGCCCCACATATTACCTCATGATCCACACATTAATGTATGATATGCCACTAGCAAGAATAATGTGAGTCAGTGCTGAGGAATGACGGGAGACCGAGCTGCTCCAACCGGGAGACCGAGCTGCTCCAACCGGGAGACCGAGCTGCTCCAACCAGGAGACCGAGCACTCTAACCGGGAGACCGAGCTGCTCCAACCGGGAGACCGAGCACTCTAACCGGGAGACCGAGCTGCTCCAACCAGGAGACCGAGCACTCTAACCGGGAGACCGAGCTGCTCCAACCGGGAGACCGAGCTGCTCCAACCGGGAGACCGAGCACTCTAACCGGGCGACCGAGCTGCTCCAACCAGGAGACCGAGCTGCTCTAACCGGGAGACCGAGCTGCTCCAACCGGGAGACCGAGCTGCTCTAACCGGGAGACCGAGCTGCTCCAACCAGGAGACCGAGCACTCTAACCGGGAGACCGAGCTGCTCCAACCGGGAGACCGAGCTGCTCCAACCGGGAGACCGAGCACTCTAACCGGGAGACCGAACTGCTCCAACCGGGAGACCGAGCACTCTAACCGGGAGACCGAGCTGCTCCAACCGGGAGACAGAGCACTCTAACCGGGAGACCGAGCTGCTCCAACCGGGAGACCGAGCACTCTAACCGGGAGACTGAGCTGCTCCAACCGGGAGACTGAGCTGCTCCAACCGGGAGACTGAGCACTCTAACCGGGAGACCGAGCACTCTAACCGGGAGACCGAGCTGCTCCAACCGGGAGACTGAGCTGCTCCAACCGGGAGACTGAGCACTCTAACCGGGAGACTGAGCTGCTCCAACCGGGAGACTGAGCACTCTAACCGGGAGACCGAGCACTCTAACCGGGAGACCGAGCTGCTCCAACCGGGAGACTGAGCTGCTCCAACCGGGAGACTGAGCACTCTAACCGGGAGACTGAGCTGCTCCAACCGGGAGACTGAGCACTCTAACCGGGAGACCGAGCACTCTAACCGGGAGACCGAGCTGCTCCAACCGGGAGACTGAGCTGCTCCAACCGGGAGACCGAGCTGCTCCAACTGGGAGACCGAACTCCTCTAACCGGGAGACCGAGCTGCTCTAACCGGGAGACATTCGCTTATCAGTCCCTCTATCTCCTCCCTCCCTCCATCTCTTTATCCCTCCCTCCATCCATCTCTTTATCCCTCCCTCCCTCCATCTCTTTATCCCTCCCTCCATCTCTTTATCCCTCCCTCCCTCCATCTCTTTATCCCTCCCTCCCTCCATCTCTTTATCCTTTATCCCTCCCTCCATCCATCTCTTTATCCCTCCCTCCATCTCTTTATCCCTCCCTCCATCCATCTCTTTATCCCTCCATCCATCTCTTTATCCCTCCCTCCATCCATTTCTTTATCCCTCCCTCCATCCATCTCTTTATCCCTCCCTCCATCCATCTCTTTATCCCTCCCTCCATCCATCTCTTTATCCCTCCATCCATCCATCTCTTTATCCCTCCCCCATCCATCTCTTTATCCCTCCATCCATCCATCTCTTTATCCCTCCATCCATCATCTCTTTATCCGCATCCATCCATCCATCTCTTTATCCCTCCATCCATCCATCTCTTTATCCGCTCCCTCCATCCATCTCTTTATCCCTCCATCCATCCATCTCTTTATCCCTCCCCCCATCCATCTCTTTATCCCTCCATCCATCCATCTCTTTATCCCTCCATCCATCCATCTCTTTATCCGCTCCCTCCATCCATCTCTTTATCCCTCCATCCATCCATCTCTTTATCCCTCCCCCATCCATCTCTTTATCCTCCTCCATCCATCTCTTTATCCCTCCATCCATCCATCTCTTTATCCCTCCATCCATCCATCTCTTTATTTATTTATTTATTTATTTATAAAGGATTTTAGCAGGAAGGATACATTGAGATTCCTCTGGTTTTCAGTATGTCCTGGGTTCAAAAACATTGAAGTGTTACAGAAATACAAAGTAATACAATGCAAGATATTGAAAAAGCAACACAAATATACAGATTAACAGAAAATAAATATGTAGGAAATATAGTCACTGTGTTACATGTTTACAGGTGCATTCTGTATATAGTCACTATGTTACATGTTTACAGGCGCATTCTGTATATAGTCACTGTGTTACATGTTTACAGGCGCATTCTGTATATAGTCACTATGTTACATGTTTACAGGTGCATTCTGTATATAGTCACTGTGTTACATGTTTACAGGTGCATTCTGTATATAGTCACTGTGTTACATGTTTACAGGTGCATTCTGTATATAGTCACTATGTTACATGTTTACAGGCGCATTCTGTATATAGTCACTGTGTTACATGTTTACAGGTGCATTCTGTATATAGTCACTGTGTTACATGTTTACAGGTGCATTCTGTATATAGTCACTGTGTTACATGTTTACAGGTGCATTCTGTATATAGTCACTATGTTACATGTTTACAGGCGCATTCTGTATATAGTCACTGTGTTACATGTTTACAGGCGCATTCTGTATATAGTCACTATGTTACATGTTTACAGGTGCATTCTGTATATAGTCACTGTGTTACATGTTTACAGGTGCATTCTGTATATAGTCACTATGTTACATGTTTACAGGCGCATTCTGTATATAGTCACTGTGTTACATGTTTACAGGTGCATTCTGTATATAGTCACTGGGTTACATGTTTACAGGCGCATTCTGTATATAGTCACTGTGTGTTACATGTTTACAGGTGCATTCTGTATATAGTCACTGGGTTACATGTTTACAGGTGCATTCTGTATATAGTCACTGGGTTACATGTTTACAGGTGCATTCTGTATATAGTCACTGTGTTACATGTTTACAGGCGCATTCTGTATATAGTCACTGTGTTACATGTTTACAGGCGCATTCTGTATATAGTCACTGTGTTACATGTTTACAGACGCATTCTGTATATAGTCACCGTGTTACATGTTTACAGCTGCATTCTGTATATAGTCACTGTGTTACATGTTTACAGGCGCATTCTGTATATAGTTACATGTTTACAGGTGCATTCTGTATATAGTCACTGTGTTACATGTTTACAGGTGCATTCTGTATATAGTCACTGTGTTACATGTTTACAGGTGCATTCTGTATATAGTCACTATGTTACATGTTTACAGGCGCATTCTGTATATAGTCACTGTGTTACATGTTTACAGGTGCATTCTGTATATAGTCACTGGGTTACATGTTTACAGGCGCATTATTGTCCTTATAGTCACATGTGTAGTAATACTGTTTACAGGTGCATGTTTACATATAGTCACTGGGTCACTGTTACTGTTTACAGGTGCATTCTGTATATAGTCACTGGTTACATGTTTACAGGTGCATTCTGTATATAGTCACTGTGTTACATGTTTACAGGCGCATTCTGTAGTATATAGTCACTGATTATCTGTGTACATGTTTACAGGCGCTTCTGTATATAGTCACTGTGTTACATGTTTACAGGTGCATTCTGTATATAGTCACCGTGTTACATGTTTACAGCTGCATTCTGTATATAGTCACTGTGTTACATGTTTACAGGCGCATTCTGTATATAGTCACTATGTTACATGTTTACAGGCGCATTCTGTATATAGTCACTATGTTACATGTTTACAGGTGTATTCTGTATTGAGGTATGTTAGTAAGGAGCTCTTGAGTGACTTTAGACTGGGGGAAGATTTGATGGTGTCTGGGAGGTTATTCCATAATTGTGGTGCTCTGTAGGAAAATGAGGACCGAGCCGCTGTCTTTATGTATTGTGGTATTGCAAGTAAGGTGCAGGTCCTGGATCGGAGGTTATAGGATGAGGGGAGCTGCTGGGGGAAGCAGTTTATCCTTCCATCCATCCATCTCTTTATCCCTTCATCCATCTCTTTATCCGCTCCCTCCATCCATCTCTTTATCCCTTCATCCATCTCTTTATCCCTTCATCCATCTCTTTATCCCTTCATCCATCTCTTTATCCGCTCCCTCCATCCATCTCTTTATCCCTTCATCCATCTCTTTATCCTATCCCTTCATCCATCTCTTTATCCGCTCCCTCCATCCATCTCTTTATCCCTTCATCCATCTCTTTATCCGCTCCCTCCATCCATCTCTTTATCCGCTCCCTCCATCCATCTCTTTATCCGCTCCCTCCATCCATCTCTTTATCCGCTCCCTCCATCCATCTCTTTATCCGCTCCCTCCATCCATCTCTTTATCCGCTCCCTCCATCCATCTCTTTATCCCTCCCTCCATCCATCTCTTTATCCGCTCCCTCCATCCATCTCTTTATCCGCTCCCTCCATCCATCACTTTATCCGCTCCCTCCATCCATCTCTTTATCCGCTCCCTCCATCCATCTCTTTATCCGCTCCCTCATCCCTTTATCCGCTCCCTCATCCCTTTATCCGCTCCCTCATCCCTTTATCCGCTCCCTCATCCCTTTATCCGCTCCCTCATCCCTTTATCCGCTCCCTCCATCCCTTTATCCGCTCCCTCATTCCTTTATCCACTCCCTCCCTTTATCCTTCCCTCTCTCTGTCCCTTTATCCGCTCCAGACCATTATCCCTCCATTAATCAGGGTCTAGTCCTAGAATATTAAGTGTGGGAACACACAAAGATTTGTCATAATTAATCCTTCACACACCGATTTAATATATATTGATATACAATAGAAAAATACCAATGGGTTAAAAGGCGCAAAGAATATGTCGACGTGATTAAGAATATACCAAATAGGCACGATCACCTATACACCCACATGTGCCATCCCAATATACGACACCAGACAAAAATGTAAACCAGAAAAAACAAAGGGTTTGGCGCTTCCCAATGCAAGTGGCATTATAGTATTCAATCAGCCAATACTCAACTTCAGTCAGCTGTATGTTTCAATGAAGAGTGCCTCGATTTAAACAAAGAATAATAACATAGTGTGAAAATGCTTATACAATATATAGAGTCAATTCGATAGACAGTCACTCACACTTTCGAGAGCCTATCCTGGCTCTAGTGTATTCGCCGTGGGTGGAGTTCATACGCCCCCCCCCCACTGGCCCTATTCGAAGGTTTAGCTTCCAAATGGCCTTAAAAGATAAGTAAGAACATCATGGTGCAGTGATTAAACAGACTTCACTATAGATCAATAAGTCAGCCCACTCACGTGTTCCTGAGCCAGTCCTGGTTCTCTTGTATCATCCCGGGGGTTGTTCAAGTAAGGCACAACTCCTGAAAAAGCCCTGATGATCCCTGGTAGATGTAAGAGGATATGGATCACAGTAGTGACTAAAAGAATGGTTTCTTACCAGCATAGGCTGATAAAGGCCAATCAACAATGAAAACGAGAAACCGAATGCCTTTCGCCTGGGTGTGTGTGTGTACCCCGCGGCTTCCTCAGCGGTAATACTCACATAGACTCCTTGGCCAATCTACGAGGGATCATCATCATCAGCTGCACTTTCAGGGTTTGTTTATATTTTTAGTATTCATATTTAAAAAACAATCTATCTCTCTCCTTACAGACACGAGGACCCATGTTCTCTCCTGCCACCGTCTTCCAGGCACACGGCACCCACTTACACCCATGATAGGATTAATACAGCCCATTGCATTTTATCTGTTTGTAACTGGAGCGAGCTTTCTGGTTTCAGCATTTACTGTGGAATTGGTACCATAAAAAAGTGTGGTCAAAAAAGGTGTGTTAGAAGAACAAGCAGACTGAAAAACAAGCACTTTGGGGGGGGGGAGAATGTAGTATTTTTTTCTTGTAAGGTGTCACTTTTAAAGACAACAAACTAGCAGTGATGGGACAGTACTGATCCAGGGAGAATGATTCAATTCAGTAGAGATTTCTGTGCAATGCTGACACGCATATAATATTCTCACAGATTGTTTTTTAAGGCACACTGACACTTACATAAGATGGAACTTTGTGCATTACAAACTAAAACACGTTCTAAAATACATACTGCTGTTTTTTTTGTTTGTTTGAAGTAATTGCAAATAGAAAGGGAAAATAAAATAAAGTTATTTTATCTCCGGTTTCCATTATGTGGATTTTTATCATGATGCAACATTTACCAAAGTGTGTGCAAAAGGTTTACTTTGCTGTTTGTTTAATCTACTCTGTTTAACAGTTAATGAGGTGGAGGAGGGAATGTTTAGATAAGGCTCCAGGAGGCTATTGTTCTCTAGGCTACCTGAGGTAAGAGCTGGCAGCTGAATAAAATAAAACAGGGAGCTTAAAAGGTTTCTAATCTACCCCCCTTGTGATGTCCTTTGAATACATCCCACACAATACAATGATGTGAGTCGGTGACTGACCCATTCACTCCATTCTATGGCCAAAGCCACACAGTGAGGAGCAAGTGATGGAAAGATACAAAATATCACACAATGGATGCGCCCAGTGACACACAGAGGAAAATATCACACAATGGATGCACCCAGTGACACATATAGAGGAAAATATCACACAATGGAAAATATTTTCTAAACATACCAGAGAAAAAAAAACACATGTAACATATCAGCAACATAAATAAACACAATAAGGATATTTCATTTTTTGGTGGTACTGGCCCTTTTGTCACGGTTCCCGGATCCCACCACGCAGTACTTAACCCCCAACACTCCACAAAACCCAGAAGCTACCAACAGTGTAGCTGTGAATGATCCCTATCTGTCTGGTCCTTAGAATTGGCCAGGTAAACTAGCTAGACAGAAAAGGGTTAACAATACGGAGAGGAGTCAGCCGAGCCAGAATCAGGAATACAGAGTTCAGAATGGTCAAATGGAATAGCCGGGTCGGTATCAGAGCAGTAGCGTAGTACAAGAAAATAGTCTAGGGCAACAGAAGGCAGAATGGTCAGAACACAAGCAGAGGTCAATAACAGGTTAAATCAATTTAGCAGTCAGGTACAAGGAGCTCAGGTATGGATAACCACGATCTGGCAACTTCTGAGAATACACTGAGGGTTTTTAAAGACCTTCACCAGACCACGCCCCCCACTCAAGCCACACCTCATGCAGCCACCTCCCTGCCTGTCTCCATTTAAACCGGGCAGTGGTCAGCGAGCAGCATCAGACTTGCTGTCCTCAAGCACACAGGTAGGGCTGGAAGCCCCCAACGTTACACCTTTAAGCTCCATCTGGAGCAATGATGGGGTGGCTTTAATTTGAGAGGCTGCTGCTACAAAACCCTCACTAACTCAGCGCCCCACTACCTGTCCTCACTAATCACCAAATACACCCCAGCCCGCTCCCTAAGGTCAAACAGTGACCTGCGCCTAGCTTCTCCCCGCATCACCTCTTCCCATGATAGACTGCAGGATTTCTCACGCGCAGCCCCCACTCTCTGGAACGCTCTCCCTCGTACTGTCAGACTTTCCCCTAATTTCTCTTCCTTCAAACGCTCCCTGAAAACATTCCTATTTAGGGAAGCCGACCCCCAACTCACTGACGCAATCATCAATCACTCTCACCTTACAGTCCTCTCCTCCTGTTTCCAACCCCAACCCTCCCAGATTGTGAGTTCCTACGGGAATAGGGCCCTCATCTCCTCCTGTACTGTTTGTCAAATGTTGTTCAATGTATTGTAACCCTGTCTATACTGTGCCTATTGTACAGCGCTGCAGAATATGCTGGCGCTTTATAAAGAATAATAATAATAATATAACTGCTTCTAAATGAATACACACACTGCTGTCTTGTGTTACCTTCTTCCTGCTATAACGTTATAACTTTATGCTGGCTGGGAAAAGTTCAAATGTCTCCATTACTGTTTTGTTAATGCTTCACTCTGTGTAAGGTGTCTTTTATTTTACATCGTGTAAGTCGAGCCGAGGCCAAAATAATTATTCAGCAGCTGAGTTAATATTGCAGGGAATTGTTGCCATTAAGGTGTGCAGAATTTGGGGCAATACCAGCCCTTGCCCAGTGTAACAGATCTTTTAACCCCGTCTTGGTCACATCTGTTAATGCTGCTCCCTTGTTCGACCCTCATTCTCCCACAAGCTGTCTTTCATGTCTTTCTCCAGCCCCTAACCAAAGCTTAAGGACGGGTGCACTGAAACCGCGGTCATTCCCCAAAAATGAGCCTGCATACAGATCTTAAGGCTATAACAGTCTTCCTGTAACTGAGCCTTTAATGAATAATATATACTAGTATAATATACTATACACAATAGTGCTAGACGGGCCAATGGAAAATGACACACTGGTGTCTTACTGCTCTACATCAGGAATCTGATGCCTGGCATTTTAGCGTCTTGCTGTCTGTGGCATAATTAGACCAGGGGCAGATAATGGGATTAACTCTGGTCACCATGACCCAGAGTGCAACATTCCAACAAACAATAGTAGATTGTGAGGATAAATAGGGGGTTTGATTATTCAGTATCTGATAATAGGACAGTGTTTGCCAGAGAAATAAAGGCCACTCCAACCTTTAACAGATATAAACACATTCCAGATAGGGGGAGTTGGAAAAGGCTACAGTGACTGCAGAGTAATCCTATTAGCAGATAGTAAAAGATACACATAGACAATAAAAATATCAACAATAACAGTATTCATGGGAAGCACAGAGGACACAAACACCCTGCACCTAAAATTGTAGATACAGAGTGACTTCAACATAGAAGAGGGCAGGAAAACAATATAGGACATCAGGCCTGCACCTCCCAAATACATCTCTCTAGGCCCATGTACCCCAAGTTCAATATGACTCTCCTTCATACCCAGACATTCTTTTTCGTGAATACATTTATTTGGGTTTATACAGGATGTACAAACACATGTATAGGGATGTGATACGTTGTTTGTCAGTGTACGTGCACCTAAATAAAAGGTTTATAAAGCCTTTCTCGTTTTGCACCTCTCTTGCTCACTGGCCAGGGCCTGGACATTGCGCCCCTCTTGCTCCCTTTACAATAGAATTTCTCAACAGGCGACACTTCCACTGGACTGTTCCCATTGTGGCCTTGTAGGTTCTTCAGCTCCTTACTCTGGTTCATCGTGGTTCATCCTGCCCCCTGGTTCCTTTGCTTTCTCCAATCCTTGACCCTTTGTTTGCCTTTTCATTCTGTGATCTCTCCTTACCTGGGGGTGTTTTTGACTTTGCTTAGTTAGATTTACTGGCCGTTAGAAGGGCCGGCAGCACTTATGTTCATGACGTTGCTGCTTTGTGTCTCTGTGCATGGAGCTACGTATGTGTGCTTCGTTTCAAATCACAATTCAGACAAAATTTACCGATTTGTATTTCGGAAGCACTTCCAAAATAACGAATCGGTTCCGTCGAAAACAGAACAAAATCGAAACCGAATATAACGAATTGATCTAATCTTCACAAATCAATTTGTTATACCGTTCCACTGGTTTCACAGATTCAGCACCAGTTCCCAGTCCATTGGCTGAATCTGTTGTATTCAGCACCACAGGCCACGGACAGCGCCATGGTGCTGTTTATGGGGAATTTCACTGCCGCCGAATCACACTAGAGAAGTAATGGTTAAGCTATTCAGAGACCACTGAACAGCGCCGAAGTGTCAGTGAAATGCCCTGATTTTCGGTGGTTTAGTTCGACAGGTTTAGCGAATCCCATAGGTTTCAATGTAAAAAAAAAATCCTAATTTTTATTAAATTTTTGTTCAACTGTTTATTCTTTTCATTTGCAGCAAAAATCCTTTTTATGTATTGATTTTTTTTGAGTATTTGTATTTTTCCCAATTCCCAATTATTTTAAAAAGAAGAGGCTTTTTTTCTTTGCCAAACGCAGAGTTTTTTTTTTACTTCCCTTCAGTCTGCCTGCATTCTGTGGGTGCTGTCCTTGGTGCTGAAACATATTTCAGCACCAAGGACAGGGGGATTACGTATTGGATTATTTATCTTTTTTTTAAAACCCCTAATCTAAGTAATTAATTAATCCGTTTCACATTCCGAAATAACGAATCAAAACGAAACAATGAATAAAAACGAAATAATGAACAGATACAAATCACGGTAACATTACAAACGCACCAAAACGAACTAAAAAATGTAACGAATCGATCTGAAATGAAACAATACATATTTTTTCATTGTTCACATGTCTACATGGAGCCTCTTTGTTCTGGAGATTGGGCAGGTGGGATCCTCAGTGCATCAAGATCTCCAATGTGTCTGATGCTCTCTCTGCTGGAGCATATGGTGGGGTCCTACCCTCAGCACCGATTCTGCTGTCAGAACCTCCATAAACAAAGCGCTGTACATAGACACACTCTGATTGTACGACCCATTGTTCAGCACTGCGTAGTATGTGGGCACTATATAAAGTCTAATAATAGAGCGCGCTACCAGCTAACGTGCAGAGGTTATACAGGTATTATCCCAAAACATGGCAGAATTCTGTGCTCCTGTTTCTGGGGGTGTTTATGTATCTGCGTATTTGAGTGTTGTGACATGATGTAGCATCACTGCCAGACCAGAAACCAATGTAACAAAAATGGTCAATTTTGGGGACGGAGCGAAGAAATATAGGTTAAAGCAATCACTCGTCACGCCAGGTGCTGTGTGTAATGTGAGCACAGCTATATATACAGGATTCCCTGGGTGTATACGCTATACGGCCCAGACCAGTACAGGTCAAATTCTTCTTGAGATTCCTGTAACACTTTGGTTTAAATCTTCAAACCACGGTGTCAGTTTTTACACTTACTTTCCACATTGAAAAGAAAACCGCAAAGTAAACAGAAATTCTATAAGCGTAAATTAGGAAGTCACAGATATAAAGTACCTGATACATATTAAATAATATAACAGCCTCAAAGATTAAACAGATTTATTTATTACAGAATAATATAAAGTGTAAATTTATTCTTACGAGCTTTGACAGAGCGGAGTCTGTGCAAACGTCACCTGCAAAGCTTTCACACACGAAGGGCCGCACAGGGGATTTTGGGGTTAATACGAATAAACAGTAAATTAGATATTTCACACTGGAGAAATGTAATTAATGAATATCTTCAGATTATTTTATACACCGATAAACGGGCATTTTAATGAACATTACTAAATGCTTTTTACTGAATCGGATAAATCAATTTAAAGTAACGTATCATTTCACAGGAGCTTACAATCTAGAGGAGCAGAGGGTCCGGCTCACAGGAGCTTACAATCTAGAGGAGCACAGGGTCCGGCTCACAGGAGCTTACAATCTAGAGGAGCAGAGGGCCCGGCTCACAGGAGCTTACAATCTAGTGGAGCAGAGGGTCCGGCTCACAGGAGCTTACAATCTAGAGGAGCAGAGGGCCCGGCTCACAGGAGCTTACAATCTAGAGGAGCAGGGGTCCGGCTCACAGGAGCTTACAATCTAGAGGAGCACAGGGTCCGGCTCACAGGAGCTTACAATCTAGAGGAGCAGAGGGCCCGGCTCACAGGAGTTTACAATCTAGAGGAGCAGAGGGTCCGGCTCACAGGAGTTTACAATCTAGAGGAGCAGAGGGTCCGGCTCACAGAGAGTTTACAATCTAGAGGAGCAGAGGTCCGGCTCACAGGAGCTTACAATCTAGAGGAGCAGAGGGTCCGGCTCACAGGAGTTTACAATCTAGAGGAGCAGAGGGTCCGGCTCACAGGAGCTTACAATCTAGAGGAGCAGAGGGTCCGGCTCACAGTAGTTTACAATCTAGAGGAGCAGAGGGTCCGGCTCACAGGAGCTTACAATCTAGAGGAGCAGAGGGTCCGGCTCACAGTAGCTTACAATCTAGAGGAGCAGAGGGTCCGGCTCACAGGAGCTTACAATCTAGAGGAGCAGAGGGTCCGGCTCACAGGAGCTTACAATCTAGAGGAGCAGAGGGTCCGGCTCACAGGAGCTTACAATCTAGAGGAGCAGAGGGTCCGGCTCACAGGAGCTTACAATCTAGAGGAGCAGAGGGTCCGGCTCACAGGAGCTTACAATCTAGAGGAGCAGAGGGTCCGGCTCACAGGAGCTTTCAATCTAGAGGAGCAGAGGGTCCAGCTCACAGGAGCTTACAATCTAGAGGAGCAGAGGGCCCGGCTCACAGGAGCTTACAATCTAGAGGAGCAGAGGGTCCGGCTCACAGGAGCTTACAATCTAGAGGAGCAGAGGGTCCGGCTCACAGGAGTTTACAATCTAGAGGAGCAGAGGGTCCGGCTCACAGGAGCTTACAATCTAGAGGAGCAGAGGGTCCGGCTCACAGGAGTTTACAATCTAGAGGAGCAGAGGGTCCGGCTCACAGGAGCTTACAATCTAGAGGAGCAGAGGGTCCGGCTCACAGGAGTTTACAATCTAGAGGAGCAGAGGGCCCGGCTCACAGGAGCTTACAATCTAGAGGAGCAGAGGGTCCGGCTCACAGGAGCTTACAATCTAGAGGAGCAGAGGGCCCGGCTCACAGGAGCTTTCAATCTAGAGGAGCAGAGGGTCCGGCTCACAGGAGCTTACAATCTAGAGGAGCAGAGGGTCCGGCTCACAGGAGCTTACAATCTAGAGGAGCAGAGGGCCCGGCTCACAGGAGCTTACAATCTAGAGGAGCAGAGGGTCCGGCTCACAGGAGCTTACAATCTAGAGGAGCAGAGGGCCCGGCTCACAGGAGCTTACAATCTAGAGGAGCAGAGGGCCCGGCTCACAGGAGCTTACAATCTAGAGGAGCAGAGGCGTCACTTTCTTCCAAATCTCCAAGCAGAAGAGACACGTCACATCTCGTGGGCAGAGACAATGTCGTTATGGTTACAAGCATCGCGTTGATCATATTCCCAAATGTGACCAAACCGGGGAAGGCCTGGATCAGCAAAGAGGCCAATGACATTACAGGAAGGAGGGTGATGCCCAATGTGGAAGACAGGAAAAGTACTTGCCTGCTATACCATCCCAGCACCAGGTGCCAAACAGACCAGGGTGGCTCATTCCACAAACAGCATCAGAATAAACGGGGCGCGCTGGCTGGATCATTCTTTTGCTTTATTCCATGGGTACAACCACAATGCTTTCCGAAGACTTGAGTAAAGCTCTGGCCTGAGCTGAAATGTTGTGGCTGCACCAATGCAAGAAGCGGACAGTGATGACATAACAGGAGGGGACTGATGACATAACAGGAGGGGGCTGATGGCATACAGGAGGGGACTGATGACATACAGGAGGGGGCTGATGACATAACAGGAGGGGGGCTGCATTACTGTTATGTCATCAGAGTACAATAGCACAAACTGACCACATGCTGGATATTCCCCTACGCCTCGCTATGTTCTCTCCATAGAAGTGTTTCGACCCGTGGAGTAACCAAACTCAGTGCAAAATCCAGCCAATGTGTGGATGGAAAAAACATCCTGACTAATAACATGAGCAGAAGCAGACTCCTAGAAAACCCAACAATACGCACTCAATAAACCAACAACGGCCAAGATACCAGAATTACAAACAAATTATAGAAATCAGAAAATCAATCTACAGGTAGACAAGCATTTATTGGTCAATCAGACCAATAAAAGGTATAAATGGACAATCAGATCCTAACATTACCACGGTATCAGGTGCTTTATCTCCCCTATAATTCAGGGTCATCACAAACGTGAAGATACAGAATTCACTGAATGGAGCATCATCCCACTGGGGCATCATCCCACTGGGGCATCATCCCACTGGAGCATCATCCAACCGGAGCATCATCCGACCGGAGCATCATCCCACTAGAGTATCATCCCACTGGAGCATCATCCCACTGAAGCATCATCCGACCGGAGCATCATCCGACCGGAGCATCATCCCACCGGAGCATCATCCCACTGGAGTATCATCCCACTGGAGCATCATCCAACCAGAGCATCATCCAACCAGAGCATCATCCGACCGGAGCATCATCCCACTGGAGTATAATCCCACTGGACCATCATCCAACTGGAGCACCATCGCACTGGAGCATCATCCCACTGGAGCATCATCCAACTGGAACTTCATCCAACTGGAACTTCATCCAACCGGAGCATCATCCCACTGGAGCATCATCCAACCAGAGCATCATCCAACCAGAGCGTCATCCAACCGGAGCATTATCCAACCAGAGCATCATCCCACTGGAGCATCATCCCACTGGAGCATCATCCCACCGGAGCATCATCCAACTGGAGCATCATCCAACCGGAGCATCATCCAACCGGAGCATCATCCCACTGGAGTATCATCCCACTGGACCATCATCCAACTGGAACTTCATCCAATCGGAGCATCATCCCACTGGAGCATCATCCAACCAGAGCATCATCCAACCGGAGCGTCATCCAACCGGAGCATTATCCAACCGGAGCATCATCCCACTGGAGCATCATCCAACTGGAGCATCATCCAACCGGAGCATCATCCAACCGGAGCATCATCCCACTGGAGCATCATCCCACTGGACCATCATCCAACTGGAGCATTTTCCCACTGGAGCATCATCCAACTGGAACTTCATCCAATCAGATCATCATCCCACTGGAGCATCATCCAACCGGAGCATTATCCAACCGGAGCATCATCCCACTGGAGCATCATCCGACTGGAGCATCATCCAACCAGAGCATCATCCCACTGGAGCATCATCCGACCGGAGCATCATCCAATTGGCGCCTCATCCCACTGGAACATCATCCAACTGGAACTTCATCCAATCGGAGCATCATCCCACTGGAGCATCATCCAACCAGAGCATCATCCAACCGGAGCATTATCCAACCGGAGCATCATCCCACTGGAGCATCATCCGACCGGAGCATCATCCGACCGGAGCATCATCCGACCGGAGCATCATCCAACCGGAGCATCATCCAACCGGAGCATCATCCCACTGGAGCATCATCCGACCGGAGCATCATCCAATTGGCGCATCATCCCACTGGAGCATCATCCAACTGGAACTTCATCCAATCGGAGCATCATCCCACTGGAGCATCAGCCAACCAGAGCATCATCCAACCGGAGCATTATCCAACCGGAGCATCATCCCACTGGAGCATCATCCGACCGGAGCATCATCCGACCGGAGCATCATCCAACCGGAGCATCATCCAACCGGAGCATCATCCCACTGGAGCATCATCCGACCGGAGCATCATCCAATTGGAGCAAGTGATTGACTGAATTAATATCCAATCAATTCAAATTCAACCAAACTTTCCATAAATCAATTCACCCCAAAAAAGGTCAGGAATCCTAAATCTTCCACAAATGACTTACATCAAGAAGAAAGGGAGAATGTGTTTGGGGATTAAAACTGCGTGACGGGGAGTCACAGAGGTCGTTGCACCAGGAATAGCCCCACGATAACTCTTACAGATGTTTGGAAATGACAGGGTGCAGGATGCTAAATACATTTAGTAAGACGCAGGGCAGCGCTCTCCGGGTGTCGCCATTGTCTTTGTGCTTTGCAGTTCCTGTGACATGAACACAATGTCTTAAATGATCACGTTTGTGTTCAATTTGCCCCAAAGGACCCAGAGTAATCAGCGCTTCCATACACAGGAAAACGTGCTGCTCGGCCTTCATGGGGTCATTAACCCTTAATCTTAAACAAGAAAATACAATTTGGTGAATACAAATGTACTTAACTTCAAAAGGTATAGGAATATCTTCCAGGAGGTGGTTCACGTTCTCCTTAATCAAACAATAGAGTATACACGGAAGATATGAAATCCTAAATAAATGAATAATAAATGGTGCAAAGTCTATGAAATAGGAACCTCAGTATCGGAGACTCACAAACGTCCTTGGGAAGATGGCAGCTTCATGGTACTCCTGAATAGACGGCAGCTCTCTCTGGATGTGGTCCTAGAGGTGTAGGTAATCCTCCTATTACCAGCAGTGAGGGTTCTGCAATCACCCAAGAACAGAAAGCCGCCACAGGATACCAGAAAACAGAACATTTATTCGGCATATATATAAAATAAATTTAAAACAAAATTGCTGCAGACATAAAAATCCCGACGCGTTTCGTCTGGTAAACCAGACTTTCTCAAGGGCGATGTATCATCAATAAAAGCAAAATCAAGCCGAATAAATGTTCTGTTTTCTGGTATCCTGTGGCGGCTTTCTGTTCTTGGGTGATTGCAGAACCCTCACTGCTGGTAATAGGAGGATTACCTACACCTCTAGGACCACATCCAGAGAGAGCTGCCGTCTATTCAGGAGTACCATGAAACGGTCATTAACCCTTAACAGGACAGCTTATTGGTTATTTAATAAAATGATTCTGTTTATTTACAAATCATTAAATCAATAAGTGTTTTACAGATTCTAAACCAAAACAAGCTGAAATATCTGCACGAGACAAGATTCAATCACTGGATTCTAATGACATGGAGAGGTCATTCACATAGATCAACGATTCACCACGGCTGGAACCAAGGCCAAGATGTCAGCCAGCTCTGGGAGAGGTCCGCGACCCGGCGCCTCAGGGGTTAAAGAGAGGCAGCGCTGGGAATATCACACTGTGACCTTTCCAGCGCTGCCTCTCTTACTTTAATCTCCTGATCGGGAGGGAGAGGGGGTCCAAAGGACCTCCCCCACCTTTCAGGTGCTCTTCTGGCTTTGCTAGGGGCGCCTGAAACTGACGTCATCGTGCCTGTCGTAATGACATCAGTGCACTGGAAGGGGGTATAAAGCAGGATCTGACTTCAAGAAAGTCAGACCCACGTGGGACCCCAGAGGGAGAGGTAAGTATAGGGAAGGAGAGCCCCGGGTAGCGAAGACGTGTGGGGAACGTCCTCACTCCTCCGCATATAGCGGGGAATCCCCATGATGTTTCCCACACGTCTTCTGCAGTGAAGGGGTTAAACCTGTCAAATTGAAACACTGAAAATCAGGGCATTTCCCTGGAAATTCGGTTCAATTCGGCGTTCTGTGAATAGAAGACCCGATAGTCTATGGGACAATTTTGGTGCTGCTGAATTGCACCGTATTTTGATGACAATTCGTCTGTATTTGGTGAACTGACACCTTTGTAAATAGACGATTGCCCTGAAATTGTACCAAATGGTGAAATTAACCGTTCGGTGTAATTTTGTGGCACATTCGGAGTTTAGTGAATAGGCCCTTCAATGTAACGGTGAAGTACAGGAGCAGCAGTTGGAGCAGGTTTGCTGGCAGGTAAAGAGCATGTGGTGGGGTCAGGAGATAGACGCCTGATCTTTTACAAACATATACACGGTTATTCAGAGAGAGGTGAAAACCAGGAGAATGACTGGAGAAGTGAAAATTCTAGGTCAAAATAGCCAAACCAGAAAAATTCTCCCATTTATCTCACTTTCTATTTGGTCTAGATTATTCTCTTCTCCTGCCATTCTCTTGGTTTTCACCTTTCTCTGAATAACACTGATAATCTCTAAACCCAGAGAGCTACAATCACAGGATTATTACCACCATGGATTATACAAAATAAATGATTTTTCATGAATAAAATGTTTTCCATGTCTCGTCCTGATGGCTGTTACCAGATTATTTCGATGTGTCACATGGTTTCCATCCGTGGCCTGCCAAGCCGTTTCACCCACCATATACAGAGTATCATATTATTGTTTATTTTGTTACATGGTGTATTATGTAACACTGCTTTTTCAGTACACTGACACGACGTATCTCACCTGGATAGGCCTCACATTGCTTTCTTTTCCCCTGATTGGACTAAAGAAAGAATGGGCCTGGAGTTTAAGATTTGGAGAGACCCCCTTCCCATTGTACCTTTCCATTATCCGCCCCCACTCACTCCATGGTGCATTGTTCTATCCCTCCTCTCAAGTCTCGGCCCATGGGGCAATTCCGTATGGTGTGACATTAGGGTGATGCTGTTGGATGGTCAGCAATTATTGTGACATTGTGTGGTTAGACTGGTCTGTGCATGAAGACCAAGTGAGGATTGTATAAATGAGATTTAAAGGGATATTCGAAGGGGGAGAAAAGCTAAGGGGCTCAACTTCCCATCTACATGAAGTGGTCACGTGGTTAGGGAGTCTTATTATAACATATGGATACAGCACATTATAAATGCATCTTTCCCCAATCTCCTTCTAGCAGAGATAGATGAAGAGATTTATTAACTCTATAATTAGAGTTTTCCTTCTGGCTGTTAGAGGGTTAATGACGTCCACGTGTTAGTGGAAGGAAAGGGGTGTCTGACTCTGCGCCTGATTTCATGTAATCGCCTCTGGCAGTTTCATGGCTCATTTCCCAGCGACGCACAAACAATGTAAGGAAAATGGAAAGAGTGAATTGTTGTAGTTTGTCGATGCCAACATGACCCGATCCCACCTTAAAACTAATATCAATAAAATGTGATCCACCAACATTACACAGATTTAAAGCAATGAAGAGCATTCTGCTCTGCTTCGATACATTACACACTCAGGGCTCCGAGGTGACTCTCTGCAGTGAATATCCATAAAATTCACAGTCAGTGCCTTTCTAAGACAAGTTAAGACTTTCATCAATTCATTAAGGCTAATTAACCCTTTCCCTACCAAAGTCGAGTTAATGCAATTTTGCATTTGAATACATTGAAAAGCAGTCACTAGAGATATGTAAATAGGGTCTTGATATGCTGAAAAAGGATTAGTGTGCCCCTGAAACAAAATTCAATGAAAACGCAATTTCTGTCCTTCTGTATTACTGTAAACAAGCTGCAAGGCGCAGCCCTCCCACTAAAACAAACTTTACTGCAGCATTCCAACAGCCAGGGATTTGTTAGAATATGGGGAGAGCTGTGGGATCAGTCGCTGCTGTACAGAGATAAGATTCAGGGGGTTATAATGAGTGTAAATCCCTGTACAATACAGATACAAGGTGTTGCTGTAATTGCCATACACAGGCATTATGCGGCACATACAGATACAAGGTGTTGCTGTAATTGCCATACACAGGCATTATGCAGCACATACAGATACAAGGTGTTGCTGTAATTGCCATACACAGGCATTATGTAGCACATACAGATACAAGATGTTACTGTAATTGCCATACACAGGCATTATGCTGCACATACAGATACAAGGTGTTGCTGTAATTGCCATACACAGTCATTATGCGGCACATACAGATACAAGGTGTTGCTGTAATTTCATACACAGGCATTATGCAGCACATACAGATACAAGGTGTTGCTGTAATTGTCACACACAGGCATTATGCTGCACATACAGATACAAGGTGTTACTGTAATTGCCATACACAGGCATTATGCTGCACATACAGATACAAGGTGTTACTGTAATTGCCATACACAGGCATTATGCGGCACATACAGATACAAGGTGTTGCTGTAATTGCCACACACAGGCATTATGCTGCACATACAGATACAAGGTGTTACTGTAATTGCCATACACAGGCATTATGCTGCACATACAGATACAAGGTGTTACTGTAATTGCCATACACAGGCATTATGCTGCACATACAGATACAAGGTGTTACTGTAATTGCCATACACAGGCATTATGCGGCACATACAGATACAAGGTGTTACTGTAATTGCCACACACAGGCATTATGCGGCACATACAGATACAAGGTGTTGCTGTAATTGCCATACACAGGCATTATGCGGCACATACAGATACAAGGTGTTGCTGTAATTTCATACACAGGCATTATGCAGCACATACAGATACAAGGTGTTGCTGTAATTTCATACACAGGCATTATGCGGCACATACAGATACAAGGTGTTGCTGTAACTTCATACACAGGCATTATGCGGCACATACAGATACAAGGTGTTACTGTAATTGCCATACACAGGCATTATGCAGCACATACAGATACAAGGTGTTGCTGTAATTGCCATACACAGGCATTATGCAGCACATACAGATACAAGGTGTTGCTGTAATTGCCATACACAGGCATTATGCAGCACATACAGATACAAGGTGTTGCTGTAATTGCCATACACAGGCATTATGCGGCACATACAGATACAAGGTGTTGCTGTAATTGCCATACACAGACATTATGAAGCACATACAGATACAAGGTGTTGCTGTAATTGCCATACACAGGCATTATACAGCACATACAGATACAAGGTGTTGCTGTAATTGCCATACACAGGCATTATGCGGCACATACAGATACAAGGTGTTGCTGTAATTGCCATACACAGACATTATGCAGCACATACAGATACAAGGTGTTGCTGTAATTGCCACACACAGGCATTATACAGCACATACAGATACAAGGTGTTGCTGTAATTACCATACACAGACATTATGCAGCACATACAGATACAAGGTGTTGCTGTAATTGCCATACACAGGCATTATGCGGCACATACAGATATTGCATTGCTAATAATCTCATTCTGATCACTACAAACCCCCATAAGCAGGAGATCTCACATGCCTGTATGCTGATAATGCAGACCTGTGTGATACTGTGCCAAATAAGGGACGCCATCTAGAGTTTTACAACCTTTTATCCCAGTGAGATTTCTGTAAAGAAATGTAACCAATACCCTAAGGTCAAACGGTGACCTGCGCCTAGCTTCTCCCCGCATCACCTCTTCCCATGATAGACTGCAGGATTTCTCACGCGCAGCCCCCACTCTCTGGAACGCTCTCCCTCGTACTGTCAGACTTTCCCCTAACTTCTCTTCCTTCAAACGCTCCCTTAAAACATTCCTATTTAGGAAAGCCGACCCCCCAACTCACTGACGCAACCATCAATCACTCTCACCTTACAGTCCTCTCCTCCTGTTTCCAACCCCAACCCTCCTAGATTGTGAGTTCCTACGGGAATAGGGCCCTCATCTCCTCCTGTACTGTTTGTCAAATGTTGTTCAATGTATTGTAACCCTGTCTATACCGTGCTTATTGTACAGCGCTGCGGAATATGCTGGCGCTTTATAAATAAAGAATAATAATAATAATAACCAATACATGAAAGTAAAACTAAGCAAATTTGCATTTATCTCAGAATAACAATCTCGGCACAAAATTTCTGTTTTACTCTAATTGTTATCATCACATCCCACATTTGAAATATTATTTTTTTCACTAAAAAGTGCAGGGGTGAAGGATAACATTAACATTGTAAGAAGGCATTTCTCTTTTTTATATGAAGATGCTTTTCTGTATCTTTCCAAGTCTCCTGAGTTTGTTCTTGTCTGAGTTTTTCCTGTGTGTAAGTGACAGAGCGTACCTTGAACAAAGTGAATACGCCTCTAATAGATTTGGGGTTCCCATTTCCCCTCATATTGTGCATTTAGGGAAAAACTCAACTCACAAGTGTTTTCCTTGTAAGGGGGGAGCAGTCATGTGACCAATTCCCCTCTGCTCTCTTTTCTATCTCTGCATCCAACCATGGGGTGTGAACCCCAAATATTTGGTGGAGAGCCTTCACGCTGCTATAATTACAGGCCGGCATGGTCAGTGTATTAGTTACTGCCCGAAACCTCCGTAACAAAAATATTTGGATAATTTAGTGACTTTAGATGGTTAAATTAAATCAAACTCATCCAACCCCGGACACCGGGCGCATGTCTGAGCATACATGGGTGGATCTGTCTCCCCATAACCTCAGTTTCCTATATGCATCGAAATATTCAGTATGTTGGGACGTCTATAAGAGAAAAAGGATGAAACGCGCTGGGTAAGGATTCATCGCTCTGTCATTGGAAGACGGGTGGATCGATACAGTGAACTCCCCGTTTATGGAGCTGCCACTGTAGTTCTCCGTACAATTCCTGTTCTTTCTGCAGTTTCTGCTGACGTTTTCCAGCGAAGCTCTCAGTGGACATTTCACTGATGTTTCCACCATAGACTCTGCCGAAGTTATTACAGTAAAATGTACACTGAATGAGGCAGAATTACCCAGTGTTGTTTTCCCAGCAATCACAAAGTGTCTTTGTGTTACAAACAATGCTGAATGTTGAATAACTGCTTTGAACGGGCACGTTATGGTTGTGCAGCACTGCTCAGTGGTTTGATGCGTTTGCCGGCATTGCATTATCCTTCTCTGGATTGACAGAGTTCACCATAATGCAACAACTATGATTGTTACCATTGTTTGTCAAAACAGTGAGTATCAGCAGTTAGTGAATAACCCGCTAGAGTAAAGCCTGCGGCAGTGATTGGTTGATAGGGGAACGGCTCGCTTAAATGGGATTTGTATGTTAGCCGTTCGTTATGCACAATGTACAGATAATATTTAAATCGCTATGGATCAAAGTAAACTTGGGCCTGACAGGGTCACCGCAGCAAAACCACTCCATACCAATCAAGTCAATGCATTATATATACAGGGCTCAAAATTTCCACTCACCTACTCGCATTTGGCGAGTGGAAATTAAGTGAGGGCGAGTGGAAATGCACATGCAGGCAGCACAATAAATTATTTTGTGCTGCATATTCCGGCGGTGTCACTGTGCAGCCACCCCCACCCCTTCGCCAGGCTGCACGATGGCAGGGATCAGCTGCCTAACCTGACCCATCTCGTCTCTGTCACTCAGGGGGTGGACAGGAGCTTCCCTGCCTCCTCACTCTGCTCACACCGGGCTCTGACTGGGTATATATGTATCTGGGGTCTGATGTCTGGGTATTAATGTTATTTTGTAACTTTATTCTAAATAAAACATTTGACCGTGTAATTTCATGAGATAATTTAAGGGGTGTGTTTAGGGGCGGAGTTAAGGGCTGGGTAGGGATTAGGTGGAGCAACTGGTGGCGAGTAACTCTTATGGCCTGGTTAGTAGCTTGGGAATTGAAATTTTGAGCCCTGTTATATATATACACACACATTAGAGAAGACGTTTTTGTTGCCTAGCAATGGTTATCAGAGACTCTCCTACACATTCCATGAATTTATTTCCCTTATCGCATGTTTACCTTTTCCCTGACGACCTCTTGGAGAAACTTCCAGCCCAGCCCAACCATTCATTCAATGAGTCCCTGTAATAAAATCAACAGCAGCACGAAATAGCAAACTCCTCAAATGAAACGGCACTGACTCCCCTCACACGCTGCACCCCCAAACATATACAGGGGTTATTCAGAGAGAGGTGAAAACCAGGAGAATGGCTGGAGAAGTCAAAATAGCCAAACCAGAAAAATTCTCCCATTTATCTCACTTTCCAAATTGGCTATTTGGTCTAGAATGTTCATTCTCCTGGCAATTCTCCTGGTTTTCACCTCTCTCTCTTTTAATGATTTGAGGAATATTCCAGCTCTTGGTGAAGGCCCACTCTGCTTTGTCTCCTTCTTACTAAGGCTAGGGTCAGACTGAGGCAGTGCGAACGCGCGTTCTGGCGCACTTAATCACGGCCGCACTAGCAGCAGATGCCGGGCAATGACGGCCAATATACGAAGTACGGTCGCACAAAAGTCCGGCTGCGCAACGCAAGTGGAAAATGAACGCATTTTTTCGAGAACGTGAAACCGCAGGTACTGACGTACAGAGTGCGCTGCGTCTGCTAGCGGTGTGTGTGTGTGATTAGGAGACGTCAGACGCTGCTAATGTCCGGCCAACATAACGTCCAGATGCAAAAAGTGTTTTATTGATGATCCGTACAAAATCACGGACGAAAATGCGCATAGTATGACCACTATCACGTATTCTGTGAAAAAATGCGTCCATTCGTTCGAACGCACTTTTTCACAGACAACATAAAAATGCGTTCGTCTGACCCTAGCCTTAACGCCCGGAGTCGCTCGCAGCAATTTTAAAACTGATAATATTTTATTGGAAAACACGTATATTTAAAACATGTCTTTGACACCTTAGGGTGTTCATTAAATACCCCCCCCCGGTGGAATTATCTTCTGCTTTCTTCCTAAAGAGATTATTTATCCAAATTGGCCCCGAATTGCACCAGACGGTGAATTTCTCACCAATACATCTTTTCGCAAAGGTGTTAATTCGTCAAATCCAGGCAAATTGACAGCAAAATATGGTGCAATTTGCCGCATTTCAGTGGCACAATCATTGCCCGTAGACTATCGTGTCCTCACAGAATGCCAAACTGCACCGAAAGTCCGGCAAAATGCCCTGATTTTCGGTGTTTCAATTTGACAGGTTTAAACAGGCAAATCCCATAAGACTCAATGTAAAAATATCAAATCCTTTTTATATATTTTATTTAAAGACCGTTTATTATTTTTATTTTCAGCAAAAAAAAATTTATTTTTTAAATGACTTTTTATTTTGTAACAGAGCTTTGTATTATTTTTTAAAGGAATTTTTTTATTATTTGGACACATTTTTACAGATTTTTACTCCTGTTAGGAAAATAGGAGACTTTTTTTTTTTACACAGTTCGGTGGAATTCACAGAGTCCAATTTGGTGGTTATTGGTGCAATTCGGCGGTTTTTGCCAACATCCGAGAACTGCTTCAGCAACTCCAATTTCAGCAAAATATGGTGTCCGTTCCCTAAATAGTGAATTCACTATATTTTTGGTGACATGGAATCACTGAAATTGCACATAATTTCAGTGCTCTGTGAAAACGCCCTTTAGTGTTTAAAGTTTTAAATTTCATGAACTTTTCTGTATAAAAGTCAGTTTTCATAGTCGCAGAAATGGAAAAGTGTTAAATTATCCGTCGTGTTGGAAAATGCAAATTCTCAAAAATAATAATCTCAAAATAAGTTCCATTGACAGGATGAAAGGTTTATGCCGAACCTCGTGTGACCAGTCTTCTTCTGCCATTCATGACAGGGCTGGGGACCCTGGGCCATTGGAACCTGAAATGGTGCAGTATACCAGGGATGTGCAGTCAGGGGTGGCAGGGGAGGCATGGCCTCCCCTCCAATTCCAGTAAATTAATGTGCTCAGTGTGCTGTAATGACTGTATGTATATTTAATCTGTAAATAAAATGTTATTCATTGAAAAAAGTTCTCATACGCACTTCTCCACGCTCCCTCGCTGTGCTTCTCTGTCCTCCGCTGCCCCCCCCCCGTACTTTCAGTTTGCCGGCTGCTGTGTGTGTGTGATTCACTACACAGACAGCAGAGGCAGCACTGAGCCAGCATAGCCTACGCAATTTGCGCAGCTGAATGCTACGCTAATTGCGTAGCTCAAGCTGACTTCCTGTGTCTACGCTCTTCAGTGCCTCCAGAGGCACTGAGAGCAATTGAAAGCTTGAGCCAATGGGAAAGCTCCATTGGTCTCAAGCAATTCTTTTTTAAAAAAAACAAAAAACGCCCCCCATGGGAGGCAGAGCTCCCCATGGATTGATTGACACAGGACAGTCATGTGACTGTCCTCGTCAGTCGTGGGGGGGGCAGGCAGAGCTCAGCAGTCAGCATGTGTGTACTAGCGCCCTCTATTAGTCAGTATTTTAAATGCATGCTCTTAGAACTAAAAAAACAATATGCGAACTTTACTTTAAAGTAAAAGGTGTAATAGCGCCCTCTATTAGTCAGTATTGTAAGTGCATGCTCTTAGAACTAAAAAACAATATGCAAACTTTACTTTAAAGTAAAAGGTGTAGGGGGCGTGGCCGGCTACCATCGAGGGCAGACGTGTCTTGGTGGAGCTCCGCACGTCTGCCGCTCTTGGGGACCTCCAGCTGACACAAATTGAGGGGATAATTTTAATTTGAGGTCCCGCTGTGGCTGGCTACCGGAACTGAGCTATCTGGAGCCCGATTGTCCCCCCTCTGGACATAAGCTGACTTTTTTGGCCGCTGTGTGGTGGATCTGGATGGCCGTCGGCCATTTTGAGACCTGCTCAGGCTCCTGACCATTTTGAGCCCCTCCTGCTTCCCCCTGTGGGTTTTACTTGCCAGGTGACGGCTTCTCGCAAGCTCCGAGGATGGAGGGCCCCCATCTTCTGGCTGCGCCGGAGGTCCCCCTGGTGAAGAGCATAAGGGACTGTGCGGCATGGTGCAGACCAGAGCACCCCATCCCCCCTGCACGAGATATGGAGGCAATGTTTGCAGCTCTAGAAGACTGCCTGACGCGGCTACCAGGGGATGAGGGGGAGCCACTCACACGCGGCGCTTGGCGCCAACTGATGGCCGCGATAAGAACTGGTCGGGAGACTGCAGATCTGGAGGACGAGGTGACCAGAGGTGCTGTCCTGAGGCCTCCAGATGCCGAAAAGGAGCGTCTTACTTTGGACATCGCCCTGGAGGAGCCGCAGAAGATGCGTCCTGAGACCCCAGGTGCAACCCTGTGTGTGGTTCCGGGTGATGTGCTTGCCGAGAACGGTTGCGGGGCAGCTGAGGAGTTCACTGTGTTGGCGGAGCTTGATCCCCCCCTGCTGACTATGAAGCTGGATCAGTCCCCTGCTCTGTTGCGGCCTGAGGCTTACACTCGGGCAGCTGGAGTTAGGAGTTACGTTGCGGGTGGGGGCTGGATAGTCCAGCTGGCTGCGTTTACTCGCACCGGGCCTCTGTTTGCAGAAATGTCTGGCCTGCACTGCATTGCCCTACCTGTCCTGCATCTGCTGCCCTTCCGAGACGCTGGATGAAGGGACCCGTTCACTGTCTTCCGAGCGGCCTTTTGTTTTTCGTCTCCCTCCCTCATGCTGAGACTATTTAATGAGACCTTCCTGCTGTTTTTATGACATTATTTGTCGCTTGGAGGCACTTTTGTTTGTTTGTTTATTTCTGTTGTCCTCCCATCTCCCACTTAATTTGGCTTTGCCATCTCCCCTCTCCACCCCACTTTCTTTTCCTCCTGCTTGACATCCTCGGCTGACTCTTTCCTTATCTTCGTCAATATGACTTGAGGAATCGCTTTTACTTTTATTTTTTGATGAGAACCCCCCCCCCCCAATTGGGGATAATTTTGCTGACTTTTTGGTTGCCCTTAGATGTCTTTTTGCATTTTATAATTATTTTTGGCTACCCTTCTGATGTCTTGTGTTGGCCCTGCGTGGCCATTTTTGCCTTTGCACTGCATGATGCTACACTGTTATCTAGAAATTCAAAAATAAAGAATTAAAAAAAAAAAAGTAAAAGGTGTAATAGCGCCCTCTATTAGTCAGTATTGTAAGTGCATGCTCTTAGAACTAAAAAACAATATGCGAACTTTACTTTAAAGTAAAAGGTGTAATAGCGCCCTCTATTAGTCAGTATTGTAAGTGCATGCTCTTAGAACTAAAAAACAATATGCGAACTTTACTTTAAAGTAAAAGGTGTAATAGCGCCCTCTATTAGTCAGTATTGTAAGTGCATGCTCTTAGAACTAAAAAACAATATGCGAACTTTACTTTAAAGTAAAAGGTGTAATAGCGCCCTCTGTCAGTATTGTAAGTGCATGTTCTTAGCTGTAAAAAAAATGCGAACTTTACTTTATAAATAGTGAAACTCTTCTCCTATATAACGATAATCAAATGCATAAATTGTGACTGCGTAACCCTGTGTATATCTGGCTCACCAGCCACTGACCTCACCGCACGTCACTGCAGTATACCAAGTCTTCTCGTGCGTCCTTTTACTTATGTCCCTGTAACACGGATACTCGTGTGAGATCACATGTGATCTTTGCGGATCGTGCAGGGCCGGTGGGAGGACCAAAGAGAGTGTTTGTTCTCAGTGTCCTTCTGTTTGCAGTGAGGAGGCAGCGGGTTCCTCCGTTTCATCGCTGGATAAGAGGGGGATGTGTAGAATTTTGGGGATATTTCTTTTTATTAGGTTATGGCACTAAAGCAATACCCCTTAAACACCAGATTGGTGGGGGAAGTATTCTATTATTTTGAAATTGCTCATTTTTTTGGGGCTGCTTTCACATTGTATCCTCTGTGCGTTGTATAGGAAGAGCCAAAGTGTTAATGTGCAGAAGCAGCTGTTACAGCTGAACAGGAGAAGTTTGCGGCTTGGCTGGAATAACAGGGGAGCTGCTTTTGTTAAGTTGGGGTGTTAGCTTTAACCAGTGACCTGTTAGTAGAACGCTTTGGCTGCGATAAGGCCCAGTTTTACCTTTTCCTCCAGGAATCGTTGCTTTCAGCGCGATTTATAGACTCTACAAATCCATTAAGCTTTTCTGGAACAATAACGCAGTTATGTTAAAAAAGACGTCATTCTGGGTTTCGGATTAGCATTTCAGAAAGAGGTTTTTTACAATAATTTTGCTCTTGCATGTTTCCTTTCCAAAATCCAGATTCTGACAGGTGAGAAGGACGATACAAATGTCACACAAAGGCTGTTAAGGTTTGTTCTTATATTGCACAGACACAATGGTGTCAGAGGGGGGGGTGCCTGGGGTGCAGACTGCACTAGGTGACACCCAGAGATGGTCACACGCACTGCCAGGAGGGGGAGAGTGGCAGGCATTATAAAATCTAGGGGTGTAGACTGGATTAGTGGATAAATCTAGGGGGAAACACAGGGTCACGTTGGGGGGGGAACGTGTGGGAACACAGTTTCTCCACTATTTTTGCAGAGGGTACTGAGTTCTCATTGGTCCCACACACTAAAGCTTGTATGCAATCATGGCACAATAAATATAGGATTTATCATACATTTTTGGTAAAATCCATAAATAGATTTGTGTTAAGTGCAATATGATAATTGCAAATAGGGGGGACAGAAATCTTGGCGAGTTCCCACACTTATTTTATAGGACTTGACCCCTGGGACACATACACACGTTTTTTATAGTTATGGAGTGTTTGCTTTTGGAATGCATCAGATTTTCCTATGCGCTTACTGATCGCCCATGGAGAAGCATCCCAAGGCAAACATACCGCAGGCCTTCGCTTATCTCGCCGCGCTTTGCTCCAGGGCCCGGCCTGGGATTCCGATTCACAAGGTGGAAGAAATACGTTCATAACTTCACCCGTTACATTTTCCTCCTGTTGTTATTGGAAACTTGATGTTCCTGGGAATGCGGCCAAAAGGGAATGCCTTTTAACGAGGTTAACCCTTGGCGTCCTTATCGCTTCTTGCTGATTGCAGAACCCCTCATTCAGTTACAATGTTACACGCAGGATTCCACAATCATTCTCAGCGAATCCTAGGATTGCACCGAAATGGAAAAATGTGTCTGTTATGATTTAACTGCGGCCAGGATTAATGGACAGAAAAGTGTTTAAATCAGAGAGTAGAAAATGTATAAACCTCACATGACTAATGGAGCGCTGTGTATACAATATAAAGAGCACGGTGCTTTATGGAGGCGTCTGGACCGGCTGATAGATGAGGGGTTTTTACACGATATTCTGATGCTGTAACATGGATCATGTAAACGTAGAGCTGTGATAATGTGTTGATGAAATTTACAAACACAGAAAGCATTGATTTGTTTACATTTATACAATAAAGCTGCTTTTATTTGCAAAATATAGAGGAAAGGCCAGCTTTAGGTTAAGATAAACATCTGCTTTGTGCTAGGAAACTCTTTGTTTAAAAATGGGAAGGGTGGAACAGAGGGGTTAAATGTTAACCCCTCCCGACCCTCTCCCTATAGTTATAACCCTATAGTGAGGTTTTAAACGCCCCTTATATCCAGTGCTGGGTTCCCTCCATGCTGGCCTGGTCATGTGACGGGCAATACAACGGCCCGCAGTGAGACCGAACTAAAAGCCATTGGTCACCCCTGACTGACAGTCTGTTCCAGGGAGGCCTAATCCCCCACATTCAGGGGGTTGAATCGGCCCTCAGTACACCGACGTTGCATTGAATGGTCAGAGTGCCTGGAGTGTCCCTTTAAGAGAAACCTGCCTTCACTGTATATAAGCGGATGAGCCTCCATTGCTGTTACCTCCATGTGTATTATGTAGACACCGGATTACTGCTTACTCTGTTTGAGGGAGTGTGAAATATACCATACACAAGCATACGCACGGCACCCTCTGCTCTATACACCGCGTCACTTTAATGTCCTGGCCCCCGCTGCTCTATACACAGCGTCGCTTTAATGTCCTGGTACCCACTGCTCTATACGCTGTGTCATTTAATGTCCTGGCCCCCGCTGCTCTATACGCTGCGTCGCTTTAATGTCATGGCCCCCGCTGCTCTATACGCTGCGTCGCTTTAATGTCATGGCCCCCGCTGCTCTATACGCCGCATCGCTTTAATGTCCTGGCACCAACTGCTCTATACGATGTGTCGTTTAATGTCCTGGCCCCCGCTGCTCTATACGCCGTGTCGCTTTAATGTCATGGCCCCCGCTGCTCTATACGCCGTGTCGCTTTAATGTCCTGGCACCAACTGCTCTATACGCTGTGTCGCTTAATGTCATGGCCCCCACTGCTCTATACGCTGTGTCGCTTAATGTCATGGCCCCCGCTGCTCTATACGCTGTGTCGCTTTAATGTCATGGCCCCCGCTGCTCTATACGCTGTGTCGCTTAATGTCATGGCCCCCACTGCTCTATACGCTGCGTCGCTTTAATGTCATGGCCCCCGCTGCTCTATACGCTGTGTCGCTTTAATGTCATGGCCCCCGCTGCTCTATACGCTGTGTCGCTTAATGTCATGGCACCCACTGCTCTATACGCTGCGTCGCTTTAATGTCATGGCCCCCACTGCTCTATACACCGCGTCACTTTAATGTCATGGCCCCCACTGCTCTATACGCTGTGTCGTTTAATGTCATGGCCCCCGCTGCTCTATACGCTGCGTCGCTTTAATGTCATGGCCCCCGCTGCTCTATACGCTGCGTCGCTTTAATGTCATGGCCCCCGCTGCTCTATACGCCGCATCGCTTTAATGTCCTGGCACCCACTGCTCTATACGCTGTGTCGTTTAATGTCATGGCCCCCGCTGCTCTATACGCTGTGTCGCTTTAATGTCATGGCTCCCGCTGCTCTATACGCTGTGTCGCTTAATGTCATGGCCCCCGCTGCTCTATACACTGCGTCGCTTTAATGTCATGGCCCCCGCTGCTCTATACGCTGTGTCGCTTAATGTCATGGCACCCACTGCTCTATACGCTGCGTCGCTTTAATGTCATGGCCCCCGCTGCTCTATACGCTGTGTCGCTTAATGTCATGGCACCCACTGCTCTATACGCTGTGTCGCTTAATGTCATGGCCCCCACTGCTCTATACGCTGCGTCGCTTTAATGTCATGGCCCCCGCTGCTCTATACGCCGCATCGCTTTAATGTCCTGGCACCCACTGCTCTATACGCCGTGTCGCTTAATGTCCTGGCCCCCGCTGCTCTATACGCTGTGTCGCTTTAATGTCATGGCTCCCGCTGCTCTATACGCTGTGTCGCTTAATGTCATGGCACCCACTGCTCTATACGCTGCGTCGCTTTAATGTCATGGCCCCCGCTGCTCTATACGCCGTGTCGCTTTAATGTCATGGCCCCCGCTGCTCTATACGCTGTGTCGCTTTAATGTCATGGCCCCCGCTGCTCTATACGCTGTGTCGCTTTAATGTCATGGCCCCCGCTGCTCTATACGCTGCGTCGCTTTAATGTCATGGCCCCCGCTGCTCTATACGCCGTGTCGCTTTAATGTCATGGCCCCCGCTGCTCTATACGCTGCGTCGCTTTAATGTCATGGCCCCCACTGCTCTATACACTGCGTCGCTTTAATGTCATGGCCCCCACTGCTCTATACGCTGCGTCGCTTTAATGTCATGGCCCCCGCTGCTCTATACACTGCGTCGCTTTAATGTCATGGCCCCCGCTGCTCTATACGCTGTGTCGCTTTAATGTCATGGCCCCCGCTGCTCTATACGCTGTGTCGCTTTAATGTCATGGCCCCCACTGCTCTATACGCTGCGTCGCTTTAATGTCATGGCCCCCGCTGCTCTATACACTGCGTCGCTTTAATGTCATGGCTCCCGCTGCTCTATACGCCGTGTCGCTTTAATGTCATGGCCCCCGCTGCTCTATACGCTGCGTCGCTTTAATGTCATGGCCCCCGCTGCTCTATACGCTGCGTCGCTTTAATGTCATGGCCCCCACTGCTCTATACGCCGTGTCGCTTTAATGTCATGGCCCCCGCTGCTCTATACGCTGCGTCGCTTTAATGTCATGGCCCCCGCTGCTCTATACACTGCGTCGCTTTAATGTCATGGCCCCCGCTGCTCTATACGCTGCGTCGCTTTAATGTCATGGCCCCCGCTGCTCTATACGCTGCGTCGCTTTAATGTCATGGCCCCCGCTGCTCTATACACTGCGTCGCTTTAATGTCATGGCCCCCGCTGCTCTATACGCCGCATCGCTTTAATGTCATGGCCCCCGCTGCTCTATACGCCGTGTCGCTTTAATGTCATGGCCCCCGCTGCTCTATACACTGCGTCGCTTTAATGTCATGGCTCAGGCTTGATGTATAACCATTAAATCTGCTTTATTAGATATATCCATTCCAGATTATTCCAGATATTACAATCCATGATCATCGTCCTAATGGCTTTTTTGTCGCTGCTGATAATTTCGCTCTGCGCTGAGTGTTGTTGCTGTTGAAACGTAGGAGTGTGATCCAAAGTAATGCCAGGAATGTGTCTGATCACTGGCTTTCACCCCTTGTGCCCCTCACATAGCTGGCACCTTCACTGCGAGGTACCTGAGGAGTGTGGAGTGAAGTGCAGACATTCCATTCCCTCCCCGCATTCCAGCCAGGCCTGCTCACCATATCAATCTCTCCTCTCTGGCCTGGGAGAGGCTGCCTGGGCCACAGCACCAGGATCTGGCTCACTCTGTCCTATGGGGCGGGCGGGGGATAAGGAGGCGCTTTTGTTTGCCTTCTAATACTTTTCCAAATAGTAACATTTTTAGTGGATATAATGTAATCCATGTAATGTATTTTTCTGTATGACCTTCAGCCAGGCCATCAGGGGTTTAGAGGTCATCACGGCTGTAACTAGGGGGATCTATGGGGTGCTATAGCTGCAGATCTCGTCCTCTGTTCCTTCTACTTGTTATGGCTCCCTGGATCACAGATTCCCATTGCTGGAGGCAGAATATGTCGGTCTTACATGACACTGACTGCGCTGCCTTTTCTGGGTGATGGATATTAAATAAGACAAAATTAAAACACAGGAACAGACGCCAGTTTTGTAAAGGGCCGCGCTCGCACTATAAACCAGGTAACGCAAGTCAAAGTCATTGCATGTACAAGCGACACAGTGAATGTCATTATGGCTTAAAGGGACACTCAGGTCTGTGATGGAGAATGATCCCCATCATCCACAATGTTTCTGTTCTACATGTTCCATGATGCTCAGGCGGCCTCAGGTGTGACTGAGCATCATGGGACACGTAGTTCTGAAACATCTTGGGTACTGCTCCCTGAGTGTTCTATCGGAGTGTCACCTCCCTCCCATTGGATTGGCTGGACGCTCACTGGCGTGTCCAACCCCCCCACAGCCACATGCCATGCTGTGGGTCACAGGAAAGTGCCAGCATGTCACATCCGTAGGGTTGGAGGGCAGCACTGCCCAGGCTACAAGGTGACATTTAAAAGTTCAAACAGAAGGGGGATTAAGTGTTTAGCCCCTCTTCCCCCTCCTGTCAGGTCAGCACACCTAATGGGACATATTATAACAAGAACACTCAGACTGCTTTCCCTGCAGCTCTACAGCACAGATCTCTCATACTCCCGGATCCCTCCAAGCCTCCTCCTCACCAGCCCCTGTACATGTGCTCGGGGACAGGACGGGGACAGGAGCGGAAGGAGGAGCCAGATGCGGAAGTCCTGTGTCCTCACTCAGGCTGCACAGCGGGGAATGCAGCTCTGGCACATTCTGTGCATGTTGTGCCCCCAATGTGCAGGGGGGGTGCAGTGAGCGCACGCTTAGTGCTGCAGGACAGTGAGGCGCAGGGCAATGGGCATAAATCCGAATCTCCAGCCAGTGACCAAGGATTCAGATTTATTTTTTGTGCCCTTTTCCCCGCATTGTAAAGCGGCCGCTGTGCTGCCTTATAGGAGGCACCAGCCCTGTCTTTGTGGTAAAGTCATGATTGGACAGAATTTGGAAACGCAGCATATTACAATTTGCCCCAATGGGATTTTTTGGTATTTCCTGTTTAATACATTTTCAATGTTGTCATATATCTGTTTTTGCTTTTTTTATAGGGTATTGAGTGATGTGAAAAAAAATGTAAAACTATTTTAGCATAAGAGGTAGTAAGATAAAATGAAATCTGAATAGTTTCTGAATGCACAGAGTAAAGCTGTATATTATACTGTGTAATAGAAAGTATATATCGAAGCCCAGCATGTAGCATCCATTAACATGAAGAGGCGGTCAGAGCGCTCAGAGAATCTCATGCTGCTGCTTTTTGCAGTGGAAGAATTTGGCACGTAGGTTTTAATGAACAATGAAGATATTTTAAAGCGATGGAGGAGGGAGAACATGACCACTTCACTATCAGTGCGGATATTCCCTCCTCAGACTTTATCTGTGAGTCTATATACATCTCGCTAACATTGCTTTTCCCTGTTACTGTATATTGTTAGTGCAGTATACATTGTATGAAGTAAACAAGCCGTTTACACACCGTCATTTTCTTTTGGTCATCTATTAGATTGTAAGCTCACGCGTGTAAGAGCCTCTTTTCCTGTTCTCCATCTGTTGGACTTTTTTTTTGTCCAACCCTTTCTACAACTCTGCAGAATATGTTGGCGCTTTAGAAGTAATTGTTAGACCGGTGCAAAGGCAAAAATTTGGTTTGGAATCAAAAATGTCAGAATCCAAAATATTCTGATTCAACCAATTCAGAGTATGACAAGCATCAGAATATATTTCCTCCGTTTCTGATATTCGGGAATGCATTGTATTAAAACCGTACAGGCCGATACAAGAATCGCACCGAAACAATGCACAGAATCTCCTCTTAGATTGTAAGCTCTGGGGCAGGGTCCCCTCTCCTCCTAGATTGTAAGTAGGGATGAGCCGAACACCCCCGTATTCGGTTCACACTCAAACTCGAGCACTCGAACAATTTCAAAAGTTCGAGTTCGAACACGAACCAAACTCAATGCAAGTCAATGGGACTCAAGTTCGGTTTTTAGAGTGCCCTGCAAGAGGGCATATATGCAAGATATTTGCCATAAAAGGTGTATGGGGGTCCGGGTAGTGCCCTGGGGGACAGGAAACAAGGACAAAAAGTTAAAAAAAAGTTTTTAAAGGGACAGTGAGTTTTGCATGAAATAAGGGTTAAAAATAAAAACGAAAAATTCCTTCAAATATCGTGCCTAGGAGGTGCTCATAACCTGCCCGTGAAGTGGCAGATTTGTAGGATGTATAGAAACCTTTAAAAACAAGAAAATGACGTTTCAAATGACGGTAAACGATTTTCCTTTATGAATAGATTAAACAACTGCTTGGGGCGGCAGTCTGTATGAAAAAAGGAGACGTTTTAGGACACGCAGAACAAGTTTAGTGATTTTTTTGGCTAAATTATGATGAAACTTATGCAGGCTTTGGATGAAAGTAACAATAGGTGCTTTAAAATTGGGCCTTTAGTGTCGGCAACAGTGCCATCACACCGTAACCCCTCTGTGGTATTGTGGAAGAGTGCAGGGTTGGACCCTGCGGTCCAAAAAATTAAAATTATATAAACCTGGTACAGGTGTCAGTGCACCCAAATATTGTGCCTTTGGTGGCAGCAAGTGCCTTCACACCGTAACCCCTTTGTGGTATTGTGGAAGAGTGCAGTGGTGGAGGTTTTGTGAATGCAGAAGAGATCCCCGATCTATTCCGTTACGTCAGCATCAGGGGATTGATAGCTGCTGATCCAGGACTGATTCATTTTTATAAATGTCAGCCGGTCTACAGAGTCGGTGGACAGATGCACTCTTTTGTCTGTGACAAAACCTCCAGCGTCACTGAACATCCTTTCAGAAAGCACCCTGGATGAAGGGCAACCTAGTAGCTGCATAGCATATTGGCTAAGTTCTGGCCAGTGATCCAGTCTCAACACCCAGTAAGCCAGTGGATCATCTGCTGGAAAGGTATCCATGTCTGCCCTTGCCCCTAGGTAGTCCTGCACCATACGGTGAAGACGCTGGCAATGAGTGCCTACATTTGACGTCCCTGGGCGTCGTGGACTAAAAAAATTTAAAAAGGCATCAGTCAAGCGGCCCCGGCCTTCACCACTATTCCTCTGATCATCCGCAGCCTCAGAAGCACCTGTGTCATCACTTGGTAACCTACCTGTCAAGAGTCTCTAGGTTGAACCTCAATATGCAGGGTTGTGTAACGTTGGGGGCTTCCAGCCTTTCCGGTGTGCTTGAGGGCAGCATGTCTGATGCTGCTCGCTCACCAACACCCGGTTTAAATAGAGACAGGCAGGGAGGTGGCTGCATGAGGTGCGGCTTGAGAGGGGGGCGCAGTCTGGTGAAGGTCTTTTAAAAACCAACAGTTCCTTCTAAGCAGTGCCAGATCGTGGTTATCCATACCTGAGCTCCTTGTACCTGAATTCTCTCGTGATTTAACCTGTTATTGACCTCTGCTTGTTTTCTGACTATTCTGCCTTCCGTTGCCCTAGACTATTTTCTTGTACTACGCTTCTGCACTGATATCGACCCGGCTATTCCATTTGACTATTCTATACTCTGTATTCCTGATTCTGGCTCGTCTGACTACCCCCGTGTTGCTAACCTGGTTTTGTATTACGACATTGTCTTTGATTAACCCTTTCTGTCTAGCTAGTATACCTGGCCAATTCTAAGGACCAGACAGGGATTCTTCTACGGCTACCCTGTTGGTAGCTTTTGGGCTCTGTGGAGTGTTGGGCTTTAAGGACTGCGTGGTGGGATCCGGGAACCGTGACAGGTTGGTTGGCGAAGTACAATATCGGCAGGCAAATCTCGTGGTCGGTAAATCAGGCAAAGAGTCGATGAAGGGAGTCAAAGGTTAGGTACTGAAGATCTATGAAGGGTCAGGTCCCAGGTAGGCACTATGGAGCTTGCTTGTGTCTATAGGAAGGTTAGACAACAACTAAGAAATGATATGATTGTGTTACTGGTTTATATAGTCAGAGCCCCGCCTCCTTGGTCCACCCCCTCTGGAGGTGCAGTGTGACTCAGGAGACAGGGAACCCCAGTCAATCATGCTGAGGTCATAGACTCATGGCCCAGCCTCCCAGCCGCTGTCATCACCTCCCTGTCCAATTCCTGTGGGGGAACTCCCCAAACAGAGGCGGAGCAGGGCCTGGTTGCTGTGCTGGGGAAACCACATTGTATCCTGTGTCGAGTTCCACCTGGTGGGCATGTCACAGATCAGACTGTTTGTGGGAAGGTGGAATTCTCTTTGAATTTCTGCCAGGCGAACACTTGCTGGGAATGACCATCTGAAGTGGCTGCAGACTTTTCTGGCCTGGCTGAGAAGCTCTGCCAGCCCTGGGTACCTGGTTAGGAAACGCTGTACCACAAGATTTAGGACGTGTGCTAGGCATGGTACATGCGTCAACTTACCCAGGCGTAGGGCGGAGAGACGATTGCTGCCATTATCACAGACTACCATTCCCAGCTGAAGCTGGCATGGTGTTAACAATCTCTGCACCTGCCCCTGCAGAGCTGACAGAATTTCTGGCCCGGTGTGGCTCCTGTCCCCTAAACAAGCCAGCTGAAGCACAGTATTGCATATTTTTGCTTGAGCCATTGCGTAGCCCCTGTCACACGTCGGTTTAACTGCCACTTCGCCAGAGACAGAGAAGGAGGAAGAGGGAGAGGTGGTGGTGGAGCAGACAGACCTCATACAAGCAGCATTCTGGAGGCGTGGTGGATGAACAAGCTCCAGCACAGAGCCCCGTCTTGGATCCCTCCCAGCTGCAATCAGAGTTACCCAGTGTGCCGTGAAGGAAATGTAACGGCCCTGTCCATGCTTGCTGGACCACGTGTCTAAAGTCACATGCCCCTTGCTGATGACTGCCTTTCCCAATGACAGAGATAACATTGTCTTCCACGTGCTGGTATAGTGCTGGAATGACCTTCTGTGAAAAGTAATGGCGTTTTGGAACCTGCCACTGTGGTACAGCACATTCAGCAAATTCACGGAAGGAAGCAGTCCACCAGCTGGAAAGGCAGCAGCTGTAATGCGAGTAATTTTGCTAAACTGGCATTTAGACACTGTGCTTGGGGATGGTTCGGAATATATTTTTTCTTACGCTGCAGCAGCTGGGGCAACGTAATCTGACTGTGTAAATCTTCAGCTGATGGGATGCTGTCACATTGTGAGGAAGGACCTGGTACATCCATTACTGTAGCATCATCCCTGTCAGTGGAGGTTGGAGTCAATGACATGGCAGGACATATAGTGGGGGTAGAGACAGGTGAGGAGGACCTACGCAAAGTTTTGCACCAACGGGATGCGTGGCAGGTGGTCATATATCGCCTCAAGCACGTGGTACCCAAGCGTTCGGTGTCTTTCCCACGCTTGAGCCTCATCTGACATAGATTACAAATAGCAACGGTGGGGTCTGCTGCACATTTCTTAAAGAACTCCCAGACAGCAGACTTCCTGGATGTGTGCTTTGAGACAACAGTGCTCTGCACCTGAGCAGCTCTGACATCTAATGCCTTGGACTAGCTAGTGCTACGGTTTGTCATAGAGGATGTTGTGCCTCATGTTTGTTGTGCCTCCTCCTCCTCACTTGACTCCTCTGTTCGATCAAGCACCCAGGTGGAGTCAGTGACCTCATCATCATTGTCATCACCCCCTATCTCCTCGTCACTGGAGCCAATTTGGCAGTATGCTGCAGCTGCTGGGGCAACATGAGTGCCAGTTATTTGTGTGTCATCACTGGCACCCCCTTCCTCTAGGTTGATTATACTCCCTTCCTCAACCTCAGAGATTGAATCAGAGCACTGTAGTTGCTGCGCATCCTCAAGCAGCATGTCACTGTCATTGTAGTCAAAAATTCAGCTCACTCCTCCGTGTGTGATAGTGAAGCTACGGCAGGAGTAGCTGTGGACATGGAGACTGCATTAGATGCTTTGGCAGCTGAGGTGGACTGTAAAGCACTACAAGCCTGGCTGGCAGAGGACTCGGAGGATGAGGGTGGCCTGGTTAGCCAATCCACCAAATCCTCTGTATGTTGCTGCTGCTTAAGACGGCCAGCACCAGTTAGAAAGGACAAGCGTGCCCCTGCAGAGGATGCACCACATCCACGATGACCAGAGGCACAGCCTCCCGACGCAGAGGCTGTTTGCCCTCTTTTCTGTGCCTTGGAGCATCTGCCTGTCGTTTTTTGGTCTTTCTGACATGTGAGTGATATATAGATTCAAGATATACAGAACTCTGATTCAACTCTGTTATAAAGATTAAAGATTTCCAGAACTCTGGTATAACTCCGTGAGACACCCTGATAGCTGGCAGCCAGTGACAAGACACAGATTCCAATTCCCAGAAACCTCCTATTAGTCAGTGAGACCCCCTGATGGGTGGCAGTGACAAGACACAAATTACAATTCCCAGAAACCACCTACAAGTCACTGAGACCCTCTGATAGGACCCCCTGATAGCTGGCAACAGTGACAAGACACACTAACACAACAATCTCCTCAAAAAACACGTGCTGAAGCGCTGTGTGAAGCCTTATATAGTGTGCTGCGGGATTTAGCTCTGTGAGCCCATGATTGGGCAAAATTTGCCCAATCAGGACTCTGAGCCGTAATTGGCATAGTCTTGCACCTGTCTTGCACCTGACCTGTGGTCAGGTGCAAGGCTGTAGCCAATTACAAGCTTCTGGCCAGTGGAAAAGTGCATTGTGGTCCATTGTGGGCGAACATGCGGCGATCACGCGGAAATGTTCGTAGTTCGCAAACATACGAACAGGCGATGTTCGAATCGAACTCCGAACCGAACAGCTCATCCCTAATTGTAAGCTCTGGAGCATGGTCTCCTCTCCTCTTAGATTGTAAGCTCTGGGGCAGGGTCCCCTCTCCTCTTAGATTGTAAGCTCTGGGGCAGGGTCCCCTCTCCTCTTAGATTGTAAGCTCTGGGGCAGGGTCCCCTCTCCTCTTAGATTGTAAACTCTGGAGCAGGGTCCCCTCTCTCCTTAGATTGTAAGCTCTGGAGCAGGGTCCCCTCTCCTCTTAGATTGTAAGCTCTGGGGCAGGGTCCCCTCTCCTCTTAGATTGTAAGCTCTGGGGCAGGGTCCCCTCTCCTCTTAGATTGTAAGCTCTGGGGCAGGGTCCCCTCTCCTCTTAGATTGTAAACTCTGGAGCAGGGTCCCCTCTCCTCTTAGATTGTAAGCTCTGGAGCAGGGTCCCCTCTCCTCTTAGATTGTAAGCTCTGGGGCAGGGTCCCCTCTCCTCTTAGATTGTAAGCTCTGGGGCAGGGTCCCCTCTCCTCTTAGATTGTAAGCTCTGGGGCAGGGTCCCCTCTCCTCTTAGATTGTAAACTCTGGAGCAGGGTCCCCTCTCCTCTTAGATTGTAAGCTCTGGAGCAGGGTCCCCTCTCCTCTTAGATTGTAAGCTCTGGGGCAGGGTCCCCTCTCCTCTTAGATTGTAAGCTCTGGAGCAGGGTCCCCTCTCCTCTTAGATTGTAAGCTCTGGAGCAGGGTCCCCTCTCCTCTTAGATTGTAAGCTCTGGACCAGAGTCCCCTCTCCTCTTAGATTGTAAACTCTGGAGCAGGGTCCCCTCTCCTCTTAGATTGTAAACTCTGGAGCAGGGTCCCCTCTCCTCTTAGATTGTAAGCTCTGGGGCAGGGTCCCCTCTCCTCTTAGATTGTAAGCTCTGGGGCAGGGTCCCCTCTCCTCTTAGATTGTAAGCTCTGGGGCAGGGTCCCCTCTCCTCTTAGATTGTAAGTTCTGGGGCAGGGTCCCCTCTCCTCTAGATTGTAAGCTCTGGGGCAGGGTCCCTCTCCTCTTAGATTGTAAGCTCTGTGGCAGGGTCCCCTCTCCTCTTAGATTGTAAGCTCTGGGGCAGGGTCCCCTCTCCTCTTAAATTGTAAGCTCTGGGGCAGGGTCCCCTCTCCTCTTAGATTGTAAGCTCTGGGGCAGGGTCCCCTCTCCTCTTAAATTGTAAACTCTGGGGCAGGGTCCTCTCTCCTCTTTGGAGCAGGGTCCCCTCTCCTCTTAGATTGTAAGCTCTGGGGCAGGGTCCTCTCTCTTCTTAGATTGTAAGCTCTGGAGCAGGGTCCCCTCTCCTCTTAGATTGTAAGTTCTGGGGCAGGGTCCCCTCTCCTCTTAGATTGTAAGCTCTGGGGCAGGGTCCCCTCTCCTCTTAGATTGTAAACTCTGGAGCAGGGTCCCCTCTCTCTTAGATTGTAAGCTCTGGGGCAGGGTCCCCTCTCCTCTTAGATTGTAAGCTCTGGAGCAGGGTCCCTCTCCTCTTAGATTGTAAGCTCTGGGGCAGGGTCTCCTCTCCTCTTAGATTGTAAGCTCTGGAGCAGGGTCCCCTCTCCTCTTAGATTGTAAGCTCTGGAGCAGGGTCCCCTCTCCTCTTAGATTGTAAGCTCTGGGGCAGGGTCTCCTCTCCTCTTAGATTGTAAGCTCTGGAGCAGGGTCCCCTCTCCTCTTAGATTGTAAGCTCTGGGGCAGCGTCTCCTCTCCTCTTAGATTGTAAGCTCTGGAGCAGGGTCCCTCTCTCTTAGATTGTAAGCTCTGGGGCAGGGTCCCCTCTCCTCTTAGATTGTAAACTCTGGGGCAGGGTCCCCTCTCCTCTTAGATTGTAAGCTCTGGGGCAGGTCCCCTCTCCTCTTAGATTGTAAGCTCTGGGGCAGGGTCCCCTCTCCTCTTAGATTGTAAGCTCTGGGGCAGGGTCCCCTCTCCTCTTAAATTGTAAGCCCTGGGGCAGGGTCCCCTCTCCTCTTAGATTGTAAGCTCTGTGGCAGGGTCCCCTCTCCTCTTAGATTGTAAACTCTGTGGCAGGGTCCCCTCTCCTCTTAGATTGTAAGCTCTGTGGCAGGGTCCCCTCTCCTCTTAGATTGTAAGCTCTGGGGCAGGGTCCCCTCTCCTCTTAAATTGTAAGCTCTGGGGCAGGGTCCCCTCTCCTCTTAGATTGTAAGCTCTGGGGCAGGGTCCTCTCTCCTCTTAGATTGTAAACTCTGTGGCAGGGTCCCCTCTCCTCTTAGATTGTAAGCTCTGTGGCAGGGTCCCCTCTCCTCTTAGATTGTAAGCTCTGGGGCAGGGTCCCCTCTCCTCTTAGATTGTAAGCTCTGGGGCAGGGCCCCTCTCCTCTTAGATTGTAAGCTCTGGGGCAGGGTCCCCTCTCCTCTTAGATTGTAAGCTCTGGGGCAGGGTCCTCTCTCCTCTTAGATTGTAAGCTCTGGGGCAGGGCCCCTCTCCTCTTAGATTGTAAGCTCTGGGGCAGGGCCCCTCTCCTCTTAGATTGTAAACTCTGGGGCAGGGTCCTGTCTCTTACTGTTTTGTGTGTTTAACTTGTAGGTAGAGTTCCTATGTGTCATTCATTGTACAGTGCTGGGGAACTTGTTAGCGCTTTATAAATGCGAAATAAATCCAGAATTAATGTACACTATTCTAAAGGGTGAAATGCAGCGTATGTTTAAAGAATGATGTACAGAATGACACACATGTTCCAGAAGGGACGTGCAGGTCTTACAAAAAGCTGGAGCATTCCAAAGTAATCTATTATTATTATCATATATATAGCGCTGACAGTTTCCGCAGTGTTTTACAATAACCAATAATCTGATTACAATAGGAACATGTCTGACTCTGGATCAATTGTTTATTCAGAGACGATTATGGGCAATTTAGAATCCATCCAATTCGCAGATTTACCATTTTTATGCCAAATTCTGAACAGATCAAACCACAAATGTGTATTAATAACTTTGCTCGTTTTATTATCACTTAAATGTTGTCCTGTGTTTCCAGTTGTGCCACGTTTTCTAAGCATACGGCCGTATTCCTATCAGAGCCGCAGGACATTGATGCTTTGATGCTCTCACTAGGCTTGTGCACCGATTTTTTTTTCGGTTCGGTTCGGTTCGATTTGTTCAGATGTTTAAACTTTTCGGCTCGTTTCGACCGATTTCTGTTTCGATTCGGTTCGGTTCGGCTCGTTTTTCGTGTACATTTTTTTTTCGGAATATCGATCATTTTTCGTATTTTCGGGTCACTTTGCTCGTTTTTTGTATCGACTTGTCGGAAATTTCGGAAATTTTCGTTTTTTCGGAACGTCTGTTCTCCTCGTTTCAAAGTGTCTACGATAATTCTGGCGATTCTATCGTGTTTTTTTTTATTAAATAAAGATCCTTTTTTTCTTATGAATAATTGAATATACATTTCACAACTTTATTTAATCATATTAAAATGCTATGAAAGCCAAGGAACAAAAAAATGAACAAAACGATTTAAAAAATGCTAAACTGACCCGAATGCCACAAGAAACAAGTGATACGCATTTATAAATACAAAATTTACAGAATCAGCGATATAACCGATAATAGTTAAATATACGATGTCCAGAATTACCGAAATGGAACCGAAATCACGAATAGAGCAAAAATAAATTTCGATTTGACACATTTCAAGTCCATTCGAAAATTCCGTAAATTTTTCGTTTCGGCTCTGAAAACTTTTCGGATTTGCCATTTTCGGATCTAAATATTTTCGGAAAATCGTCCGCATCCGAAAACACGAATCGGGAAATTTCGTGAAAATTCCGAAATTCCGAAACCCGAAACGCACATCCCTAGCTCTCACCCTCTGCCTTTAGCTTTGCAGGGAGCAGCAGGACAATGGAACATGCTGCTCTTGTGTCGGCTCTGAGCCCCTTTCTCTGGGATGATAAAGGCAGTTTGTAGGAATGTGTATCCCCCTCCTGCTGCTGGGTCTGTGGCACCAGAGAGCAGCCAGGAATTCCCTGACAGGCCCAGGGAGTGTTCCTGCAGGGGAAACATCTGAGCAATAATGATTTCAAGCACTTTTCCATTTGCCATTGCTAAGCAGAGTTTTCCATTCCCCCCCAGCCCCCCCGCCCCCCCCCCGCCACATACTCCTCTCCTCACTGTATGATTCACATAAGGCCATAAGGACTCATTCTCCTGCTTAACCCCACAAGGGTCTTTACAGTTACAAGTTTTTATAGAGCACTAACAAATTCCGTAGCACTGTACAAAGTCAATGCATTTATGACAGAACAGCTCTGTCATTGGTCCTTAAGGGGTTAATCTGCGGTTTTCATTGCTGCCTCACAGCAGTTAAAGGGCCAGTACCACCAAAAAATGCAATGTCCTTATTGTGTTTATGTTGCTGATATGTGTTTTGTTTTTATCTTGTTTGTATGTTTAGAAAATATTTCCCTCTATATGTGTCACTGGGCGCATCCATTGTGTGATATTTTCCTCTATATGTGTCATTGGGTGCATCCATTGTGTGATATTTTCCCCTATATGTGTCACTGGGCGCATCCATTGTGTGATATTTCCTCTATATGTGTCACTGGGCGCATCCATTGTGTGATATTTTCCCCTATATGTGTCACTGGGCGCATCCATTGTGTGATATTTCCTCTATATGTGTCACTGGGCGCATCCATTGTGTGATATTTTCCTCTATATGTGTCACTGGGTGCATCCATTGTGTGATATTTTCCTCTATATGTGTGATTGGGTGCATCCATTGTGTGATATTTTCCTCTATATGTGTCACTGGGCGCATCCATTGTGTGATATTTTCCTCTATATGTGTCACTGGGCGCATCCATTGTGTGATATTTTCCTCTATATGTGTCACTGGGCTCATCCATTGTGTGATATTTTCCTCTATATGTGTCACTGGGCGCATCCATTGTGTGATATTTTCCTCTATATGTGTCACTGGGCGCATCCATTGTGTGATATTTTCCTCTATATGTGTCACTGGGCGCATCCATTGTGTGATATTTTCCTCTATATGTGTCACTGGGCGCATCCATTGTGTGATATTTTCCTCTATATGTGTCACTGGGTGCATCCATTGTGTGATATTTCCCTCTATATGTGTCACTGGGTGCATCCATTGTGTGATATGTCCCTCTATATGTGTCACTGGGCGCATCCATTGTGTGATATTTCCTCTATATGTGTCACTGGGCGCATCCATTGTGTGATATTTTCCTCTATATGTGTCACTGGGTGCATCCATTGTGTGATATTTTCCTCTATGTGTGTCACTAGGCGCATCCATTGTGTGATATTTTCCTCTATGTGTCACTGGGCGCATCCATTGTGTGATATTTTCCTCTATATGTGTCAATGGGCGCATCCATTGTGTGATATTTTCCTCTATGTGTGTCAATGGGCGCATCCATTGTGTGATATTTTCCTCTATATGTGTCACTGGGTGCATCCATTGTGTGATATTTCCTCTATATGTGTCACTGGGTGCATCCATTGTGTGATATTTTCCTCTATGTGTGTCACTAGGCGCATCCATTGTGTGATATTATCCTCTATATGTGTCACTGGGCGCATCCATTGTGTGATATTTTCCTCTATGTGTGTCACTAGGCGCATCCATTGTGTGATATTTTCCTCTATATGTGTCACTGGGCGCATCCATTGTGTGATATTTCCCTCTATATGTGTCACTGGGCGCATCCATTGTGTGATATTTCCCTCTATATGTGTCACTGGGTGCATCCATTGTGTGATATTTCCTCTATATGTGTCACTGGGCGCATCCATTGTGTGATATTTCCCTCTATATGTGTCACTGGGTGCATCCATTGTGTGATATTTTCCTCTATGTGTCACTGGGCGCATCCATTGTGTGATATTTTCCTCTATGTGTGTCAATGGGCGCATCCATTGTGTGATATTTTCCTATATGTGTGTCAATGGGCGCATCCATTGTGTGATATTTTCCTCTATATGTGTCACTGGGCGTATCCATTGTGTGATATTTTCCTCTATGTGTGTCAATGGGCGCATCCATTGTGTGATATTTTCCTCTATGTGTGTCAATGGGCGCATCCATTGTGTGATATTTTCCTCTATGTGTGTCACTGGGTGCATCCATTGTGTGATATTTTCCTCTATGTGTGTCACTGGGCGCATCCATTGTGTGATATTTTCCTCTATATGTGTCACTGGGTGCATCCATTGTGTGATATTTCCCTCTATATGTGTCACTGGGTGCATCCATTGTGTGATATTTTCCTCTATACTGTATGTGTCACTGGGCACATCCATTGTGTGATATTTTCCTCTATGTGTGTCACTGGGCGCATCCATTGTGGGATATTTTCCTCTATACTGTATGTGTCACTGGGCGCATCCATTGTGTGATATTTTCCTCTATACTGTATGTGTCACTGGGCGCATCCATTGTGTGATATTTTGTATATTTCCATCACTTGCTCCTCACTGTGTGGCTTTGGTCATAGAATGGAGTAAATGGGTCAGTCACTGACTCACATCATTGTATTGTGTGGGATGTATTCAAAGGACGTTACCAGGGGGAGACTAAAAGGGCAGTATTACATACTTGGTGCTAACTTAACCAGAGCTGTTGTAAACTGAAAACCTCCATAGACTATAATGGCTCTGGGAAGTTTACACCAACTATGTAATATGGCCCAAAGTCTTTTAAGGTCCAAGTCTTATCTCAGGTAGCCTGGAGAACAATAGCCTCCTGCAGCCTTTTCTAAACATTCTATCCTCCACCTCATTAACTGTTACATATTGCAGATTGAATAAACAAGAGGTAAATAAACAACTTTTGGTAAATTTTGCATCATGGGAAAAATCCAGAAAATGGAACCTGGAGATAAAATACCTAACTTTCCTTTTTACCAGTAATTACTTCAAAGAAAGAAAGAAAAGTCTCATGTGTTTTATAATGTGTTTTATTTGTAATGCACGAGCGTTTATGGAAGTGATAGAGTCCCTTTAAATTACAATTCTCATCATTCTCTGCTAGGCAAGATTTAAAAGAGATTTTTATTTGACACATTGTATAGAGGAAGGTTTGATGTTTATTAAAATCCCAGGTTTCTGTGTTTTACACAATGTATCCGGTTATTGAGATTAAACCTGTTCTTTGCTGTGCTTTTTGTAGGTTTGATGCTGATCTCGGGGCACAGGATTCTCAGTATCAGGTAATGTGCGGCATAATGTGATTAACCCAATACAGAGAGTAATGAGCTCTGCTATTTGTTACCGCTCTTCCCGTCTGGAAATGGATATTGGGGGAATTCAGTAACTTTCCTTAAATTAAAGCATAAACTCTGTCCATACAACAAAGTATGAAACACCCGCTGCGCACATGCGGATAACTCGGGGAGACCTGCCCCCCCCCCCGTTACTACTCCTATCAGCAGAGAAATCAGGCTTGCTTTGCTATTAGCAGCGCCGAGGTTAGCGCGGTGCAGCACGGCCTCCAGCTGCGGGAGATTTGGTTTGCTGGTATAGGTTAGCGCGGTGCAGCACGGTTGGGTAAATGAAGCGTCGGAGCCTTAATGCCGGGGTTCAGAATATTCGTTTGCTCGTCTCTCAGGACTCCTTTGTTTTTTTTATTCTTATGTGAAATGTTTCCTTTTCGGATTGTAAGCTCATGTGAACCGGACCCTCTTGTCCCATCATACTCAATGTGTCTATTTATGTTTGTACAGCGCTGCGGAATATGTTAGCACTTTGTTACAATGTAGCGGTTCCGGCTTTCTGCGCTTTCTCTGCTGGTACATTCCACGGCCTGTGCTTGCATGCAAGAGTCACCTCCCTTATAACTATTTTAATCATTTCAGGGAGAGGAGGGAGAGCCAAGGCTCGGCCGCCAGTTTCCCCAATATACCACTGGGTGGAGTTAGCCAATAAGAAGAAAGCAGGGAGCGGAGTGTCTCCCCCTCCTTCCAGTTCCAACCCTACCCATACAGTTATGCAGAGATCTGCTAGTCTGCATAGAAGCTGATAGACGCACACACATACCCATCCCATGCTCGCTATTTCTGGCCAGCGTCCCGGTTACAAGCTTTATCAAATCCTCTGGAACCCACGCCACTTGTTTTCACTCTCTGCTCTTTCCAGCCTGAGCACACAACTCTCCTAAAGCAGTCATAAAACATGGCGGACACCACCCTGCAGATAATCGAGCAGCCCACCACCCCGGAGACTCCACCTGGGGAGCCGGCGGACAGCGAGCCCATCAAGGCAGATCAGATAAACGGCGTCTTGGTGCTGAGCCTGCTGGATAAGATCATCGGAGCTGTAGACCAGATCCAATCCACCCAGAACCAGCTGGAAGAGCGGCAGCAGGAGATGGAAAACGTGGTGGGCAGCATTCAGGGAGAACTGACCAAGCTGACCAAGTCGCACGCCACCACAAGCAATACGGCCAGTAAACTCTTAGAGAAAGTGAGGAAGGTTAGCGTGAACGTCAAGACGGTGAGGCAGAACCTGGAGAGGCAGGCGGGACAGATAAAAAAGCTGGAAGCCAACGAGTCGGAGCTCCTGAGACGCAGGAACTTCAAAGTCATGATCTACCAGGTGAGAAGAACATCTGGTGGTGGGTGGTGGCTCCTCCAGACAGGGTCTTCTAACCACAGTCGATGGAGGGATGTCTCCATCCCTGAGAACATCACTGTGCATGTTTCACGTACTGATCATTAACGTTGATACGCGGCTCTCGCCGTCGCTGGCCTTATTGACCAGTTTCAATCTTTAACCCAGAATAGGGGTAAATAATTCTGTTTAGTCAGCAGTTCTTACATTCCGGGAGCTTTGGTGGATCCCTAGTGATGATATGATCAAATCCTGATAATCTCTAAAATATTATACAAAAAAATCCTATTTAAAGCAACAGAGACGAGACTAAAGCTGGGAATCTACTGGACGAGCATCATATATTAGTAATTAAACTCCAATGTATCGATTCACAGCGCCGAGCCCAGAAAACACCATTATCTCTATATCCTCCCACTTTAACAAGAAAGTGAAATATTGTGAAACTTGTATCAAATCAGAAAAGCTGGGATATAGTTCTTTCACTCGTTTCTGGATCAGAGCTGACGTAGCCTCGTGTCACTGCGTCACCATCCTGCTGCTACGTTTAATAAATCTCTGCATTAATGGGGGCGGATTAGTGTCCTGCGCCAGACACAGCTACGACGACCAACTCGGGGTGTCTCCGCTTTGTACCCTTTAAACACTAAACTTAGCCGGGAAATTACAGATTGAGAAAGACTTTGGGAGGTGCGGAAAGATGGAATGCGTCTCGTAACACTATGTGGACTATCCACTAAAGGTCAAGGTTCAGCAGCTACTCCCCCCCCCCCTCATGTTGCTTCGATGGGAATTTAGGACTGAGCATAGAGTGCATACCACCAAAATACGATGGCCAGGTCTGCCAATCCCTGAGACAAAATCACAAGGAAAACCCTCCCCATTGCTAAATATATGGGGGGGGGGCATGGGAGGGAGCGCCTGTAATTCAGTGTCTACATTCAACACGGCCCCGATTCCAACGTGTGTCTTCGCCTCCTTTTTATTGAAAAGACACCCATAAAGCCGGCTGCACACTAACCGTTTTTTCTAGCGCGCGTTATGACGCTCTTTATGATGTGCTTTGTTGCATATATTACACGAATAGAGAAGAACACACGTAATACGCGCGCATCGCATAAAGCGCGCTGAAGACATCCGTCATGGAAACACCGAGGCTGTTGCGCTAGGATTGACGCAACGTTGGCCACGCGCTGAACGTCAAATGTCAAAAGCCCAGCTTTTTTATTTTCATTCAACTCAAATTCAGTTTTTACGACGTGCGTCAAAATTAACGCATCGTCTGGCGTCTCTTCCGTCATAAAGTGCGTCCTTTTTAACGCATGCCACAATGCGCAGAAGAAAACGCCTAATGTGCACCCGGCCTAAAACCGCACTTTCTGCTTTAAACATATCAGTGCTTTATAAGCCGAGTGACAGGGATTACTTTGTCCTGTCGGGCCTTAATTCTCATTTGATGCTCCATGGAGAGAGACCATGCGGCTTGACGCGCTATTAAATGATAACTCGGGGGTATAACCTCCGTCACATTACACACATATACAGAGGAGGTCTGGTCATTAGTAAATAGAGACCAATCCAATCCACCATCTGCAACCAACCTAAAATGATCCCAACAGGGGTCACAATTGCCGGAGCTGCGAGCGTTTGTGTGTATCACATATTACTTTTCCGAATAGAATTAGGGTCACTGTATGAGTAAAGGATGGGGTTACCAGTGGATCCTGTGCCGGGAACGCTGGTAAGATCACATTCCTTTTGACCTTAGGCTTTTGGTTTAGTTTATGTGGATTTCTTTTAGAAAACATTCTAAAATATTCAACAATTATATCAGAAAAGATGTTCCTACAACTGGGCAGAATAGGCAGCCGCCTATGGCCTCAAAGTGGGGTCTCGCCAAGTGGAACGGCAGGCAGGTGGTCCACCCATCATTCAGGCATCTGAGGCTCTACACTCAATGCTCACACTGTCAACCCTGCTTCCACAAAGCCCTAATCCACAGGGCCCAGGGCTTTAATACCCCTCTATGTCCATGTGTGAGGGAGCCTTGTCAGCCGTCTGAATTCATGCTTTTTATGTTCTGAATTTTACGCACCCTAATGGACCACCCTTTTGATCTTTGCTGCTGGCCTCAGAGCCGCTCCTGATTGCAATAAATGGGGAATGGGCAGGTGGCGCAAGAGCCACCCGGTGCCACCCCAGCTGCCAACTTCATCAGGTCTGAGATCGAGACAGTGGCAGGTGTGGCCAGGGATGATAGTCATGCCACTAAAAAGTGGTTTGTCTCCCAGCGCGCATGCACACCAGGCTGTCTGGCTGGGCAGCTAATCAGGGTGCCTCATACATGAGAACTGCATTCGCTCATGCATGGACATAAAAAAAGCCCCAAATATATGAGAGCCAGTAACCCCACTCACGATCCATTTACCCCTAGTCTCAAAACCAAGTGACAGTCTGGGACTGTTGGGTGATCGGGAGGACTGAGGGAAAACTGGGCGTCACATGGCCAAATCACAACATCCTTTATTGAGGTAAGAATGGAAAGCTTTGTATATCAGCAGAGACCCCCCAGGCAGATGTATGCCCACCACTTTACAGCCATGCTGTACAACACATGTCAGCGTATGGCATAGGGCGTCTCCTGTACTCGTCCCATGTACTCCTTTATCTGTACTCGGTGTAATTCGTCGCAGTGTAAGCGATGCGCCTCTCATAGTGTTTAATTGCTTTTAGAAAACAGATCACATTCTAATCAAACACGCTGTCACGTTAATACCTCGGGATACATTCAGATTGACGTTATATACATTATGTGAAGGTCTCCGAGCTCATCTCCTCCAGGGCAGGAATCCTGCACGTCACTCACAGACTGTACTCACTCCATTCGGGATACCGGCACGTCTGGCCTCAGTTCTCTTCATGCAGAAAAAAACATATGAAGTGGTGTATGTATGTAATGATCAATGTTTACATTGTCTGATTCTGTGTGTAGTAAAAGCTGTTTGCATGAAGCACACATTATAACACACAATCCTTATTCCCTGCAGCTTCCGTTATAGCCGGTACCTGCGCAATAACACACGGAGGATCATGTAATAAGAACGTTAAAAAAGACCTTTAAAGGTGATCAGTAATCTTATTAAACGTTCTGGCCAATTAAACTTTATTTCAAATATGTGCAGACGGGTTATAGCAATCAGGCGGCTTGTGATGGTGAGAGTGGTCGCTTTTTTTGTTTTGCTTTTTACACTGAATCGTAGACTTAGAGGAAAATCATTGTTTAATTTTTCTATTATTTTATTTTGAGAAAGTATTTTACCAGGAAGGATACATTGAGATTTCTCTCGTTTTCAAGTATGTCTTAAATGAAATCTATCAGGGTTATTCAGAGAGAGGTGAAAAGCAGGAGAAGGACTGGAGAATGGAAAATTCTAGGTCAAAATAGCCAAACCAGAAAAATTCTCCCATTTCTCCCTTTCCAAATCGGCTATTTTGACCTAGAATTTTCCATTCTCCAGTCCTTCTCCTGCTTTTCACTGCTCTCTGAATAACCCTGTATTTATTCAGCTGGTCGTGTAGTGTCTGTCTGGGAAATTCCCCAATATTCAGTGGCGGCTGCATATTAACAAGTGAGACAGGTAGAAATCTGCAGATGCCTTTCAGTAAACCCGACCTGACGTGTATAGTGTATGATAGTATGAGCACTTCAGGGATCCATTCAGTCTGGCTCCTGCATCGCTCTGGCCATTCAGTCTGGCTCCTGCATCGCTCTGGCCATTCAGTCTGGCTCCTGCATCGCTCTGGCCATTCAGTCTGGCTCCTGCATCGCTCCGGCCATTCAGTCTGGCTCCTGCATCGCTCCGGCCATTCAGTCTGGCTCCTGCATCGCTCCGGCCATTCAGTCTGGCTCCTGCATCGCTCCGGCCATTCAGTCTGGCTCCTGCATCGCTCCGGCCATTCAGTCTGGCTCCTGCATCGCTCCGGCCATTCAGTCTGGCTCCTGCATCGCTCCGGTTATTCAGTCTGGCTCATGCATCGCTCCGGCCATTCAGTCTGGCTCCTGCATCGCTCCGGCCTTTCAGTCTGGCTCCTGCATCGCTCCGGCCATTCAGTCTGGCTCCTGCATCGCTCCGGCCATTCAGTCTGGCTCCTGCATTGCTCCGGCCATTCAGTCTGGCTCCTGCATTGCTCCGGCCATTCAGTCTGGCTCCTGCTTTGCTCCGGTTATTCAGTCTGGCTCCTGCATCGCTCCGGTTATTCAGTCTGGCTCCTGCATCACTCCGGTCTTGCAGTCTGGCTCCTGCGTCGCTCCGGTTTTGCAGTCTGGCTCCTGCGCCGCTCCGGTTTTGCAGTCTGGCTCCTGCGTCGCTCCGGTTTTGCAGTCTGGCTCCTGCATCGCTCCGGTTTTGCAGTCTGGCTCCTGCGTCGCTCCGGTTATTCAGTCAAGCTCTTGCATCACTCCGGTTTTGCAGTCTGGCTCCTGCGTCGCTCCGGTTTTGCAGTCTGGCTCATGCGTCACTCCGGTTTTGCAGTCTGGCTCCTGCATGGCTCCGGTTTTGCAGTCTGGCTCCTGCGTCGCTCCGGTTTTGCAGTCTGGCTCCTGCGTCGCTCCGGTTTTGGAGTCTGGCTCCTGCGTCGCTCCGGTTATTCAGTCTGGCTACTGCATGGCTCCGGTTTTGCAGTCTGGCTCCTGCATGGCTCTGGTTATTCAGTCTGGCTCCTGCATGGCTCCGGTTTTGTAGTCTGGCTCCTGCATGGCTCCGATTATTCAGTCTGGCTACTGCATGGCTCCGGTTTTGCAGTCTGGCTCCTGCATGGCTCCGGTTTTGTAGTCTGGCTCCTGCATGGCTCCGGTTTTGCAGTCTGGCTCCTGCATGGCTCCGGTTTTGCAGTCTGGCTCCTGCATGGCTCCGGTTTTGCAGTCTGGCTCCTGCATGGCTCCGGTTTTGCAGTCTGGCTCCTACGTCGCTCCGGTTTTGGAGTCTGGCTCCTGCGTCGCTCCGGTTATTCAGTCTGGCTACTGCATGGCTCCGGTTTTGCAGTCTGGCTCCTGCATGGCTCCGGTTTTGCAGTCTGGCTCCTGCATGGCTCCGGTTTTGCAGTCTGGCTCCTGCATGGCTCCGGTTATTCAGTCTGGCTCCTGCATGGCTCCGGTTTTGCAGTCTGGCTCCTGCATGGCTCCGGTTTTGCAGTCTGGCTCCTGCATGGCTCCGGTTTTGCAGTCTGGCTCCTGCGTCGCTCCGGCCATTCTGTGTGATTAAGCAGAGCTTTTATTGGATGCGCCCTTTATACGGGTGATTTAATAGTCTCTCCACAGTAATAACTGAACGTTCAGTGACGGCGAGTTTTATTTTCGAAAGCAATGAAACTGTCCATTTCTATTTAATGTATTACTGTTTTAATATATTTGGAAAAATTCTCATAAAGGCATGTGGAATATTTCCTTTTTGTTAGCTGCAACAGGAACAGGTCAAGGTTCTGTCCAAGGTTCCAAGATCAGACCCAACCTGTTACTTTGTCCAGACCTTCTCAGACCCAGAACCACCTAAGAAATCAGCATTCAGCTCCCAGACTCCAACTGTCAGAGCCGGCGCCGCAGAGAGCCGGCCCCGCAGAGAGCCGGCCCCGCAGAGAGCCGGCGCCACACCCCGCAGAGAGCCGGCCCCGCAGAGAGCCGGCCCCGCAGAGAGCCGGCGCCACACCCCGCAGAGAGCCGGCGCCGCACCCCGCAGAGAGCCGGCCCCGCAGAGAGCCGGCCCCGCAGAGAGCCGGCGCCACACCCCGCAGAGAGCCGGCGCGCCAGCACCCCGGCCGCAGAGAGCCGGCCCCGCAGAGAGCCGGCGCCACACCCCGCAGAGAGCCGGCCCCGCAGAGAGCCGGCGCCACACCCCGCAGAGAGCCGGCGCGCACCCCGCAGAGAGCCGCGCGCACACCCCGCAGAGAGCCGGCCCCGCAGAGAGCCGGCGCCACACCCCGCAGAGAGCCGGCGCCGCACCCCGCAGAGAGCCGGCCCCGCAGAGAGCCGGCGCCACACCCCGCAGAGAGCCAGCGCCGCACCCCGCAGAGAGCCGGCCCCGCAGAGAGCCGGCCCCGCAGAGAGCCGGCCCCGCAGAGAGCCGGCCCCGAGGAGTCTATCTCAACCAGCGGCCAGAGTGTATATCAGCTTATATGGAAAACACAAGGAAAGGGTTAAACGTAGCAAACAATACTAGCAGGATTAAATGACACCCACCCCTAGGTATAGTGTCTGGGCAGCACTTAATAGGTTAATTTAACCTTAGCACAGATCTTAAAGCAAATCTATAAAACACAGTGATCGGCACAATGAGCCATATAGTCACCTGGCAGGAGGCCGGTATCCACACATGGGGCCTGAAGACCCTGCAGAAGTGTTCATCTGACACCACGAATTCACTGAAATCCGTACATGGTGTATGTGTATCTCCCATTGTACAGCGCTGCGGAATATGCTGGCGCTATATAAATCAAGAATAATAATATGTGCAACAAATCTTTCCACTAAGTTAAAGGAAGATTTACACCTGCCTGTTCCCTGCATGTTAGACACTGCCTTAAACCACCCCCCCCCCGCCTTCCAAATTGGAGGACGTTTATCTGCCTGGATGCTGTCAATCAGCCCCCGAGACAGTTAAAGCAAGGTTCCAAATAGCAATGCAAAGCTGAGGCAGCGCTCACTGGCCGATGACTCTCAATGTACTTTGATGGAGAGGCATCGGATTGGCTGAGCACTTGAGGGAAATCCCAGCACTGGAATAAAGGGGATTTTTCCGGCCCCCCTCCATGTTTCCAGCTCAGAGTATATATCACTGTATTATGGGTCGTGGTACTTTACACCCCTGTGATTTAGCAGAGCTATGTATATATTAAATCCCAAAATGCTGCACTCGAACCTCTTTATCCAATCAGCATTTAGCGTCAACCCTCGTTTACTTGATTGTGGGAAAATAATGTAAATTAAAGTAATACTCTGCACATCCTGACCACTTTATCCCCCCCCCCCCGCTGCCATACTGGTATAAAACACTGGGTGAAGTGAGTGGAGGAGTTTGCTTCATCCCACCCACCGTGACCAACAGCCGGAGAATTAGAATTTTCCGGCTGTCGGTCACTAGTGATGTCACACACAGAGCGCGGCCGACGTCACTATCTGTGAGACCAATCGCTGTAGCGAGACTTCAGAGAGGCAGCGATGGATCAGATCTGCGCATGCGCGTGCGGCTCCGATCCATCACTCTGTGCAGGCGCTACGGAACTTGCATAAGTAAAGCTGATAAGTCCCGTTTCGGTGCACAATTTGTTTCCTACGCTAAGCAATAGCACAGGGAGCACAAACTGAGCAGTAAAGTCACAGGGACGTCTGGGTCCGTGAGTCCTTGAGCCGTAGAGGAGGAGCTGTGCGCGGCGAGGGGGAAAAGCGAAAAAAATAATCATCTGAAAATAAGAAAAAATAAATAAATAATTGGGCAGGGGCTTTCAGCAGAATCTGACCAATTATTTAAGGGCAAATACTGCTTTTCAGTATAGTCTTCCTTTAATATAAGCCACACATTGTCTATGATGTACAAGCACAAAAAATCTAATAATAAATGATTCGCAACGTCTGCAGAGCCGGGATTCCCATCACTAGCAAAGACATTCTCTATACATTGTTTCTACTACTAATTTAATATTTACAAGCAAGTCTTTCACTCCTAAGTGTTAAAGAATAACGTTCTAGAAGGAAAAGCTTTGGGACGATTTGACTGATCAGCAGCTCACAGCGAGGTGATTTATCTTCTTTAGTATTTTACATTCAGTAGTAACGTGTTGAGAAACATTTCCGTTCTATATGAAAATCCAATTCCTCTATTGTTGTATGTTAGAATGGAGCATTGTTTGGTTTTTTACGCGTGTTCCAGCAGTAAGCGCGAGGCATACATTTCCATTTTTAGACTATTTTTGTAGCAGCTGTGTCTAAGCAGAGTGATTCATTCCTGGAGGGAAAAGCTGCAGATGTGATCAAGTCCTGAAGATTGTTTCAATATTTTCCCATGATCTCATACTGCAGCATACATTGTGTTTCTATGTTTCTATATGTATCTTGGCCTTCAACGTTCAGGTATTTCAGTTATTTTATAAGCAGAATGTGTGGGGGGGGTGGGGGGGGGCCAAGGCAGCTTTAAAGTTAATGACTAAAACGCTCGTTACTTACCAAGCTGATAATCTAATTAGAAGGGGTGATGCAGACATGGCAGCGGGGACTTAATTAATAGAATTTGGTTTCTGGATCAGCCAGTGCGGCTTGGTAACCATGACGATTGTACCGAGACATAGTGACAGCAGGTGAGGAGCAGCAGCTTATGGGGAGATGCTTAGACCAAAAGTCATTAGATCTGGGAAATCGATCTTATTCAATGAGCGACAGTGTTTGCCGAAGTCATGAAATACAACCTTACTTACCTAGGGAAACTTTCTATTGGTGACTGTTTCACCGCGTCATTTCCTGTGGCGTCCACAAGGTGGCCACTCCATGATAGTAAAACCAGTTTTATGTAACCAACTGGTAACAATATGATCTGTCCAGGTCTTTTCTGTTCAGCTTTCATGGCCAATTGAAAAATGTTAGTGACAGAGGATCCAAGGGATTTCCATGGTTTGAGGAGCATTACTTAAAGGGTCATAATAGCAGGAAAAATCTCATACCCCTATTTCAATGCAAGGGTTAAAGCATATTCTTAGGGCATTCATATATATATTTTCTTTCCAACATATTATTAGCAGTCTACCAACACAAGTGTATCAAGGTGAGACACGAGCAAATCCATTGTGTAATGAATTGCAATTTGTCAGAATTTTTACAAATTCCTTTTATCAATATTTGTGCATATATATGGCATTGATCGAAGGGTTCTTCGTAAAAGCAGACCCTGGATGCAAAAAAAATTGAAAATTGCAGACGTCATTTGCATGTCTTACCCAGAGTTCCGTGCTGCATATGGGGAATGTAGAACATTAGCTCTGTGATGCAGTTCTTTGAATTGCCAGGATGTGTAAATGTCCTTTATTACATATTTCAAAGAGATCCAGTGAACCCTGGAAGTTAATTTCCAAGTATTTCTATATTTTTCCTATCCCCATGTTGGCGCTGTATTTGGTTCTGCCTGCTTTGTATTTGTTTATATATCAGCAAAATAGCAAGTGTTACTCTTTTATCTTTTAATTTGTTGTAGGAAAAAAAATCAATCCTTATTAATATAGCAATTCCGAAACCTCATAACGATCTGAAATGAAACGGTATAGAAACCTGCTTCTTTTCATCTGAATTTTAAAATGAAATACAATACACAGTGAAATGTTTGTTCCGCGCATGCGGCGCACCTCTCCGATTCTCTCATCGCACCAGTGACTCGGGTGACGCTGTTTGTCGTTTCTCATGCACTTTCTCGCTTGAATCTGTTTATTTTGGGTTTTTAAAAGCCCTGTCAAAAGGCTTATTTTTGGTTTACAAACTCCTCTTACAGGACACATGGCACAAAGCGCTGGTGACTGAGTAGTAGTGCACACTCATGCCAGTGTACGGTGGGGCTGGCATAGACACGGAGCCATGTGTGGGAGGCGTGGGCTGCAGGAATGTTCCTCTGCAAAGGGAGAGGTGATACATGTGTCTGAGTGTATCAGGGCGAGGAGTGATGTGAGAGCTGGTGTTTTTAGCTGTGTGTGTGGGAGGACACGCGTGACCCTCTTAAACATTTATTTAGAGTATGGAAAAACACGATTCTCTCCAGCGGAAAAAAATACCTTGATTCTCCATCGTGCGCTTTCCTTAAAGGTCGCCTGAGGGTCAACAGGTAGAGGGTCTCTGGGACCCTGGTCTAGAGCACAGTGGTGTCATCCCTATATTAGACATACAATTCAGGTATTATCAGATGGAGGAGGAGATCCTTCCTGTGACATGTTCTGGTAATCAAGACATCACTGGATAGCGTTACCTGCTAAGTGAGCCTCGTCGCGTTTCGCTGTAGGTATTAATGATCATAACTGTTTGCGAACAGGTAAAATGTCTCAGCGAGGAAAAACAAGTATGAGTGAAGGGTGTGAGGTGTTGTGTGCGGAGGCTGCGTGACCTGGGTGTGAGGTGTTGTGTGCGGAGGCTGTGTGACCTGGGTGTGAGGTGTTGTGTGTGGAGGCTGTGTGACCTGGGTGTGAGGTGTTGTGTGCGGAGGCTGCGTGACCTGGGTGTGAGGTGTTGTGTGTGGAGGCTGTGTGACCTGGGTGTGAGGTGTTGTATGACCTGGGTGTGAGGTGTTGTATGACCTGGGTGTGAGGTGTTGTATGACCTGGGTGTGAGGTGTTGTATGACCTGGGTGTGAGGTGTTGTATGACCTGGGTGTGAGGTTTTGTGACCTGGGTGTGAGGTGTTGTGTGTGGAGGCTGTGTGACCTGGGTGTGAGGTGTTGTGTGTGGAGGCTGTGTGACCTGGGTGTGAGGTGTTGTGTGTGGAGGCTGTGTGACCTGGGTGTGAGGTGTTGTGTGTGGAGGCTGCGTGACCTAGGTGTGAGGTGTTGTGTGTGGAGGCTGTGTGACCTGGGTGTGAGGTGTTGTGTGTGGAGGCTGTGTGACCTGGGTGTGAAGTGTTGTGTGCGTGGAGGCTGTGTGACCTGCGTGTGAGGTGTTGTGTGACCTGGGTGTGAGGTGTTGTGTGACCTGGGTGTGAGGTGTTGTGTGTGGAAACTGTGTGACCTGGGTGTGAGGTTTTGTGACCTGGGTGTGAGGCTGTGTGACCTGGGTGTGAGGTGTTGTGACCTGGGTGTGAGGCTGCGTGACCTGGGTGTGAGGTGTTGTGACCTGGGTGTGAGGTGTTGTGACCTGGGTGTGTGGAGCCGTTCTAGTCTCGAGTCAGTTTGCCGCGGCTGTGTTTATACACCAGGCTTGGAATAAAGCACCGTGATCTCTTAATGGTGAGAGTTAACACAGCGAGTGATCCCTGGTTCCGCAGCTCTACAATTTGGTAAATAGGAGGGCGCCTCGTTGTAACAGGATCCCCCCATTCAATTTATCGATATTGTGATGTAAATACACACATACATTCACATACACCTCTCACCCCGTATCTGTGCTGCATTATTGGGGGATTTCTTCTATTTGATTCTTGCCACTTCTGAACATTTATTCTCCACCCAGAAACAAACGCCCCAATCCCTTAGCGGCCTCTGTGACACAAATACCAAAAAGCCGGATATTTAGAGGTAGGCTTTCCAGCGGCGGCATTGGGAACGCATACCACTCTCAGCAGGCTCGTTTCCCCTGTGCCCTCCTTTCACTCAATGCCTTGGACTGTAAGCAGACACTACACTGGCGTCCACTTGGCAGAAGATTCGCTCCATATTTAGCTTCATGATTCACGTCGCAGACACGCAGGATCCCTCATTCCTCAGGCCTGCAGGAATCGAGCCTTACCACAGCCTCTCCTGACAGAGCCCTGTGAGCTGCAGCCTGCGCACGGTCACACAGGTCCAGGATCTATCTGACCAGTTGTCCTCAGGACACCCCGGCCCTGACCCCACGAGCACACAATACTAGCAACGACTTATCCCACCCTTTGGACAGTCATTTTAATGAGGTCTGTGCTTCGCTTCTAGAAGGGAGAGGTTTCAGAAATTGTCCTTAGATAAGTATTGTTAGTGCAATGATAGAGATCTGGTGACGGCATACTGCGGTATGCAGGACACACGCATTTCATTATAATCGCCTGGAGGAGGATTGAAATATTTTTGCATTAGTTCAATGTTTAGTGAATATAAACGACTTTAAAGTTTAAGAAGGTGTTAATGATTTCTGAAATCAGAATGATCAAAATGACTTTAGAATTTATTCCATTGCGATACACAGTAATATACGGGTGACAGTGGGCGGTGAGTTTGAAGCTTCAGTTGGGGGGCAGAGGGTAAGATTAATCTCCAATTTGGGGGGGTCCCTGGTGACAGGGTGGGGGTGGTGACTCTAGTCCTGATCTTTTAGAATCCCAGATATGTAACTTTAATAACATTTAAATAAAGGCCTGAGTCCATCAGACCGCTGGGTATGACATCACTGCTCTGTTAATCTGAAACAATGTGATGTCACAAGTCGAAGAAATCAAGCCGAGCTACATTGTGTGTTTTCAGCAGGTCTTGCTCAGTCAGAAAAATCTGTTGCACTGATTTGTGTCTCACCTTTCTGTCTGGTCTGCACGTGGGACGGTGTGCGTCTGCCGTGTGCCACACGTGGGACGGTGTGCGTCTGCCATGTGCCACACGTGGGACGGTGTGAGTCTGCCGTGTGCCACACGTGGGATGGTGTGCGTCTGCCGTGTGCCACACGTGGAATGGTGTGCGTCTGCCGTGTGCCACACGTGGGATGGTGTGCGTCTGCCGTGTGCCACACGTGGGACGGTGTGCGTCTCGCTGGAGGGAGCCGAGTCACAGGCCCAAGATTTACTCTGCAGTTTCAGCTCTTGGATGGACAGACGGATATTTTTGTCGAAGGTTTTGTTACACCGCTAGTAAACACAGTAACACACATCACTTCTGAAAATAATCCTCAAACTGGGCGTGACGTGTTCATCACCTAAACGTCTGGGGTAGATTTTTAGATTTTACTCACTTTGAATGAATTTGGTGAAGCAAAGCAAAGTGAGTGAAATGAAGTGAATTTGAAGCAAAGTGAAATTAATTTGAAGCTAAGCGAATTTGGTGAAGTGCTGCGAATTTGAAGAGAAGCGAATTTGGTGAATTTGGTGAAGTGATGTTTGCATCGCCAAATTCACTTCACCAAATTCTTTTCACCAAATTCACTTACGCTTCACTTCACTTTATTTCATCTCGCCAAATTCACTTCGCTTCAAATTCACGTCACCAAATCCACTTTATTGTCCTGTTCCATTTGATCCAGGAATGATGCTCCCATTTATATTGTGTTTTGGGGGGTTTGTGTTACAAGGTTTACTATTGGCTTCTCTGACAGATATCATTACTTTTACACGTTGTTATTTTTCACGTCTGGGGCCCCTGGTCCAGGGTTTGGCCCCAATTATGTATTTACAATCATCAAAGTTAACAAGCGCAGACATGACAGCGACTCATGACTGACAATGTGTCGAGCAGATCTGCTGAGCATGCTGCATGAATTACATATATATTAAAAAGGAGTAATGCCTGTAGAGCACAAAAACCCTAAAATATCCGCTACCAAACTGTATCACGAGTCACTCTCTATAAAAGGAATAATATTTGGTATTTACAGATTAAAACCCTGCGTTCTCTGCTTGAATTCAGTCATCGTGATGATCCCAGAGGCCAGAGTAGCTTTCATAACCGACAGTGTAAACATCATGACCGGGCAGCGTAACATGTGAATATTATATACATACTGGGCCGCATTTATAAATAGGCAAAGTAAGCATGTGCCTACAGGCGCCTAGCTCTGGGGAATATATATATTATATATTGTCTGTCCGGGGGAACGTTCCTTGTAGGAACGGAAACTTTGATACTCATTTATGGATGAATAAAGATTATTATTGGAATCCCAGAGTGCTGGCATATCTATAACACAATATATATAGATCTATAACACAATATATATATATATCCTATGGAAAATTTGTAAGAAGAAAAAAAGCAGCATCAAAAAAATTTAAATTGAAGTGTTAATAAAGTCATGGCTTGAGCTGCGGCCACGTTTTGGTTGTCCTGGGCCGAAATGGAACATCATTTTCCTTAGCTAGGGATAGAAATTAGGATCCGGGTTCGCTGACTGTTTGTGCATGGATTAGAAACATAGAAAAATGTCGGCAGATAAGAACCTTTCGGCCCATCTAGTCGCCCAATTACATGGATACTTTACCTGGATTTATCTTTTGTTTAGGATAGCCTTATGCCTATCCCATGCCTGCTTAAATTCAATTACTGTTTTGGCCTCTACCACTTCTACTGGAAGACTGTTCCATGTATCCACCACCCGCTCAGTAAAATAATGCTTCCTGATGTTACTTTTAAACCTTTGCCCCTCTAATCTAAGACTATGTCCTCTTGTTTTGCTACTTTGTTTCCTTTTAAATATACTCCCTTCCTCTACCTTGTGGATTCCCTTTACGTATTTAAATGTTTCTATCATATCTCCTCTGTCTCGTCTTTTTTCCAAGCTGTACATGTTAAGATCATTAAGCCTTTCCTGGTAACTTTTCTCCTTCAAGCCGTACACCATTTTAGTAGCCCTTCTCTGAACTCTCTCTAAGATGTCTATATCCTTCTGGAGATACGGTCTCCAGTACTGCACACAGTACTCCAAGTGAGGTCTCACCAGTGCTCTGTACAGTGGCATGAGCACTTCCCTTTTCCTACTGCTAATACAGGCTCTCCCTACACAACCAAGCATTCTGCCAGCATTTCCAAGCATTCTGCCAGCATTTCCTGCTGCTCTATTACATTGACTACTTACCCTTAGATCCTCTGAAATAATAACCCCTAAATCCCAACCCTCAGATGTATCAAATATTCTATATTCAGCCCTTGGGTTTTTACGTCCCAGGTGCATTATCTTGCACTTATTCACGTTAAAACTCAATTGCCACAGCTCCCACCATTTTTTTAGTTTACCTAAATCATTTGTCATTTGGCTGATCCCTCCAGGAACGTCAACCCTGTTGCAAATCTTTGTGTCATCAGCAAAAAGACATACTTTTCCATTAATACCTTCTGCAATATCACTAATAAAAATATTAAAGAGAATGGGTCCAAGTACTGACCCCTGAGGTACCCCACTGGTAACAAGACCTTGCGCCGAATAAACTCCATTTACCACAACCCTCTGTTGTCTGTCACTCAGCCACTGTTCTAATCCATTCAACAATATTGGAATCCAAGCTCAAAAATTGCAATTTATTGATAAGCCTTCTATGCGGAACAGTATCAAAAGCCTTACTGAAATCTAAATAAGCAATGTCTACTGCACCACCTGTGTCTATTATTTCTGTTACCCAATCAAAAAAATCAATAAGATTAGTTTGGCATGATCTCCCTGAGGTAAACCCATGTTGTTTCTGATCCTGTAATCTATGTGTTTTTAGATGTTCAACAATCCTTTCCTTTAACATGGTTTCCATTAATTTCCCCACTACTGACGTAAGACTAACTGGCCTATAGTTCCCCGATTCCTCCCTACTACCCTTCTTGTAAATGGGCACAACATTTGCTAATTTCCAGTCTTCTGGGACGACTCCCGTTAACAAGGATTGGTTAAATAAATCTGTTAACGGTTTTGCTATTACACCACTGAGCTCTTTTAATAATTTAGGGTGGATCCCATCAGGCCCCATTGACTTATTTGTCTTTACTTTAGACAGCTGCTGTAGAACCTCCTCCTCTGTAAACTGATATGTAAATGTCTCGCTAGTGTTTCCTCCTAACTGAGGTCCCTTTCCTTCCTTAGGGACCCTAACCCGAGCCCTAACATTCTGCTCCATTTTTGTCTCATTTTAAGGCAGCAAAAAAGCGCCTTCTTTTGATGCATGTTCAGCGAGAAACTGGTTTTCAAGTTAATCTGGCCATTATTATATAGTGAGAAACCAAAGGATGAGCAACACATTCTGTATCTGGCACAAAACACATTTCTAAATAAATCCTCTTTATTTTATTCCAATGTGGGTAAATATTATCAAATAATGTGCAATATTGTGCTATGTGATAACACACAAAAAACTGAAACCATAATCCTGTGTTTGTATAAATATTCCGTTTCCGGAGGCGACTTTCCTCCCACAAACGTCTCATTATAAAGTATGAATGTAAACAGAATGTTGTACACCGAGGCCCTTTCAGCTTCTGCTCCAGCTCATATATAAAGCAGTGATATGTGAAGCAGTGATATGTGAAGCAGTGATATGTGAAGCAGTGATATGTGAAGCCGTGATATGTGAAGCCGTGATATGTGAAGCAGTGATATGTGAAGCGGTGATATGTGAAGCGGTGATATGTGAAGCGGTGATATGTGAAGCGGTGATATGTGAAGCGGTGATATGTGAAGCAGTGATATGTGAAGCCGTGATATGTGAAGCGGTGATATGTGAAGCGGTGATATGTGAAGCGGTGATATGTGAAGCGGTGATATGTGAAGCGGTGATATGTGAAGCAGTGATATGCGAAGCCTTGATATGAGAAGCCGTGATATGCGAAGCCGTGATATGTGAAGCGGTGCTATGTGAAGCGGTGCTATGTGAAGCCGTGATATGCGAAGCCGTGATATGCGAAGCAGTGATATGCGAAGCCGTGATATGCGAAGCCGCGACATGCGAAGCCGCGACATGCGAAGCCGCGACATGTGAAGCAGTGATATGTGAAGCCGTGATATGTTGGTTATTGTGGCAGCGTTTCTGCCTTGTTCCAGTCTGTGAAAGAAAGTTGTATTTCCCATCTGGTTTTGTGCCCTCGGCAGGCGCCGCGCCAGAGTTTACATTTACTGAAAGTTGCTTTTGGAGCACTGCTATGGCAACTGTCACTGTGGAAAAAGAGGGGATTAATCCAATGACTCAGCCCAGAAATAGTTTGTAAAGATGGCAACACATCAGCCATAGCGCATCTGCTTTACATGGACACTCCTAGTGCCAGAACCACGCTTCCTGCATGTGCCAGACTGGACGGAGCCTTGTGTGCCCGTCTTTATCATTGCTTCATAACGTTACATGTATACAATCTCTCCATCCCACATTCAGCAGCATCTTCTGTAATCTCAGATTTGATCCAGCACACAATGGGTTATTATTCCCAGATTTACACACAATCCAATGCGAGTTACTTTGTATTTCCCTAACGTCTGTAACAATTCAATGTTCTTGATCCCAGGACCTACTGAAAACCAGAGGAATCGCAATGTGTCCTTCCTGCTAAAATCCTTTATAAATAAATAAAGTACAAATCATAATGTCATGTGACCCGGCAGCAGACGCCTCCAAGGAGTCCTATGAACTCCATGGAGGGGATGCTCACGTTGGCGCCTTAGCATCCTGGAGGCTAGCGGCCGCTACGGGGCAGACTGCTGGACTCCGCACCTGCTCCATAATCTACAGGCAAACCAGGGACGCTAGAGGGGGATTTGCAAGCTCAAATTTTTCCCCTTAGCGTCCCCGTTTTAGTTTAGGAGGACTGATAGAGCCAAACCGAATTCATCGAACTGTGAATTCATTTCCCCGTATGGAGCAATTTCAGAAAGCTGACACAATATTAGCAAATTGTCAGCAAAATACGGTGCCTATTCGGCGGCAGTGAAATACGGTGCCTGTTCGGCGGCAGTGAAATCCCCCATAGAGAAGCAATGGTTAATCTATTCACATTGAACAGCAGAGAAATGTCAGTGAATTGATGCCCTGATGTTCAGTGGTTTCATTCGACAGGTTTAATCAGACGAATCCCATAGGTTTCAATGTTAAAAATATTCCCGTTTCTATTTCTTTTTTATTCAACTGTTTATTCTTTTCATTTTCAGCAAAAAACTTATTTATTTATTAATTTTTTTTAGAAACAACCTTTTAAATTTTTTAGATAAAATTTTTGATTCCTAATTTTTATTAAATCGTTTTTTTTTATTCTGTAACAGGAATTTTTATAACTTTTTAAAGGACCTTTTTATTATCTAGACACATTGTGATGGATTTTTATTGGTTTAAACACCTTTTAGAAGAATAGCAGAGCTCTCTGGGGATTTTCTGCAGTTCGGCGGTCACTTCAGTGATATTCAGAGACTCCATCTTCGGCGCACTTTATTGACCCTGCGGTGAATAGGTGAATTTGCCACGGGGTCGGCGAAATGGAATCGTCAAAGTGCACGTACCTAGAAAGCACCGAAATCTCACTGAAATGTCCACATTCCTGTGTCCCAGATCAGTAACGAGCTGCTGGAAACGTCTTGTTTCCTGCCACCGTTCACACTCATTGTTTTGTGCCCGACGCCCGCGCATGACGGCACACCCCATTGTTCCATGTTTTATTGTTAGTTACTAATTGCAAGAGCAGATTTCGTGTTCTAGAATCCAGACATTTAACTCACAAAGGTCCAGAGACCTGCAACAATTAGAAACGTACCGTGAAGTGCCTCCAGCTCATAGTGTAACGGGTCGTGCGATTCCTGCTCTACATGAGACGCAGCGAGGATTTCCGCTGAAAACTAGAGAACCACCAGCTGTACCATTCACTCGCATTGATTAATGCCAGGCTGGGGGCCGGGTGATGCCGAGCACGATAGTAATTTGGCATTAACACCTTCCTCAGACTCCGAATATCAAGAGGGTTTCACTAGCACTTTCCACCTTCACGTTTCTCCACGTTCCTCTGGATATTGAAGGATACGCGTTGATAAATTCTGTATTTGCTGAATTCCGTCACTCTATTATCTTGTAACTCTGCGCTGAATGAATGGTGCCGAGTATACAAACAGAGGCATTAACTTAACAACTGATATTCAGGTCATTCACGATCGTTCAATACAATTTCTAGGTCTACATGAGGCCAGTGGCGTAGCGAGGGGCACTTGCCCCCGGTCGCCTTTCGGGGGGTGCCATTGCCCCCCCTTGAGAAAATAGCCTCCGCCGGCCGGTTTTCTCCCTACGAGGCAAGCGGCTGCCGGCATGCAGCTTTGCCGCTCGCCTGGGAACCACCTGAGCAGCACACGCGATCGTGGAGTTCACGTGAACTCTGCGATCTCGTGCATTGGTCAGGTGGTTCCTAGGCAAGCGACCAAGCTGCATGCCGGTGGCCGCTCACCTCGTAGGGAGACAAACAGCCGGCGGTTACTAATCGGAGGGGCCTGGCCCTGGCAGAGGAGCCTGAGGTGAGAGCTGGGGGCAAATATATCCATGAGAGCTGGGGGCAATATATCCATGTGAACTGGGGGCAAATATACCCATGTGAGCTGGGGCAATATATATCCATGAGAGCTGGGGGCAATATATCCATGTGTGAGCTGGGGGAAAATATATCCATGTGAGCAGGGGCAAATATTTCCATGTGTGAGCTGGGGGCAATATAGCCATGTGTGAGCTGGGGGCAATATATCCATGTGAGCTGGGGCAAATATATCCATGTGTGAACAAGGGGCAAATATATCCATGTGTGAGCTGGGGGCAAATATATCCATGTGAGCTGGGGCAAATATATCCATGTGTGAGCTGGGGGCAAATATATCCATGTGTGAGCTGGGGGCAATATAGCCATGTGTGAGCTGGGGGCAATATATCCATGTGAGCTGGGGCAAATATATCCATGTGTGAGCTTGGGGCAAATATATCCATGTGTGAGCTGGGGGCAAATATATCCATGTGTGAGCTTGGGGCAATATTTCCATGTGAGCTGGGGCAAATATATCCATGTGTGAGCTGGGGCAATATATCCATGTGTGAGCTAGGGCCAATATATCCATGTGTGAGCTAGGGCAAATATATCATGTGTGAGCTGGGGCAAATATATCCATGTGAGCTGGGGGCAAATATATCCATGTGTGAGCTGAGGCAAATATAACATGTGAGCTGGAGGCAAATATATCCATGTGAGCTGGGGCAAATATATTACATGTGAGCTGGGGGCAAATATATTACATGTGAGCTGGGGGGGTACCCTGGGCCCATGGTACGGAAAGGGTTCGCAGGGCTGCACAGATGGGGTGCCACTTGTGTCCTGCCAGCATGGAAAGGGTGCAGTGGGCAGTCCACACCTGGGTGATGTGTGATACGCTCATACACACCGCACATTACTGTATCACAGAGCTCCACAGCAATAAAACGCATAGAAATGTGCAGTGTGTATGAGCGTATCACAGAGCTATACAGCAATAAAACACACAGAAAACCAAATCTCCTGCAGCTGGAGGCAGAGCTGCACAGCAATAAAACTCACAGTAACGTGTGGTGTGTATGAGTGTGACTTTTATAGTTGTGGAGCTCAAAGAAATGAACAGTGTGTATGAGAGTTTTATTGCTGTGCAGATCTCTGATATGCTCATACACACCGCACATTGCTGTGCGTTTTATTGCTGTGGAGCTCTGATACGCTCATACACACCGCACATTGCCGTGAGTTTTATTGCTGTGGAGCTCTGTGATACGCTCATTCACATGAACTCCGCAATCTCGTGCGTTGGTCAGGTGCTTCCCAGGCGAGCGACCAAGCTGCATGCCGGTTGCCGCTTGCCTCGTAGGGAGAAAAACGGCCGGCGGTTACTAATCGGAGGGGCCTGGCCCTGGCAGCAGAGGAGCTTGAGGTGAGAGCTGGGGGCAAATATATCCATGTGAGCTGGGGCAAATATATCCATGTGTGAGCTGGTGGCAATATATCCATGTGTGAGCTGGGGGCAATATATCCATGTGAGCTGGGGCAATATATATCCATGAGAGCTGGGGGCAATATATATCCATGTGTGAGCTGGGGGCAATATATATCCATGTGTGAGCTGGGGGCAATATATAGCCATGTGTGAGCTGGGGGCAATATATATCCATGTGTGAGCTGGGGGCAATATATCCATGTGTGAGCTGGGGGCAATATATATCCATGTGTGAGCTGGGGGCAATATATCCATGTGTGAGCTGGGGGCAAATATATCCATGTGTGAGCTGAGGGAAAATATATCCATGTGTGAGCTGGGGGCAAATATATCCATGTGAGCTGGGGCAAATATATCCATGTGTGAGCTGGGGGCAAATATATCCATGTGTGAGCTGGGGGCAATATAGCCATGTGTGAGCTGGGGGCAATATATCCATGTGAGCTGGGGCAAATATATCCATGTGTGAGCTTCGGGCAAATATATCCATGTGTGAGCTGGGGGCAAATATATCCATGTGAGCTGGGGCAAATATATCCATGTGTGAGCTGGGGGCAAATATATCCATGTGTGAGCTGGGGGCAAATATATCCATGTGTGAACTGGGGGCAAATATATCCATGTGTGAACTGGGGGCAAATATATCCATGTGTGAGCTTGGGGCAATATATCCATGTGAGCTGGGGCAAATATATCCATGTGTGAGCTGGGGCAATATATCCATGTGTGAGCTAGGGCAAATATATCATGTGTGAGCTGGGGCAAATATATCCATGTGAGCTGGGGGCAAATATATCCATGTGTGAGCTGAGGCAAATATAACATGTGAGCTGGAGGCAAATATATCCATGTGAGCTGGGGGCAAATATATTACATGTGAGCTGGTGGCAAATATATTACATGTGAGCTGGGGGGGGTACCCTGGGCCCATGGTACGGAAAGGGTTCGCAGGGCTGCACAGATGGGGTGCCACTTGTGTCCTGCCAGCATGGAAAGGGTGCAGTGGGCAGTCTACACCTGGGTGATGTGTGATACGCTCATACACACCGCACATTACTGTATCACAGAGCTCCACAGCAATAAAACGCATAGAAATGTGCAGTGTGTATGAGCGTATCACAGAGCTATACAGCAATAAAACTCACAGAAAACCAAATCTCCCGCAGCTGGAGGCAGAGCTGCACAGAAATAAAACTCACAGTAACGTGCGGTGTGTATGAGTGTGACTTTTATAGTTGTGGAGCTCAAAGAAATGAACAGTGTGTATGAGAGTTTTATTGCTGTGCAGATCTCTGATATGCTCATACACACCGCACATTGCTGTGCGTTTTATTGCTGTGGAGCTCTGATACGCTCATACAGACCGCACATTGCCGTGAGTTTTATTGCTGTGGAGCTCTGTGATACGCTCATTCAAGTGAACTCCGCGATCTCGTGCGTTGGTCAGGTGGTTCCCAGGCGAGCGACCAAGCTGCATGCCGGTGGCCGCTCGCCTCGTATGGAGAAAAACGTCCGGTGGTTACTAATCGGAGGGGCCTGGCCCTGGCAGCAGAGGAGCCTGAGGTGAGAGCTGGGCAAATATATCCATGTGAGCTGGGGGCAAATATATCCATGTGAGCTGGGGCAAATATATCCATGTGTGAGCTGGGGGCAATATATCCATGTGAGCTGGGGCAAATATACCCATGTGAGCTGGGGCAATATAGATCCATGAGAGCTGGGGGCAATATATCCATGTGTGAGCTGGGGGCAATATATATCCATGTGTGAGCTGGGGGCAATATATATCCATGTGTGAGCTGGGGGCAATATAGCCATGTGAGCTGGGGCAAATATATCCATCTGTGAGCTGGGGCAAATTTATCCATGTGATCTGGGGCAAATATATCCATGTGTGAGCTGGGCGCAAATATATCCATGTGAGCTGGGGGCAATATATCCATGTGTGAGCTGGGGCAAATATATCCATGTGTGAGCTAGGGCAAATATATCCATGTGTGAGCTGGGGCAAATATATCCATGTGTGAGCTGGGGGCAAATATATCCATGTGTGAGCTGGGGGCAAATATATCCATGATAGCTGGGGGCAAATATATTACATGTGAGCTGGGGGCAAATATATTACATGTGAGCTGGGGGGTACCCAGGGCCCATGTTACGGAAAGGGTTCGCAGGGCTGCACAGATGGGGTGCCACGTGTGTCCTGCCAGCATGGAAAGGGTGCAGTGGGCAGTCTACACCTGGGTGATGTGTGATACGCTCATACACACCGCACATTACTGTATCACAGAGCTCCACAGCAATAAAACGCATAGAAATGTGCAGTGTGTATGAGCGTATCACAGAGCTATACAGCAATAAAACTAACAGAAAACCAAATCTCCCGCAGCTGGAGGCAGAGCTGCACAGCAATAAAACTCACAGTAACGTGCGGTGTGTATGAGTGTGACTTTTATAGTTGTGGAGCTCAAAGAAATGAACAGTGTGTATGAGAGTTTTATTGCTGTGCAGATCTCTGATATGCTCATACACACCGCACATTGCTGTGCGTTTTATTGCTGTGGAGCTCTGTGATACGCTCATACACACCATACGCAGCCAATGAGGCAAGCGGCACGTTGGCTAGTACGCCCTACCAGCGATAAGCCCCTCCCACTTGGTAAAACCTGCCCGTCAGTAAGAGGTTAATGACGGTCTCCTGTTAACCTGTTTTATGTGTTGCACCTTTCCAATTGTTATTGGAAAAATTAGTTATTATATTTTGGGGGGGAATTTAAATATTTAAAAAATGTGTATGCTTTAGTGATTATTTTTGATAGGGGGGTCACTAATGAAAGACTTGCCCCCGTGCGCCACATGATCTCGCTACGCCTCTGCATGAGGCACTCTGAAGACTGGAAATTAGCAAATGTTGTGCCCATTCACAAGAAGGGTAGTAGGGAGGAATCGGGGAACTATAGGCCAGTTAGTCTTACGTCAGTAGTGGGGAAATTAATGGAAACCATGTTAAAGGAAAGGATTGTTGAACATCTAAAAACACATAGATTACAGGATCAGAAACAACATGGGTTTACCTCAGGGAGATCATGCCAAACTAATCTTATTGACTTTTTTGATTGGGTAACAAAAATAATAGACACAGGTGGTGCAGTAGACATTGCTTATTTAGATTTCAGTAAGGCTTTTGATACTGTTCCGCATAGAAGCTTATCAATAAATTGCAATCTTTGAGCTTGGATTCCAATATTGTTGAATGGATTAGGCAGTGGCTGAGTGACAGACAACAGAGGGTTGTGGTAAATGGAGTTTATTCGGCGCAAGGTCTTGTTACCAGTGGGGTACCTCAGGGGTCAGTACTTGGACCCATTCTCTTTAATATTTTTATTAGTGATATTGCAGAAGGTATTAATGGAAAAGTATGTCTTTTTGCTGATGACACAAAGATTTGCAACAGGGTTGACGTTCCTGGAGGGATCAGCCAAATGACAAATGATTTAGGTAAACTAAAAAAATGGTGGGAGCTGCGGCAATTGAGTTTTAATGTGGATAAGTGCAAGATAATGCACCTGGGACGTAAAAACCCAAGGTCTGAATATAGAATATTTGATACATCTGAGGAAAGGGATTTAGGGGTTATTATTGCAGAGGATCTAAGGGTAATAGAGCAGCAGGAAATGCTGGCAGAATGCTTGGAAATGCTGGCAGAATACTTGGTTGTGTAGGGAGAGCCTGTATTAGCAGTAGGAAAAGGGAAGTGCTCATGCCACTGTACAGAGCACTGGTGAGACCTCACTTGGAGTACTGTGTGCAGTACTGGAGACCGTATCTCCAGAAGGATATAGACACCTTAGAGAGAGTTCAGAGAAGGGCTACTAAAATGGTGTACGGCTTGAAGGAGAAAAGTTACCAGGAAAGGCTTAATGATCTTAACATGTACAGCTTGGAAAAAAGACGAGACAGAGGAGATATGATAGAAACATTTAAATACGTAAAGGGAATCCACAAGGTAGAGGAAGGGAGTATATTTAAAAGGAAACAAAATAACAAAACAAGAGGACATAGTCTTAGATTAGAGGGGCAAAGGTTTAAAAGTAACATCAGGAAGCATTATTTTACTGAGAGGGTGGTGGATACATGGAACAGTCTTCCAGTAGAAGTGGTAGAGGACAAAACAGTAATTGAATTTAAGCAGGCATGGGATAGGCATAAGGCTATCCTAAACAAAAGATAAATCCAGGTAAAGTATCCATGTAATTGGGCGACTAGATGGGCCGAAAGGTTCTTATCTGCCGACATTTTCTATGTTTCTATGTTTCTGTCCACTTAAATTGAAGTAACTATGGTGTCCAGAGATTGTCTTTCATTCACCACTGTCCCTGACCGTTGCTTCAAACCAAATGCCTTGCCTTACGCTTGAAGGTGTCATACAGAGCCGTTATTACAGCAATGTACACAACACTATACACAAACTATCAGAGCCGGTATTACAGCTCATGCACAAAGTATACAAAGTATCAGAGCCGGGATTACAGCTCCTGCACAAAGTATCAGAGCAGTATTACAGCTCCTGCACAAAGTATACAAAGTATCAGAGCCGGGATTACAGCTCCTGCACAAAGTATCAGAGCCAGTATTACAGCTCCTGCAGAAAGTATACAAAATATCAGAGCTGGTATTACAGCTCCTGCACAAAGTATTCAAAGTATCAGAGACAGTATTACAGCTCCTGCACAAAGTATCAGAGACGGTATTACAGCTCCTGCACTATGTTTCAGAGCCGGTATTACAGCTCCTGCAGAAAGTATACAAAGGATCAGAGCCGGTATTACAGCTCCTGCAGAAAGTATACAAAGTATCAGAGACGTTTTACAGCTCATGCACAAAGTATCAGAGACGTATTACAGCTCATGCACTAAGTATCAGAGCCGGTATTATAGCTCCTGCACAAAGTATACAAAGTATCAGAGCCAGTATTACAGCTCTTGCAGAAAGTATACAAAGTGTCAGAGACGGTATTACAGCTCCTGCAGAAAGTATACAAAGTATCAGAGATGGTATTACAGCTCCTGCACAAAGTATACAAAGTATCAGAGCCAGTATTACAGCTCCTGCAGAAAGTATACAAAGTATCAGAGACGGTATTACAGCTCCTGCAGAAAGTACACAAAATTTCAGAGCTGGTATTACAGCTTCTGCACAAAGTATACAAAGTATCAGAGACGGTATTACAGCTCCTGCACAAAGTATACAAAGTATCAGAGCTGGTATTACAGCTTCTGCACAAAGTATACAAAGTATCAGAGACGGTATTACAGCTTCTGCACAAAGTATACAAAGTATCAGAGCTGGTATTACAGCTTCTGCACAAAGTATACAAAGTGTCAGAGACGGTATTACAGCTCCTGCAGAAAGTATACAAAGTATCAGAGATGGTATTACAGCTCCTGCACAAAGTATACAAAGTATCAGAGCCAGTATTACAGCTCCTGCAGAAAGTATACAAAGTATCAGAGACGGTATTACAGCTCCTGCAGAAAGTACACAAAATTTCAGAGCCGGTATTACAGCTTCTGCACAAAGTATACAAAGTATCAGAGACGTATTACAGCTCATGCACAAAGTATCAGAGACGTATTACAGCTCCTGTACAAAGTATCAGAGACGGTATTACAGCTCCTGCACTATGTATCAGAGCCAGTATTACAGCTCCTGTAGAAAGTATTCAAAGGATCAGAGCCGGTATTACAGCTCCTGTAGAAAGTATTCAAAGGATCAGAGCCGGTATTACAGCTCCTGCAGAAAGTATACAAAGTATCAGAGCCAGTATTACAGCTCCTGCAGAAAGTATACAAAGTATCAGAGCCGGTATTACAGCTCCTGCAGAAAGTATACAAAGTATCAGAGCCAGTATTACAGCTCCTGCAGAAAGTATACAAAGTATCAGAGACGGTATTACAGCTCCTGCACTAAGTATCAGAGCCGGTATTACAGCTCCTGCAGAAAGTATACAAAGTATCAGAGCTGGTATTACAGCTCCGGCAGAAAATATTCAATGGATCAGAGCCGGTATTACAGCTCCTGCAGAAAGTATACAAAATATCAGAGACGGTATTACAGCTCCTGCACAAAGTATCAGAGACGGTATTACAGCTCCTGCACTAAGTATCAGAGACGGTATTACAGCTCCTGCACTAAGTATCAGAGCCGGTATTACAGCTCCTGCAGAAAGTATACAAAGTATCAGAGCTGGTATTACAGCTCCTGCACTAAGTATCAGAGCCGGTATTACAGCTCCTGCAGAAAGTATACAAAGTATCAGAGCTGGTATTACAGCTCCTGCAGAAAGTATTCAAAGGATCAGAGCCGGTATTACAGCTTCTGCAGAAAGTATACAAAATATCAGAGACGGTATTACAGCTCCTGCACAAAGTATCAGAGACGGTATTACAGCTCCTGCACTAAGTATCAGAGACGGTATTACAGCTCCTGCACTAAGTATCAGAGCCGGTATTACAGCTCCTGCAGAAAGTATACAAAGTATCAGAGCTGGTATTACAGCTCCTGCAGAAAGTATTCAAAGGATCAGAGCCGGTATTACAGCTCCTGCAGAAAGTATACAAAGTATCAGAGACGTATTACAGCTCCTGCACAAAGTATCAGAGCCGGTATTACAGCTCCTGCAGAAAGTATACAAAGTATCAGAGATGGTATTACAGCTCCTGCACAAAATATACAAAGTAACAGAGCCAGTATTACAGCTCCTACAGAAAGTATACAAAGTATCAGAGACGTATTACAGCTCCTGCACAAAGTATACAAAGTATCAGAGCCAGTATTACAGCTCCTGCACAAAGTATACAAAGTATCAGAGCCAGTATTACAGCTCCTGCACAAAGTATCAGAGCCGGTGTTACAGCTCCTGCACAAAGTATCAGAGCCAGTATTACAGCTCCTGCACAAAGTATCAGAGCCGGTGTTACAGCTCCTGCACAAAGTATCAGAGCCAGTATTACAGCTCCTGCACTAAGTATCAGAGTCGGTATTACAGCTCCTGCAGAAAGTATACAAAGTATCAGAGCTGGTATTACAGCTCCTGCACAAAGTATCAGAGCTGGTATTACAGCTCCTGCACAAAGTATCAGAGCTGGTATTACAGCTCCTGCACAAAGTATACAAAGTGTCAGAGCTGGTATTACAGCTCCTGCACCAAGTATTAGAGCCGGTGTTACAGCTCCTGCACAAAGTATCAGAGCCGGTATTACAGCTCCTGCAGAAAGTATAGAAAGTATCAGAGATGGTATTACAGCTCCTGCACAAAATATACAAAGTAACAGAGCCAGTATTACAGCTCCTACAGAAAGTATACAAAGTATCAGAGACGTATTACAGCTCCTGCACAAAGTATACAAAGTATCAGAGCCAGTATTACAGCTCCTGCACAAAGTATACAAAGTATCAGAGCCAGTATTACAGCTCCTGCACAAAGTATCAGAGCCGGTGTTACAGCTCCTGCACAAAGTATCAGAGCCAGTATTACAGCTCCTGCACAAAGTATCAGAGCCGGTGTTACAGCTCCTGCACAAAGTATCAGAGCCAGTATTACAGCTCCTGCACTAAGTATCAGAGTCGGTATTACAGCTCCTGCAGAAAGTATACAAAGTATCAGAGCTGGTATTACAGCTCCTGCACAAAGTATCAGAGCCAGTATTACAGCTCCTGCACTAAGTATACAAAATATCAGAGCCGGTATTACAGCTCCTGCACAAAGTATCAGAGTGCTGCGTTTTCTGTTGTCATTATGATTTCTAAAGAGTAAACACACTGATTGATAATAAATGGCTTCAAACAAAACACTAACCATGAGTGAAAGAAATGTTACTGTATACTGTGTTATCATTCATATTCTCTGAGTAATGGACGAGAAATCACAAATTCTGCCGGCAGCGGATGCAAACTGAGCAGCACAACTGGATATGTTCTACCACGTGCTCTGTTTGCGTGTGTATGTGTATATATTCCACCACAATTTGTGTTTGCGTGTGTATGTGTGTATGTTCCACCACGTGCTGTGTTTGCGTGTGTATGTGTGTATGTTCCACCACTTGCTCTGTTTGCGTGTGTATGTGTATATGTAGAGGGTACGTCCATTTATCCTGGATATTCGCCATGAAACAGCATGGACATTTCACCTACAAACACTCACAGCGCCGACTGAGAAACGGCTTCCCATTCCATTCTGTTCCGTCCCATTCTGTCCCGTCCTGTTCTGTCCCGACCCCCCCGTCCCATTCTGTCCCGTCCCGTTCTGTCCCGTCCCGTTCTGTCCCATCCCATTCCGTTCCGTCCCATTCTGTCCTGACCCCCCCGTCCCATTCCGTTCCGTCCCATTCTGTCCCGACCCCCCCGTCCCATTCCGTTCCGTCCCATTCTGTCCCGTCCCGTCCCATTCTGTCCCGTCCCATCCTGTCCCAGGACCCGACATTTCTCATATTCTGCTTTTGGGAAGAAACACTATTCGTGCGCTGGAGGCTTCGTGTGAGCGAGGAATGTATAAAACATACAGGGCTGTGGAGACGAGCCAGGCTCAGGCCTGGGAATAACCCGGTGCTGCCACAAATAGCACGGCTTGTGCTTATTTACTCCACTCGCTATGCTTTGAGGCCGGGGTTGGCAGTAAATCCAGCCTCCCATTCACCAGCTGCCATCTTTAGAAATCCTGGTGTGATATTAATGGTCTGTAAACACGAAGCCCAAAAGCCGCCTGCTGGAGCGTAAGCTCTTCTGAGCAAATAGCTCTTTAACAGTAAATACATGGAGCTGATGGAAACATGTGTCCCTGAAATAAGAGCTGCTGTGACTCCCTAAACCTGGTGCTTTATCACCATGTTATGTGCAACGATTCATGAACAGACTGTGGCGTAGTACACAACCGTAAAAGCCGGCAACATATAGTCACGTATTACGATGTATTAATGCACAGAATGAAAATATAATTTGACCTCATTATAAAGCATGTGGTAGGGGTTTGTAAAGCAGGGCTGAATAAATCCAGTCTGGTAATATCAGCCTTTTAGCAACTGAAACTATTTACCTAGTACTTTAATAATCTCCGCTTTCTGTTCCTTGTTCACAGCAGGAGGAGGGAGATCCTACCTCAGGTATTGGGGAGGATTAGGAGGGGGTGAGATCGCCTTACAGAAGGATAGAGGAAGAGAGATATCATCAGAAAACACACTTTGCAGGTTATTAAAATGAACATCGCATGTTTTAGCAGAAATGTCCAGAGAATCAGGATTCTGGACATACTTGAAAATGAGAGAAATCTCAATGTATCCTTCCTGGGAAAATACTTTATAAATACATAAACAAATAGAAAACATTTAGGAAACATAGAAACATAGAAAAATGTCGGCAGATAAGAACCTTTCGGCCCATCTAGTCGCCCAATTACATGGATACTTAACCTGGATTTATCTTTTGTTTAGGATAGCCTTATGCCTATCCCATGCTTGCTTAAATTCAATTACTGTTTTGGCCTCTACCACTTCTACTGGAAGACTGTTCCATGTATCCACCACCCTCTCAGTAAAATAATCCTTCCTGATGTTACTTTTAAACCTTTGCCCCTCTAATCTAAGACTATGTCCTCTTGTTTTGCTACTTTGTTTCCTTTTAAATATACTCCCTTCCTCTGCCTTGTGGATTCCCTTTACGTATTTAAATGTTTCTATCATATCTCCTCTGTCTCGTCTTTTTTCAAGCTGTACATGTTAAGATCATTAAGCCTTCCTGGTAACTTTTCTCCTTCAAGCCGTACACCATTTTAGTAGCCCTTCTCTGAACTCTCTCTAAGGTGTCTATATCCTTCTGGAGATACGGTCTCCAGTACTGCACACAGTACTCCAAGTGAGGTCTCACCAGTGCTCTGTACAGTGGCATGAGCACTTCCCTTTTCCTACTGCTAATACAGGCTCTCACTACACAACCAAGCATTCTGCCAGCATTTCCAAGCATTCTGCCAGCATTTCCTGCTGCTCTATATTACCCTTAGATCCACTGAAATAATAACCCCTAAATCCCAACCCTCAGATGTATCAAATATTCTATAGTCAGCCCTTGGGTTTTTGGCTGAGTGGATACAGTCAGTAAGTGACACCTACAGGGTTTTTCAGAGAGGACTGAAATGTCACCGATATTTCTCGCATTCGCTGAACTTCTGCGAGTTCAATCGTGAATTCAAAATCCAAAAAACCATCGCAAAATCGCCGATTGGAAACGGAAAACTGCGTAAATCACTGAAACAATCTGAAAAAATGCTGAATGCATCCGACGATCTACCGTACAGACCCCAAATCGATCTGAAAAAAGCCGCCGACCTGCCGAACAAGGGAAAAGAGTGCAACTTTTAGGTGTTTTTAAAAAAAATAGAAATCATACAGAGGGTCCTATGAATAATACTAAAAAGGTCTATTACAGAAAAAAATGCCATTTAAAAAAAATGTTGGATTTTTTTTCCCCGAAAAGTCCAAAATCCTAAAAAATGAATAAAGAGACTTTTTGCTGCAGATTAAAATAATAAACGGTTTATCAGATATTGAATTAAAACAGGAATATTTTTAACATTGAAACCTATGAGATTCTCCTGATTAAACCTGCCGAATGAAACCACTGAACATCAGGGCATTTCACTGACATTTCTCTGCTGTTCAATGGGAATAGATTAACCATTGCTTCTCTATGGGGGATTTTACTGGCGCCGAACAGGCACCATATTTCACTGCCACTGAACGGCACCGTATTTCACTGCTGCTGAACAGGCACCGGATTGGCCGTGTCCGGCACTGTCGCACGCTGATATTCCTGTGTATATCGCACACATTGGCCGTGTCCAGCTCCGTCTCACGCTGATATTCCTGTGTATATCGCACACATTGGCCGTGTCCGGCTCGGTCGCACGCTGATATTCCTGTGTATATCGCACACATTGGCCGTGTCCGGTACTGTCGCACGCTGATATTCCTGTGTATATCGCACACATTGGCCGTGTCCGGCTCGGTCGCACGCTGATATTCCTGTGTATATCGCACACATTGGCCGTGTCCGGCTCGGTCGCACGCTGATATTCCTGTGTATATCGCACACATTGGCCGTGTCCAGCTCCGTCTCACGCTGATATTCCTGTGTGTATCGCACACATTGGCCGTGTCTGGCTCGGTCGCACGCTGATATTCCTGTGTATATCGCACACATTGGCCGTGTCCGGCTCCGTCTCACGCTGATATTCCTGTGTATATCGCACACATTGGCCGTGTCTGGCTCGGTCGCACGCTGATATTCCTGTGTATATCTCACACATTGGCCGTGTCCGGCTCGGTCGCACGCTGATATTCCTGTGTATGTATCGCACACATTGGCCGTGTCTGGCTCCGGTCGCACGCTGATATTCCTGTGTATATCGCACACATTGGCCGTGTCCGGCTCCGTCTCACGCTGATATTCCTGTGTATATCTCACACATTGGCCGTGTCCGGCTCGGTCGCACTGATATTCCTGTGTATATCGCACACATTGGCCGTGTCCGGCTCGGTCGCACGCTGATATTCCTGTGTATATCGCACACATTGGCCGTGTCCGGCTCCGTCTCACGCTGATATTCCTGTGTATATCGCACACATTGGCCGTGTCCGGCTCGGTCGCACGCTGATATTCCTGTGTATATCGCACACATTGGCCGTGTCCGGCTCCGTCTCACGCTGATATTCCTGTGTATATCGCACACATTGGCCGTGTCCGGCTCGGTCGCACGCTGATATTCCTGTGTATATCTCACACATTGGCCGTGTCCGGCTCCGTCTCACGCTGATATTCCTGTGTATATCGCACACATTGGCCGTGTCCGGCTCGGTCGCACGCTGATATTCCTGTGTATATCGCACACATTGGCCGTGTCCGCTCCGTCTCACGCTGAATATTCCTGTGTATATCGCACACATTGGCCGTGTCCGGCTCGGTCGCACGCTGATATTCCTGTGTATATCGCACACATTGGCCGTGTCCGGCTCGGTCGCACGCTGATATTCCTGTGTATATCGCACACATTGGCCGTGTCCGGCTCCGTCTCACGCTGATATTCCTGTGTATATCGCACACATTGGCCGTGTCCGGCTCCGTCTCACGCTGATATTCCTGTGTATTTTGTGTAGATTTCACACATTGTCTGGACATGCATTGATCAGTGTGTTTGGCCTTTGAGGCTGGTCTCCTCAGTGACACATTTGGCCGGTTTGACGGGCACACACAGCTGTACCAGGGGACGCTCGCGAATCTCCAACCATTAAACGCTCCAAACAAAGGGTTGCTATGGCAGCAGAATTTGCAGCATCTTGAAGACGAGCTCAGGACACGCAACTGCAGCGCGGTTTGTGTGTTGGTTCTGTTAGACTGTATGGGGGTCATTCACTAAACACCGTGCTGTCATTGTAAGAGCGCTGCCTCAGCACCAGTGATCTGCGGTGATTTGGCGGTTTAGCGCGTTGGCCGCCATACTTTTCACTGTGGTTTCGTGACTTCGTGACTTTGTATAGCACCTGGCGTAGGGATCAATGGGTTTTGCGCCAGTGTTTCCACCGTAGTTGCTGCCGCATAACCTGCCTAAAATGTCTGCGTTGTTTCCAGCAGTATTTCAGGTGACATTATTGTTGTCTCTGTAGTTTGAACGTGTTGTCGGTGAAGATCCTCAATTTAAAAGTAAACAGATTGTGCTTTAACACAAGAATAACACGGTTAACGGTGTCTGAATTCCCACATCCAGGACTTTCATTGTAGCTAGAAAAAACTGTGCTTAGTGAATGACCCCCTATGCGAGTGCAAATTGTTTGGGCTTAGCTTGTTTTGTGTTTAACCCCTTTTTGCCCAGTGTTCCACTATTGGAACAGAATAACACAAAGGGGAAAAATAACTCGTGCAAAAACCTGTTTTTAATGGTCGTTAGTGCATCCCATCCTCTGTGAGATTACCTGGCGTCGCGCAGCGTATGAGCTGTGATTAGCTGGCGTCGCGCAGCGTATGAGCTGTGATTACCTGGCGTCACGCAGTGTATGAGCTGTGATTACCTGGCGTCGCGCAGCGTGTGAGCTGTGATTACCTGGCGTCGCGCAGCGTATGAGCTGTGATTACCTGGCGTCGCGCAGCGTATGAGCTGTGATTACCTGGCGTCGCGCAGCGTATGAGCTGTGATTACCTGGCGTCGCGCAGCGTATGAGCTGTGATTACCTGGTGTCGCGCAGCGTATGAGCTGTGATTACCTGGTGTCGCGCAGCGTATGAGCTGTGATTACCTGGCGTCGCGCAGCGTATGAGCTGTGATTACCTGGCGTCACGCAGCGTATGAGCTGTGATTACCTGGCGTCGCGCAGTGTATGAGCTGTGATTACCTGGCGTCACGCAGCGTATGAGCTGTGATTACCTGGCGTCGCGCAGCGTATGAGCTGTGATTACCTGGCGTCGCGCAGCGTATGAGCTGTGATTACCTGGCGTCGCGCAGCGTGTGAGCTGTGATTACCTGGCGTCGCGCAGCGTATGAGCTGTGATTACCTGGCGTCACGCAGCGTATGAGCTGTGATTACCTGGCGTCGCGCAGCGTATGAGCTGTGATTACCTGGCGTCGCGCAGCGTATGAGCTGTGATTACCTGGCGTCGCGCAGTGTATGAGCTGTGATTACCTGGCGTCGCGCAGCGTATGAGCTGTGATTACCTGGCGTCACGCAGCGTATGAGCTGTGATTACCTGGCGTCGCGCAGTGTATGAGCTGTGATTACCTGGCGTCACGCAGCGTATGAGCTGTGATTACCTGGCGTCGCGCAGCGTATGAGCTGTGATTACCTGGCGTCGCGCAGCGTGTGAGCTGTGATTACCTGGCGTCGCGCAGCGTATGAGCTGTGATTACCTGGCGTCGCGCAGTGTATGAGCTGTGATTACCTGGCGTCGCGCAGCGTATGAGCTGTGATTACCTGGCGTCGCGCAGTGTATGAGCTGTGATTACCTGGCGTCGCGCAGCGTATGAGCTGTGATTACCTGGCGTCACGCAGCGTATGAGCTGTGATTACCTGGCGTCGCGCAGCGTATGAGCTGTGATTACCTGGCGTCGCGCAGCGTGTGAGCTGTGATTACCTGGCGTCGCGCAGCGTATGAGCTGTGATTACCTGGCGTCACGCAGCGTATGAGCTGTGATTACCTGGCGTCGCGCAGTGTATGAGCTGTGATTACCTGGCGTCACGCAGCGTATGAGCTGTGATTACCTGGCGTCGCGCAGCGTATGAGCTGTGATTACCTGGCGTCGCGCAGCGTGTGAGCTGTGATTACCTGGCGTCGCGCAGCGTATGAGCTGTGATTACCTGGCGTCACGCAGCGTATGAGCTGTGATTACCTGGCGTCGCGCAGCGTATGAGCTGTGATTACCTGGCGTCGCGCAGCGTATGAGCTGTGATTACCTGGCGTCGCGCAGCGTGTGAGCTGTGATTACCTGGCGTCGCGCAGCGTATGAGCTGTGATTACCTGGCGTTGCGCAGCGTATGAGCTGTGATTACCTGGCGTCGCGCAGCGTATGAGCTGTGATTACCTGGTGTCGCGCAGCGTATGAGCTGTGATTACCTGGCGTCGCGCAGCGTATGAGCTGTGATTAGCTGGCGTCGCGCAGCGTATGAGCTGTGATTACCTGGCGTCGCGCAGCGTATGAGCTGTGATTACCTGGCGTCGCGCAGCGTATGAGCTGTGATTACCTGGTGTCGCGCAGCGTATGAGCTGTGATTACCTGGTGTCGCGCAGCGTATGAGCTGTGATTACCTGGCGTCGCGCAGCGTATGAGCTGTGATTACCTGGTGTCGCGCAGCGTATGAGCTGTGATTACCTGGCGTCGCGCAGCGTATGAGCTGTGATTAGCTGGCGTCGCGCAACGTATGAGCTGTGATTACCTGGCGTCACGCAGTGTATGAGCTGTGATTACCTGGCGACGCGTCTGAGCTGTGACCACCTGGTTACCTGCATGGGGAGTAGAGCATGTCGCTGTCACAAACAGCTCTTTGCTGGGATTTTTAGTGGCTCCTCGTATTCATGAAAGCCTATCGATGACAAAGTCACAGCTTTTTTTTGCAATGTTTGTATGTGTTAAATGGAGATAAAGATAACAAACTTTACTGCAGCATTCCAGCAGCCAGGGATTTGTCAGAATACAAGGAGAGCTGTGGTGTCACTGTGTGCTGTACATGGATAAGATTCAGGGGGTTATAATGAGTGTAAATCCCTGTACAGTACAGATACAAGGTGTCGCTGTAATTGCCATACACAGGCATTATGCGGCACATACAGATACAAGGTGTTGCTGTAATTGCCATACACAGGCATTATGCAGCACATACAGATGCAAGGTGTTGCTGTAATTGCCATACACAGGCATTATGCAGCACATACAGATACATCGCTGTAATTGCCACACACAGGCATTATGCAGCACATACAGATACAAGGTGTTGCTGTAATTGCCATACACAGGCATTATGCAGCACATACAGATACGTCGCTGTAATTGCCACACACAGGCATTATGCAGCACATACAGATACAAGGTGTTGCTGTAATTGCCACACACAGGCATTATGCGGCACATACAGATACAAGGTGTTGCTGTAATTGCCATACACAGGCATTATGCAGCACATACAGATACAAGGTGTTGCTGTAATTGCCATACACAGGCATTATGCGGCACATACAGATACAAGGTGTTGCTGTAATTTGCCATACACAGGCATTATGCGGCACATACAGATACAAGGTGTTGCTGTAATTGCCATACACATGCATTATGCGGCACATACAGATACAAGGTGTTGCTGTAATTGCCATACACAGGCATTATGCGGCACATACAGATACAAGGTGTTGCTGTAATTGCCATACACAGGCATTATGCAGCACATACAGATACAAGGTGTTGCTGTAATTGCCATACACAGGCATTATGCGGCACATACATATACAAGGTGTTGCTGTAATTGCCATACACAGGCATTATGCGGCACATACAGATACAAGGTGTTGCTGTAATTGCTATACACAGGCATTATGCAGCACATACAGATACAAGGTGTTGCTGTAATTGCCATACACAGGCATTATGCGGCACATACATATACAAGGTGTTGCTGTAATTGCCATACACAGGCATTATGCGGCACATACATATACAAGGTGTTGCTGTAATTGCCATACACAGGCATTATGCGGCACATACAGATATAAGGTGTTGCTGTAATTGCCATACACAGGCATTATGCGGCACATACAGATACAAGGTGTTGCTGTAATTGCCATACACAGGCATTATGCAGCACATACAGATACAAGGTGTTGCTGTAATTACCATACACAGGCATTATGCAGCACATACAGATACAAGGTGTTGCTGTAATTGTCACACACAGGCATTATGCAGCACATACAGATACAAGGTGTTGCTGTAATTGCCATACACAGGCATTATGCGGCACATACATATACAAGGTGTTGCTGTAATTGCCATACACAGGCATTATGCAGCACATACAGATACAAGGTGTTGCTGTAATTGTCACACACAGGCATTATGCAGCACATACAGATACAAGGTGTTGCTGTAATTGCCATACACAGGCATTATGCAGCACATACAGATACAAGGTGTTGCTGTAATTGCCATACACAGGCATTATGTGGCACATACAGATACAAGGTGTTGCTGTAATTGCCATACACAGGCATTATGCGGCACATACATATACAAGGTGTTGCTGTAATTGCCATACACAGGCATTATGCGGCACATACATATACAAGGTGTTGCTGTAATTGCCATACACAGGCATTATGCGGCACATACAGATATAAGGTGTTGCTGTAATTGCCATACACAGGCATTATGCGGCACATACAGATACAAGGTGTTGCTGTAATTGCCATACACAGGCATTATGCAGCACATACAGATACAAGGTGTTGCTGTAATTACCATACACAGGCATTATGCAGCACATACAGATACAAGGTGTTGCTGTAATTGTCACACACAGGCATTATGCAGCACATACAGATACAAGGTGTTGCTGTAATTGCCATACACAGGCATTATGCGGCACATACATATACAAGGTGTTGCTGTAATTGCCATACACAGGCATTATGCAGCACATACAGATACAAGGTGTTGCTGTAATTGTCACACACAGGCATTATGCAGCACATACAGATACAAGGTGTTGCTGTAATTGCCATACACAGGCATTATGCAGCACATACAGATACAAGGTGTTGCTGTAATTGCCATACACAGGCATTATGTGGCACATACAGATACAAGGTGTTGCTGTAATTGCCATACACAGGCATTATGCAGCACATACAGATACAAGGCGTTGCTGTAATTGCCATACACAGGCATTATGCAGCACACATACTGCTCCATTGCTAATAATCTCATTCTGATCACTAAAACCCCCATAAGCAGGAGATCTCACCATTTTATTATCTGGCTGCAGCACATTTACTGACACAAAGGCCATTTCTGCCTCTATGTCGATAATGCAGACCCCGTGTGACATTGTGCCAGATAAGGAACGACCTCTAAAGTTTACAACCTTTCATGCCAGTGACATTTCTGCCTTTATGCTGATAATGCAGACCACATGAGACACTGTGGCAGATAAGGGACACCATGCAGAGTTTACAACCTTTCATCCCAGTGAGATTTTTGTAAAGGATAAACCAATACATGAAGAATTAAAGATGAGAAATTGACATTAATTTACATTATTTGAATTTTTTAAGAATAACGATTTCTGTGCAAAATTTCTATTTTCCCCTCATTTTATTGTTCAAATAAATCTTATGATAAAAATGTTTTCAATAATTATCATTTGGTAGTGAAGGGGTTAAAGGGATTCATTGTATTTCTGTCATTTGGTAACCGGCACAGCCATCAGATCCTCAGACAGGCTGTAGAAGGGTCAGGCCTCGGCTCCGCCGGCGAATGAAACGGGACAAAGTGTTCAGAGTTTATGCAGAGCTTTGGCTCCGAAACAGAGAATGGAAAATACTGAAGGGACGGAAAAAAATCTTTCCCTTTCCCTTGGCATTCAGATGAATATTACAGAGAAATGGGTAAATTTGAGCAAAGCAATGAATAAACAGACTGTGTCACATATGACCTCTGTGAGGGAGAGAAAGTGAAGGCTCGGGTTAACCCTTCGAGCACATGCAGGATTTCCACACTCCCTTTCAGGATATTAGAGGCCGATTCATTTTTATTCTTTATTATTTTAATCTTTGTTTTATAATCCACAGCATTAATTATGTAAGAGAATGCTGCGGCAGCTGGCGTGTAACGTACACATACAGTTGTGTTCAAAATGATTCAACCCCCAATGCTGTAAAGGGTTTTAGGGAATTTAGTGACATTTGTAATTGTATTCAGAATGAAATCCTACAAGGACTTTTTAAAGAACCATATGCAACTAAAATGACATCAATTGGTTTTGTAATACAGTAGTAAATGTTTCTTTTGTGAATTCTTCATTGACACAATTATTCAACCCCTTAAAGACTACCACTCTGAAGAACAGAGGTTCATTCAAGTGTTTTCAATCAGGTATTGAAACCACCTGTGGATGTCACGGAGCAGCAATAAAGCATAATAAGCACCAATTAGGCAGCTTTAAAATGACTGTGATACTCAGCTCCTTCTAGACATTTACTGGTGTGGTTACAAACATGGTGAAGTCAAGAGAATGGTCCAGGAAGACAAGAGAAGAGGTGATTACTCTTCACAGGAAGGGCAATGGCTATAAGAAGATTGCAAAGATGTTAAACATACAAGAGAGACCATAGGAAGCATCATTCGCAAATTCAAGGCAAAGGGCACTGTTGAAACGCTACCTGGTCGTGGCAGAAAGAAGATGCTGACTTCGACTGCTGTGCGCTACCTGAAGCGTAGAGTGGAGAAAAGTCCCCGCGTGACTGCTGAGGAACTGAGAAAAGATTTGTCAGATGTGGGTACTGAAGTTTCAGCTCAGACAATACGGCGCACACTGCGTAATGAAGGCCTCCATGCCAGAACTCCCAGGCGCACCCCCTTGCTGTCTCCAAAGAATAAGAAGAGTCGACTGCAGTATGCCAAAAGTCATGTGGACAAACCACAGAAGTTTTGGGATAGTGTTCTGTGGACTGATGAAACAAAATTAGAACTGTTTGGGCCCATGGATCAACGCTATGTTTGGAGGAGGAAGAACAAGGCCTATGAAGAAAAGAACACCTTGCCTACTGTGAAGCATGGCGGGGGTCAATCATGCTTTGGGGCTGTTTTGCTTCTGCAGGTACAGGGAAGCTTCAGCGTGTGCAAGGTACCATGAATTCTCTTCAGTACCAGGAGATATTGGATGACAATGTGATGCAGTCCGTCACAAAACCTGAGGCTTGGGAGACGTTGGACCTTTCAACAGGACAATGATCCCAAGCATACCTCCAAGTCCACTAGAGTATGGTTGCAGATTAAAGGCTGGAACATTTTGGAGTGACCATCGCAGTCACCTGACTTAAATCCGATTGAGAACCTCTGGTGGGACTTAAAGAAAGCAGTTGCAGTGCGCAAGCCTAAGAATGTGACTGAACTGGAGGCTTTTGCCCATGACGAATGGGCGAAGATACCCGTAGATGGCTGCAAGACACTTGTGTCAAGCTATGCTTAACGTTTAAAAGCTGTTATAACTGTAAAAGGATGTTGTACTAAGTACTAAGATTGAATGTCACTTGGGGGTTGAATAAAACTGATAATGATGTGAGCACAGAAAAGACATTTGTGCTTATTTCATTATAAATGTTATGTTATATTTGTCTGACCTACACGTGCCTCTTTGATTTAATTGTAAGCAAGATGACTGAATGATCAAAATCAATGTCAAACTGGCCAAAACACTCAATTTCAGTGGGGGTTGAATCATTTTGAACACAACTGTACATGATACCCCATGAAGCCCGTCAACCAGGGGGCAAGTTGTGCAGGAATTCTCTTTGTTCAGGGGACGTTAATTCCCGTTTGACCCAAACAATGAAATTCCTCTACAGGTTTCAGTTATATGTTGCCTTAATATGTCTCCAGAAATATGATATTTATTGCAATTATCATAACGATTCCCTGAAACCAGCCTCACTTTATATAAATCAAGGTTTTTGGGATAAGCAGACAGGACAGAGGCGGAGTGTATGGCATGACGAGCGTGTGGCATGACGTGGAGCGTGTGGCATGACGTGGAGCGTGTGGCATGAGGTGGAGTGTGTGGCATGAGGCGGAGTGTGTGGCATGAGGCGGAGCGTGTGGCATGAGGCGTAGCGTGTGGCATGAGGCGGAGCGTGTGGTATGAGGCGGAGTGTGTGGCATGAGGCGGAGCGTGTGGCATGAGGTGGAGCGTGTGGCATGAGGTGGAGCGTGTGGCATGAGGCGGAGTGTGTGGCATGAGGCGGAGCGTGTGGCATGAGGTGGAGCGTGTGGCATGAGGTGGAGCATGTGGCATGAGGCGTAGCGTGTAGCATGGATGTAAATGGCATAACGTGAACCTGCAGGCGCTGCCAGTAATTTCTGCTGGTTTCCCTGCAGCGGCGTTTTCATTAAAGGGATTCTGTGAGATAAATCTGCGGCTCTGCATCCTGTAACACTGATAGGAGCGCCGCACGCTGACGTTCAGATCTTATCTGCTAACAAACCATAATAAGTTTCCAATTCACGTCTCTTCGATTGATCCATAAATCACATGGCAGTGACGTAGCATCAGAAAGGGTTAAAAGTAAGGTCCCTGTTCCCAGACTGCCCCCTGGACGTGCAGTGCAGACGCCGCTGTGATCTCCTCTTCTTGTGGCCGCATGCAGAAGGAAACTGGTTCTAATAGATTCCAGCGCTCTCACGTCACCCTGTTTAAACTCGTGCAGGGCCGCACTTGTCATCATGGAGTCCTGTGGATAGCAGTATTGGCGCACAGTGCCGTGTCCGGTATCTGCAGTTCCCTGCTGCCGCAACTCGAGCAGCGAATACAGAGGCTTGATCACAGGGCCGGCCCGTCCATGGAGCGGGGTGGAGCAGCCGCTCCAGGCAGCACTTTGTCAGGGGCAGCATTTTGCTGCTCTTTCAAAGGCCACCAGCCCGGACAAAGCTACGGGACAGTGTTCCGTTGAAAACCAAGCCGCGCCTGCCCCTCCAGCACGTGACTGCCCCTTTCAGCGGGCCGGTGCCCACCCCTTTCAGCAGGCATGGAGGCCATCAGCTTATGTTTTAGCAGCGATGCAGCCTGTGGTCTCTCCTGCAGCGCAGTGCGCCTCTGCGTGTTTAGAGCCTGTCATGTGACACGCGCGGCAGGGCTCTGAAGGCGTAGGCAAGCGCGCGTCTTTAAATAAATCTCAGGGAACCGTGAGGCTGCTGAGGAGTTAGGCCTGGCTTGATTTCATACAGGAGACTCTGTGCCCCCCCCCCCGTGTGTTATGGAGGTTCCCCTCCCGCCCTTCCCTCACAGGGACATGTTGCTGCCCCCATAATGCACTGCCAGCTCCTCTGTCCTGGTTGAGGGAAGGCCTGGACAGGCGCCGTATCCCAGAGTCCTGAGGGAGCTGCCGGTTGAAGACAATCTGCAGCTCCCTTACAGCCCGCACAGCATGATGGGAGCTGTTAGTTAATAGCTGGGGGGGGGGGATCTGCTTTTCACTGACCTGGCGAGGCCTGAGTGACTTTACTAAAATAAATAAATCACATTTATACCTTTCTAAACTGAGGGGGGGGGGGTTAGTATGGAGCTGCCAGGGTTTGATGGGGGGGGTTAGTATGGAGCTGCCGGGGGTTGATGGGGGGGGGGTAGTATGGAGCTGCCAGGGTTTGATGAGGGGGGGGTTAGTATGGAGCTGCCAGGGTTTGATTGGGGGGGTTAGTATGGAGCTGCCAGGGTTTGATGGGGGGGGTTAGTATGGAGCTGCCAGGGTTTGATGAGGGGGGGGGTGTAGTATGGAGCTGCCAGGGTTTGATATGGGGGGGGGGGTTAGTATGGAGCTGCCAGGGTTTGATATGGGGGGGGGGGTTAGTATGGAGCTGCCGGGGTTTGATATGGGGGGGGGTTAGTATGGAGCTGCCGGGGTTTGATATGGGGGGGGGTTAGTATGGAGCTGCATGGGTTTGATGAGGGGGGGTTAGTATGGAGCTGCCAGGGTTTGATGAGGGGGGGGGGTAGTATGGAGCTGCCATGGTTTGATGAGGGGGGGTTAGTATGGAGCTGCCAGGGTTTGATGGGGGGGGTTAGTATGGAGCTGCCAGGGTTTGAGGGGGGGTTAGTATGGAGTTGCCAGGGTTTGATGAGGGGGGGGTTAGTATGGAGCTGCCAGGGTTTGATGGGGGGGGGGGTTAGTATGGAGCTGCCAGGGTTTGATGAGGGGGGGGGTTAGTATGGAGCTGCCAGGGTTTGATGAGGGTTAGTAGTATGGAGCTGCCATGGTTTGATGGGGAGGGGGGGTTAGTATGGAGCTGCCAGGGTTTGATGGGGGGGGGTTAGTATGGAGCTGCCAGGGTTTGATGAGGGGGGGTTAGTATGGAGCTGCCAGGGTTTGATGAGGGGGGGGGTTAGTATGGAGCTGCCAGGTTTGATGGGGAGGGGGGGTTAGTATGGAGCTGCCAGGTTTGATGGGGGGGGGGGTTAGTATGGAGCTGCCAGGGTTTGATGGGGGGGGGGTAGGGGTTGTTTAATGGGGGAGGGCTGCCAGGGTTTGATGGGCGGGTTAGTATGGAGCTGCCAGGGTTTGAGGGGGGTTAGTATGAGCTGCCAGGGTTTGATGGGGGGGGGTTAGTATGAAGCTGCCAGGGTTTGATGGGGGGGGGGTTAGTATGGAGCTGCCAGGGTTTGATGGGGGGGGGTTAGTATGGAGCTGCCGGGGTTTGATGGGGAGGGGGGGTTAGTATGGAGCTGCCAGGGTTTGATGGGGGGGTTAGTATGGAGCTGCCAGGGTTTGATGGGGGGGGGGGTTAGTATGGAGCTGCCAGGGTTTGATGAGGGGGGTTAGTATGGAAGCTGCCAGGGTTTGATGAGGGGGTTAGTATGGAGCTGCCAGGGTTTGATGAGGGGGTTAGTATGAAGCTGCCAGGGTTTGATGGGGGGGGTTAGTATGAAGCTGCCAGGGTTTGATGAGGGGGTTAGTATGAAGCTGCCAGGGTTTGATGAGGGGGTTAGTATGAAGCTGCCAGGGTTATGATGGGGGGGGTTAGTATGAAGCTGCCAGGGTTTGATGGGGAGGGTTAGTATGAAGCTGCCAGGGTTTGATGGGGGGGGGGGTTAGTATGGAGCTGCCAGGGTTTGATGAGGGGGGTTAGTATGAAGCTGCCAGGGTTTGATGAGGGGGGTTAGTATGAAGCTGCCAGGGTTTGATGGGGGGGTTAGTATGGAGCTGCCAGGGTTTGAGGGGGGGTTAGTATGAAGCTGCCAGGGTTTGAGGGGGGGGGTTAGTATGGAGCTGCCAGGATTTGATGGGGGGGGGGGTTAGTATGGAGCTGCCAGGGTTTGATGAGGGGGGGGTTAGTATGAAGCTGCCAGGGTTGATGGGGGGGGGGGGTTTAGTATGGAGCTGCCAGGGTTTGATGAGGGGGTTAGTATGAAGCTGCCAGGGTTTGATGGGGGGGGGGTTAGTATGGAGCTGCCAGGGTTTGAGGGGGGGTTAGTATGAAGCTGCCAGGTTTGAGGGGGGGGTTAGTATGGAGCTGCCAGGATTTGATGAGGGGGGGGGGTTAGTATGGAGCTGCCAGGGTTTGATGAGGGGGGGTTAGTATGGAGCTGCCAGGGTTTGAGGGGGGGTTAGTATGAAGCTGCCAGGGTTTGAGTGGGGGGGGGTTAGTATGGAGCTGCCAGGGTTGATTGAGGGGGGGGGGTTAGTATGAAGCTGCCAGGGTTTGAGGGGGGGGGTTAGTATGGAGCTGCCATGGTTTGATGAGGGGGGGGGGTTAGTATGGAGCTGTCAGGGTTTGATGGGGGAATTACAGAAATGACTGGGACGCCGCATGTTTTAATGCCGCTTTATGGCTCCCCCCCCCCCAGTATTCCCTGAATTATTAAATCATGGTGAGAAAACGAGCATTTTCCTAATTTCTTTCGTACATTCAGTGAGACGCTTCCTATTTAAAGGAAAACCCTGTGAAATATAATCGACAGTAACTCTGTGCCCTCTGGAGTCATTAATCCTCTGTGTCTCCCCGTTACCGGCTGTGTTATGTGTGTGTGTGACTGTGGAAGTGTGTGTGTGTGTGTGTGTGTGTGTGTGTGTGTGTGTATGTGGAAGTGTGTGTGTATGTGTGTGTATTTGGAAGTGTGTGTGTGTGTATGTGTATGTGGAAGTGTGTGTGTGTGTGTGTGTGTATGTGGCCTCACCGCCCGTTATTGACATGGGATCTATTCCAAGCTCGGTGTTGACTTAACCAGAGCTGTTGTAAAGTTCCCAGAGCCTTGATAGTCTATGAGTTCGGTTTACACCAAGCTCGGAATAGGATCCATGGGCTAAACAAAGGCCAGAAACTGAACGTCTTGCAGAAGCATTGTGCCAACAGGTGCCATTTAACACATATCTTCCAGGAGGGGTACAGCTTGGCACAGAGGACACGTACCCAAACTGCAGAGCTCCATATGTATGTAATGTGACAGGAAGATCTATTGTCCCGAGACAATCAATGCAAGTCTGATGGAATAACTTCATTATTCAAAGAAAGGAAATGGCCTGAGACACCGAATCCCCCCAAACCTGACCCTCAGAAACCCCGCAACATTTATGCAAATAATGCACCATGTCTAGTAATGCTCTCTCTCTATATATATATATATGTGTTTAGGGGCAGGATGATAAACCACAGGTTTTATAGCAGGTGGATGGAGAACACATTTTTCCTCCTATAGGGTTAATTCACAGCTGAGGCCTGATTAAGTCTGCCCGGCATTGATACAGTTGCAGTGGTTCCCTTAGTGCAGTCTTGGTGCAACAGGGAAGGAAGCGAAATCCTGAAGCTAATATAGGAACGTTTTATTTTGCTTATTGGTGAGCGGCTTAGCTGCCCAATGTTATAGTGAGGGGAGAAAAAGGTTTAGTTAGGCTCCACATAAGGAGTAGGCTTTTGGTTTATATTTGATTTATTTTCTTATTTTTGAAGAACTCTGCATGCACCGTGGCTGCTTAATAAAGAAAGGCCTGAGGTCCTGATCCGTGTGTCCAGCGGCGATATCACAATATATAAATATATATACACTGCTTCCATCCAGACTTCCATCCAGTAACTTGTGTTGCATCATTTCCATAAAATACTATCCATGCCCAACGCTTCATTGTATCATGGAAGTCACCCCAGGGTACTGAGGAGGTGTTTATGCATGATGCCCTGTGAGTGCAGGACTTTAATGAGCTGAATATTATGTATATATTGGTAAACACCTGTATACAATGTGTCATTAATCACTTGTTTTCCCAAAGCCTCACATGTAAAATGACAAATCTTTTATGTCTATCTCTGATTTCTACACCTGGAACTTTTCTCTCATATATTGATTTTGTGTCCATTTCCAGGATGAGGTGAAGTTGCCTTCCAAACTCAGCATCAGCAAATCCCTGAAGGACACAGAGAAGCAGGACGTGGAGGAGGAAGAGGAGCAGACAGAAAACAAGGAGGAAGATGAGAAAATCCAGCTGTCGTCGGATGAGGAGGTGGAATTGGAAGAGATCATTGAAGAGACCAGGGCTGAACGCATCAAGAAAAGTGGAATGAGGCGCGTGGATGACATCAAGAAAGCCTTCTCCAAGGAGAAAATGGAAAAGACCAAGATTAAGACCAAAGAGAACATAGAAAAGACCAAGCAGAACCTGGAGAAAACCAAACACAACATTGAGAAGAAGATGAACAAGCTAGGAACCAAGATCGTCCCGTCTGAAAGGCGGGAGAAACTGAAGACCTCAAGAGACAAGTTCAAAAAGTCCTTCACCCCTGACCACCCCGTTTACGCCCGTTCCAAAACAGCCGTGTACAAGGTGCCGCCATTCACCTTCTACGTAAAAAAGATCAGAGAGGGCGAAGTGGAAGTTAAGGCCACAGAGATGGTAGAGGTTGGAGGTGAAGAAGAAGGCGAGGTAGCTGATTTGTTGAGAGGGGAGAGCCCTGACCCCAACGCGCTTCTGCAGATCATGGAGGACAATGACGCGGTGCTGGCAGAGAGAAGTGACAGCGATTAGAGAGGAAGAGATATCTTTCCTTCACTTGGACATCTTACTTCCTTTCACATTTCATACCAATTTTACTATTTCTTTTCATATGCACCCCCCCCCCTTTATTTTTCCAGCTGTAAACACATAAAAAAGAGGGAAAAAAACAGAAAAAAATAAATATACATATATATATATATAACCAAGTTTCTACTTAACCGGCTGCTCTAGCAGGTCCAAAAAAAAAGCAAAAAAAAAAAGGATTTTGTCATTGTAATTCATATGTAACCTCATCACGGCTACTTTCTATCCTCTGTCAGCCATTCTTTAATCGTACCCCCCCCACACACACACACACACACATACATAAGTGCCTGTGCCTACAGCAATATATTCCGGGGCTGTAAGAAAATCGCTGCTTCTTGCTGCAAATTAACCCAATAATCCTTAGATTTTATCCCAATCCTCCCAGGCTCCTGCCCTGCATTTCCTTTTCTGAATTCTCCAGTTTTATCCTGTATAACAGCCCTTTTATGCTTATACCCGGCCGCGTGATCAGGACGCGGGTGATCCACATCGTATAGCGTGAGTTTATTAAAGGGCCAGCTCACCGAATCAATGTGCAAAGCCAGTGATCCACATCGTATAGCGTGAGTTTATTAAAGGGCCAGCTCACCGAATCAATGTGCAAAGCCAGTGATCCACATCGTATAGCGCGAGTTTATTAAAGGGCCAGCTCACCGAATCAACGTGCAAAGCTAGTGATCCACATTGTATAGCGCGAGTTTATTAAAGGGCCAGCTCACCGAATCAACGTGTAAAGTCAGTGATCCACATTGTATAGCGCGAGTTTATTAAAGGGCCAGCTCACCGAATCAACGTGTAAAGCTAGTGATCCACATCGTATAGCGTGAGTTTATTAAAGGGCCAGCTCACCGAATCAACGTGTAAAGCTAGTGATCCACATCGTATAGCGCGAGTTTATTAAAGGGCCAGCTCACCGAATCAACGTGCAAAGCTAGTGATCCACATCGTATAGCGTGAGTTTATTAAAGGGCCAGCTCACCGAATCAACGTGTAAAGCTAGTGATCCACATCGTATAGCGTGAGTTTATTAAAGGGCCAGCTCACCGAATCAATGTGCAAAGCCAGTGATCCACATCGTATAGCGTGAGTTTATTAAAGGGCCAGCTCACCGAATCAACGTGTAAAGCCAGTGATCCACATCGTATAGCGCGAGTTTATTAAAGGGCCAGCTCACCGAATCAACGTGCAAAGCTAGTGATCCACATTGTATAGCGCGAGTTTATTAAAGGGCCAGCTCACCGAATCAACGTGTAAAGCTAGTGATCCACATCGTATAGCGCGAGTTTATTAAAGGGCCAGCTCACCGAATCAACGTGTAAAGTCAGTGATCCACATTGTATAGCGCGAGTTTATTAAAGGGCCAGCTCACCGAATCAACGTGCAAAGCCAGTGATCCACATCGTATAGCGCGAGTTTATTAAAGGGCCAGCTCACCGTACCAACGTGCAAAGCTAGTGATCCACATCGTATAGCGTGAGTTTATTAAAGGGCCAGCTCCCGAATCAACGTGCAAAGCCAGTGATCCACATCGTATAGCGTGAGTTTATTAAAGGGCCAGCTCCCGAATCAACGTGCAAAGCAAGTGATCCACATCGTATAGCGTGAGTTTATTAAAGGGCCAGCTCACCGAATCAACGTGCAAAGCTAGTGATCCGCATTGTATAGCGTGAGTTTATTAAAGGGCCAGCTCACCGAATCAACGTGCAAAGCTAGTGATCCGCATTGTATAGCGTGAGTTTATTAAAGGGCCAGCTCACCGAATCAACGTGCAAAGCAAGTGATCCACATCATATAGCGTGAGTTTATTAAAGGGCCAGCTCACCGAATCAACGTGCAAAGCCAGTGATCCACATCGTATAGCGTGAGTTTATTAAAGGGCCAGTTCATCGTATCAACGTGTAAAGTCAGTGATCCACATCGTATAGCGTGAGTTTATTAAAGGGCCAGCTCACCGAATCAACGTGTAAAGCTAGTGATCCACATCGTATAGCGCGAGTTTATTAAAGGGCCAGTTCATCGTATCAACGTGTAAAGCTAGTGATCCACATCGTATAGCGCGAGTTTATTAAAGGGCCAGTTCATCGTATCAACGTGCAAAGCTAGTGATCCACATCGTATAGCGTGAGTTTATTAAAGGGCCAGCTCACCGAATCAACGTGCAAAGCTAGTGATCCACATCGTATAGCGCGAGTTTATTAAAGGGCCAGTTCATCGTATCAACGTGCAAAGCTAGTGATCCACATCGTATAGCGTGAGTTTATTAAAGGGCCAGCTCACCGAATCAACGTGTAAAGTCAGTGATCCACATCGTATAGCGTGAGTTTATTAAAGGGCCAGCTCACCGAATCAACGTGCAAAGCTAGTGATCCGCATTTTATAGCGTGAGTATATTAAAGGGCCAGCTCACTGAATCAACGTGTAAAGCCAGTGATCCACATCGTATAGCGTGAGTTTATTAAAGGGCCAGCTCACTGAATCAATGTGTAAAGCAAGTGAGGAAACTTTGACCAATAGAGTGTAATAACGATTCACCACGGCTTCCTTTATGTCTGCGCCGGGGAATTCGGCTTTCAGTTTGCCTCAGCGGCTCTCACGGTGAATAAACAGAATTATCTCTGAATTTTTATTGAAAAAAAGAATATAAAGAAATTTCACTACAACATTGTAGTTTTTTAAAATCACATAATTAATTAACTCCCTGCTGGGGCTTTCATTGCTGCTCGTTATCTTATCCCTGTCTGATTAAACCCAGCGCAGCCACCGGTTAGAGGATCTCACACAGGCTGTATGATAAAACATTTACACAGAGGAACGAGCTGGCCGGATACATATGACGCTGGGTGATGCGTGTCAATCACATGGGTCACGCGTGGCCAGGACATGCAGTGTGTGATACTGAACATCTTGTGACGGCTCTTGGCTTTGCGCATTGAGCATAAGGTTCATGCAATACATACAAGGGTTAATGGAGGAGATGGCATTCTGTCTCCAGACACGGGCAGTGCCAGGTCCAGGCCTCATGTGACCCTGTCTCAAAATGTATGTATAAACTGTATCTAAACCGCTCACCTGAAAAAAAATCGCCTACATTTGTGCGCTGAAACAGTTTTTATTTTTTTAACATTAGAGAGAGGTGTGTGGATTCGCCCGTGGCAAGGAAAGACATGGACGGGGGCGCGGATACTCTGGAGGAGCAAAAGTGACGCCTGATGACGCAATCCTTCTGAAAGATTACAGAGTGATCACGTCATACCAGAAGGTTATAACAAATATACTCGATCTCAGGGAACCGAGCAGAAAATACCTAAAATCAGGTTCTTCACTGGAAACCTGAAACTGGATAAAATCAACAGATTTCCTGAAAAAGAAAACATGAAAAAAAGTCAGTGGAAAAATAGAGCAGGATAATAGAGCAGGAAATAGAGCTGGACAATAGAGCTGGAGCTGAATAATATGGCAGGATAATGGAGCTGGATAATAGAGCTGGACAATAGAGCAGGACAATAGAGCTGAATAATAGAGCAGGATAATAGAGCTGGACAATAGAGCTGGACAATAGAGCAGGATAATAGAGCTGGACAATAGAGCTGGACAATAGAGCTGAATAATAGAGCAGGATAGAGCTGGACAATAGAGCTGGATAATAGAGCTGGACAATAGAGCAGGACAATAGAGCAGGACAATAGAGCTGGACAATAGAGCAGGACAATAGAGCTGGACAATAGAGCTGAATAATAGAGCAGGACAATAGAGCTGAATAATAGAGCTGGACAATAGAGCTGGAGCTGAATAATATGGCAGGATAATATGGCAGGATAATGGAGCTGGATAATGGAGCTGGATAATGCTGGGAATTCTATGATGAAGAAGGTGAAGTGGCTGAAACTTAAGAGATAGTATAATAATAATAATACGAGGGACGGGCAGGGAAGTCAGAGATGGGTCCACTCCTGGCACCTTGAGATGAGATTTCACACCCATGTACACAGGTCAGTGTGTGTATACAGAGATTCTTGCCAGCGCAGTTTGGTGAAGGCAGTTTATTAATACTTTGCGTCAGATACGTAATATCATTCAGTGTCGCCTCCTAGAAATCCTTTTATTCCCATTGAAGAGAACACGGTGCCTGGAGCACAGTGAGGCCGCAAAACACAGCGACAGAATCAAAGCCCCAATCTAGACATTGTGTATCTCCCTTCACTAAAAGACCTTTAAATAAAAATCCATGTTTAATTAATGAAAGTGTGGTGTTTTATGACGCTGGGACTCGCACAATGCAGGACACTGCAGGAAAAGCACTTCTTGACGTCCGCAGTCACACCTGCCTGATACTATTAACGCGAGGGTTAGGAACAATCTGTGCCTTTAATAATCAATGGATTTTCTTATATTAAAAAACACAATATTGTGACCCCCCCCCCTTATGTGTATTAAACCTCAGCGTGGAAATCCTGACTGTGCGTCGCATGTGTTGTGTAACACAGTGTGTACGTCCGGCTCTTGCATCTGGTGCATTTTGTGGTAATTCTGGAATTTTTTGAATTCTTTGTTTTATTTTTCACTTAAAATGCTCCGTTTTGGGGGAATAAGCCGTGCGTGGTGTAAAATGTGAGCAGTATTTAGTAAGGGCAGTATTACAATGTTGGTGCTAATTTAACCAGAGCTGTTGTAAACTTAAACCTCCATAGATTATAAAGGCTCTGGGAAGTTTACAACAGCTCTGGTTAAGTTAGCACCAACTATGTAATATGGCCCTAAGTGCGGCGGGGGGAGGGGGTAACCCTCTGATTTTATTTGGGTGCTGGTAACATTCATTCACATGTTTTTTATATTTTCTGTCATTCTCCTCACTCACACGTTTAATATTCTAGACTGAGCAATGGTTCCCAAGCATTGATCTGGACTGATGAGGGTTTGCGGGCTGTATCCGTGTATCCAGTGGCCTCTTAGTAACAGCTGGTGCTAGTTCGCTGTATCCGTGTATCCAGTGGCCTCTTAGTAACAGCTGGTTCTAGTTCGCTGTATCTGTGTATCCAGTGGCCTCTTAGTAACAGCTGGTGCTAGTTCGCTGTATCCGTGTATCCAGTGGCCTCTTAGTAACAGCTGGTTCTAGTTCGCTGTATCTGTGTATCCAGTGGCCGCTTAGTAACAGCTGGTGCTAGTTCACTGTATCTGTGTATCCAGTGGCCTCTTAGTAACAGCTGGTGCTAGTTCACTGTATCTGTGTATCCAGTGGCCTCTTAGTAACAGCTGGTGCTAGTTCGCTGTATCTGTGTATCCAGTGGCCTCTTAGTAACAGCTGGTGCTAGTTCGCTGTATCTGTGTATCCAGTGGCCTCTTAGTAACAGCTGGTGCTAGTTCGCTGTATCTGTGTATCCAGTGGCCTCTTAGTAACAGCTGGTGCTAGTTCGCTGTATCTGTGTATCCAGTGGCCTCTTAGTAACAGCTGGTGCTAGTTCACTGTATCTGTGTATCCAGTGGCCTCTTAGTAACAGCTGGTGCTAGTTCGCTGTATCTGTGTATCCAGTGGCCTCTTAGTAACAGCTGGTGCTAGTTCGCTGTATCTGTGTATCCAGTGGCCTCTTAGTAACAGCTGGTGCTAGTTCGCTGTATCTGTGTATCCAGTGGCCTCTTAGTAACAGCTGGTGCTAGTTCACTGTATCTGTGTATCCAGTGGCCTCTTAGTAACAGCTGGTGCTAGTTCGCTGTATCTGTGTATCCAGTGGCCTCTTAGTAACAGCTGGTGCTAGTTCGCTGTATCTGTGTATCCAGTGGCCTCTTAGTAACAGCTGGTGCTAGTTCACTGTATCTGTGTATCCAGTGGCCTCTTAGTAACAGCTGGTGCTAGTTCACTGTATCTGTGTATCCAGTGGCCTCTTAGTAACAGCTGGTGCTAGTTCACTGTATCTGTGTATCCAGTGGCCTCTTAGTAACAGCTGGTGCTAGTTCACTGTATCTGTGTATCCAGTGGCCTCTTAGTAACAGCTGGTGCTAGTTCGCTGTATCTGTGTATCCAGTGGCCTCTTAGTAACAGCTGGTGCTAGTTCGCTGTATCTGTGTATCCAGTGGCCATGGATTGTAAACATAAAATAAAAAGCAATCACTGCGGGTACGGGGCCCTGATCCTCTTGCACCGCGTTACTCTCCATTCTCTCCTTTCTGGGGGGAAAAATATCTGTTTATATAAATGTTTGATAAATCTGCAGATCTGGAAATGGAAGATTTCGTTGCAGCCGTCAGACTCGCATCCAGCGGCCAGAAATCCAGGGAGATCCACAATGATCCACGTGAAAAGCCACTGTTATTTGGGAGAATAAATGTCCCGTGTCTAAAGAACATGTAAAAAGCCGAGCATCACATTGCGTCAGAGCTGTGTGTGCTACAGGCATATAAATATACCTTCTTTACCTCTATGTAACCACATTAAACACAACATTTTGCCTTGTTTGTCGGTGGTTTCTTGGGTGGTGATTAACAGGAGTGAATGTGTTTACCTGTAACCTGCAAGTGATGGTAAAACCGAGGGAGGAAGAAGAAATGATGAGGATTCCTAGATTCCCCTATTATCATGACGGGGAATCATAATTATAATAAAGACACGGAGGCGAGTATTATGCTATCTTTTCTTTACTTAAGCCGATAGCAGCAAAGAAAATCTCTCGAATACAACAACAAAAGTATTTAGAGAGAAAAATACAGTTTAACAATACATATAACAATAGCAGGTAATGGTACAGTCCAGCTCTCTGCTGTCCAATCGTCAGGTAGACGTACCATAAATTCCCTGGTAACCCTTGGCTCCTCCTCTTTTCTTGATGCGAGACAGGCTAACATCTTCCTCAACGAAATCGAAACAATGGAAGAATAATCATCCTTTGACAAACTCCAACAGGAAGTTAAAACCTTCAACGTAGACTCCAACTTGAAGCTCAAGCATGGAAGAACATTCATCCTTCAACGAAAAACTCCAACACGAAGCTCCAGCCTTCAACGCAAACTCCAATATGAAGCTCCAGCTCTTCTCCAACGAACGAACTCTTCCTCATCCAATGAAAGCTTCGAAATGAAGTTTAGGCTGTTGGAAAATAAATGTATTAAAGATCACCAAGAGCTTATATTAAGAAGGTTTGAAAAAAATCCGTAGTGACTACTGAAACATCAAAACCTAATAACCAAATATAAAGGGTGGGAATAACCCAATTATCGGGTGGGATAATACTCGCCTCCGTGTCTTTATTATAATTATGATTCCCCGTCATGATAATAGGGGAATCTGGGAATTATCCCACAAGACACGGAGGCGAGTATTATGCTAGTTCAAAGCTTAGTTAATTAGTGATAGTGACATGTGACACACTGGTTTAAAATAAAACTCCCTAAAGGTGGATTCTCTGGACCAGTCTGCTGTTTTAAGATGTCTACAAGACGACATCCACGGAAGAAAAAACCTCGGAAGCAGAAGCACTCCGGGATGAATGAGCTCCGAATACGGAGACGTCTACACCAGCTCCTGACATGATCCATTTAACCCACCCAGCGAGTGTGGTGGAAGTTACAGAATTATATGGTTTGTGTAAGGATATGAATAAGCGTTGGGATTGGAGTGACCTGTTAGGGGCAGAAACTCTTCCATATTCTTTAAAACAATTACTGGGTAAAGGACAGGACGCTGTGACAAAACTGGATAGAAGACCTCTGACAATGAAGTCTTTGTCCTATAGGAAAACTAAACATTTCTCCCCGTGTCGGGTAAAACTTCTACCCGTTAAGTTTAAGGCTCGAACGTGTGAGACTGTATTGCAGGAAATCAAGCAAAGTAAAATGACCAATTTCACAGAAATCAATTTAATAGACAGAGTTTCATTCTCGGCCACTTATCCAGAAAATGTAAAACTAAATTGACATCCCAGATGTTAGAATAACGGGAACGAGGGGTCGTTACACTGTATACCCTTCAATAACCTACATGTAATGGGATGCTTTCCGGCAGGAATACCATTAAAACCATGTGAAGCAGGTATCTTCGATCTGAGGTTACTAATCGTGCGATACACTTTACCATCCCAAAATAGATGTGTGAAGAAACTAAACAAGTTATTCAAGGAACTGATATGGGATCAACTTGATGTTCCATGCACCAAGAAACCCATGAGTTCCATGCGGTACCATATCTCCTCCTAGTCGAGGGGGGGGGCCAGGAACTCGACAAAAAGGAGGCAGATGCATCTGAAATGTTGACTGAAGGCCAGTGACCTTTGATATTACACTTAACAGCTTAAAAAATGAGTGAAAACCCAAAGAATTCTGAAGCGTTCCCTCCGGATCTCCCAGGGTGGACGATGGGACACGAATTAGCCTGGGAGCGTCCACAGACAGTTTCAGGAGCTGCGGGAACCATGGTTGAGACCTCCATAAGGTGCTATGAGCACTATTGTAGCTAATTGTACTTGTACTAGTCTGATTAGTGTTGAAATGAGAATGAATAGAGGGAAAGCGTAAAGCGTCCAGGTCTGGACCAGACCATCCGTGGCCAAAGCCATGGGTCTGGTCTCCAACAGTAGTATTGTGGTAAAGGAATATTAAGGTGAGAAGCCAACAAATCTATAGTGAAGGGACCCCAGAGGGATGACAAACTGGCAAATACCCTGGCGTCTAATCTCCAATTGCTGGAGTCTATCAGATACCTTGAATTCCAGTCCGCCATTACATTGCTGAACCCTGGAATGTATTGGCCTGGACTGAGAAATTGTGAGGCAGGCAAAATCCTCAACAGACTTTGGTGTCTCTGCTAACTGTTTAGACCTGGGGCCACCTATAAGATCGATATAACGCACAGTGGACAGGTTGTCCATCTTCAGGAGTATGGAACTCGCCTGGAAATGCTTAATAAAACTTGAATAGCAAACAATCCATCAAGGTATTCTAAACCATTATATACAATCCTATCTCTGTGGAAACCCAACTGACACCTGTGGAAAGTGATCCGCATCGGCCCAGCCAGATCTGCTGCCGTCTGACTCTATGACCAGTTCTGGAGTTGGATGGATGATGGCTTTGCTGTTCCATGACTCTAAATGATTTAGCCACCACTGCATCTCCAATTTCGACTCGTCGTCCAGAGAGATGCGATCTGGGTAAAGCCATCCCCTCCACAGAAATCGTGCTTTCAGACGTGGAAGAGCTCGACAATAAAGCGGTCCTGTAAAGACCCCTTGTATTGCTGCGGAGAGTAGGCCCAGGAGGGGAGCTAACCATCTCAGAGAGAATTCTTCTGCAGATAGAAGACATCTGATTTCTCTGTGAATCAGCCGAACTTTGTCTGAAGGCAGAGAAAGAGACATCTCCATTGTAGTTACGGTGACACCTAGAAATTCGATACTGTGTCGGTGTAAGGACCGATATTTTGTATTTTATTGGGATTGTCAGATAAGCGTCTTTAGGTCTATATTGACCATCCAATCTTGGAGATAAAACTCCTTTTAATGATGGAATGTCTTCCCTTTAGAAATGATTTTACACAACGTACTCGTTTCTGTGCTTTAAATTGATACTGGGTGGAATTCGCCGTCTTCCTTTTCACCAGGAATATATTGTTTAGGAATATCTCCTGTGAGGTGTCGCCTCTTCTATCGCATTTTCCTTGAAGAATTTTTGTTACTTGTAGTGAAGTAATGACTTTGTCTTTTCTAATATAACCAGAACTCCCGGAGGAATCATTTGTATGGGATGTTGGTGTGAAATTGGTCCTGCATGAACATTCACAGCCAGCTTGGGGTTACTGCTCCGCGAGAGTTTTCCACCCAACTGTGAAAGACCATCCGTTTTAATCCACCGTCCATAGATCTCACTCACGCATGGAGTGCTTCTTCATATCTCCAAACCTTCTGCTCACAGTCACATCAACTTCCATCCTACCCAGAGCATTCTCCGTCCAGGCTCCTATTAACATTACCTGATCCAAAATTCAAAATGGCCTCCATCGCAGCGTTTCCAGCTTCTTTACAATCTACCCGCCTTTATTTCCCATCTTCCTTTAACGTGGCTCAGTACCTGATAACCCGGCCTGTCCACAGAAAGCCAAAACGTTCTGGGATATGTCTGGTTTGGACTTTAGGGACTATAGTATCATCAACCACACAATGACTCCAGGAAGAGGAACCCTCCCGCACCGCCCCCCTCATTTGCCTTTAGCGCTCAGGACTCTCTCCTAGTTTCTCTTCCTTCAAACGCTCCCTTAAGACATTCCTATTTAGGGAAGCCGACCAGCCAACTCACTGATACACCTCACTGCCCCAACCAGTCCATCACTCTCACCTTGCAGTCCTCTCCTCCTGTTTCCACCCCCAACCGTCTAGATTGTGAGTTCCTACGGGAATAGGGCCTCATCTCCTCCTGTACTGGTTTATCAAATGTTGTTCAGTCTCAGTGTATTGTAACCCTGTCTATATTGTGCCCATTGTTCAGCGCTGCAGAATATGCTGGCGCTATATAAATAAAGTATAATAATAAAGAGGAACATAGAGGCCCCTATTACAATCCTCGCGCGCGAATGTGCTTTTGCTCGAGGACAAAACCATTTGCGTGGAACGTTGTATTACGAGGTTCGCGCAAACGATGCGCGTTACGCAGATTGACTTTGACAGGCGCAACAACCGAAACCTAACAAATGGTGGTTCTTAATTCAGATTGGCTGAATCCCGTGAAAAAACAGTCTGCCCACCGATTCCTGCACGCAACGGTCATTTGCGCCCGGCTTTGCGCTCAAAAAAACCTGAAGGCTGAAAAACTGTACTCGGATCGTAATACCGCGTTAATTTGCACGCTTTAACGTTTTGTTGCGTGCGCGAGCGCATTTGCGCGAAGATTGTAATAGGGGCCAGAATATCCTGGAACGCAACCTAAAAACAGACCATAACTCAGACCCGCGTCACCCGACTGCCCATAACATCAACATACGGCTCAGAAGAACATGTACAGCGCTCGAAAAGCTGTAAAACCGCACCACTCCCAGGACTCGAACGCGCTACTTCTGTGGCGGCGCTCGGGGAGCTTGAGCCCAGATTGCAGCAATTCATTGAGGTGAGATATGTTCGGTGGGAAGTGGGCAAAAACAGCGCTCCTTTCTGCCGGTACTTTGTTGGGTTAAATGTCGCCTGTTTAATCTTCGGTTTGGGTGCGAGTTCTAGATGATACTTACTGCCTCAAAGATAAAAGCGTGGACAAAGCGTAGAGCAGTACAGTCTCTCACATGAGATTGTGTCTCAAACCAGACATTTCTTGATGGAAATGCAGCTAGTGGCAGCTTAGGTAGGAAATGCCAGATTTCCCTTTTACTGCATAGAGGGGTATCAGCCTCGAGCTCTTCAGTGGTCCCGGAATCTGACAGGGTTATTCAAAAAGATTTGTAAAGTCACCGCAGCTTCGGTGACTTTTCGTTCTCTCCAATTCGGTTCCTTTTGCCGATCCCATTTCGGTGACCCTGCGGTGTATTCAGCAAACACCACAGGGTCCCCGAATTGCAGGGAAAAGCTGCCGCAAACCTGATGAAAACTAACCGCAAAACCCAGCGAATGCACGCCGAAAACCCTCAAACACATCTGGATTAATCATCGAAAAACCCGAACAAGAGCCGATCACATGCAGCAAAGCAGCCGAACAGGAGCCGATCACATGCAGCGAAGCAGCCGAACAGGAGCCGATCACATGCAGCGAAGCAGCCGAACCTTAGCCGATCACACGCAGCGAAGCAGCCGAACAGGAGCCGATCACACGCAGCCGAAGCAGCCGAAGCAGCTGAGACGCAGATGAGGCAGTGAATAAATTAGCAAAACAGTTTGTATGAATGTGTGAAAGTGAAAAGCTGTTTGCAAAGAAACTACTGAGCAAAAGTGTCTGAAATTTACATATGAGGTCCAGGGAATGATAATAAAGAGGGCTGTTACAGAAAAAAGAAGTAAACAAAAAAAAAAAAAATCGGACTTTTAAAAAAAATCAAAATAATTCTGAAAAATGCTTAAAGTATCCTAAAAAAATCTATAAATAAAGAGACTTTTTGCTGCAGAATTTTATAATGAACGGTTTATTAGATATTGAATTAAAACGGGAATATTTTTAACATTGAAGCCTATGGGATTCTCCTGAATAAACTTGCCGCATTAAACCACCGAATGGCAGGGCATTAGGGGAACCTTTCACTGCTGGTTTGTGTTCTCTGAATAGACGAAGCATTGCTTTTCATGGGGATTTCACTGCCCTCGAACAGGCACCGAACAGGCACCGTATGTTCAGGCAATTCGCCAGGATTTGGAGAACTCCCTGCTCTCTGGATAGTCGAATGGCCAGGAAAGGTAACGGAATGCTGATTTTCATCGTTCAGTTACCTTTCTCAAGCAATTCGGATCTCTTTGGATAAGCCTGACAGTGTGCGGATCCTTCCTGGGAAGTAGATCAGCTGGTTTTCCAGGGTTAAATATCACCTTTAATGGAGTGCAGCCTCAGCAGTCATTAGATGCACTTGCTATATTTTCCTTCCAGCAATTGACAGCTTGATCACGGTCTCAGCCGACTGGATGGCGATGGGAGCAACACCGGCCGCACGACCTTCCAAACACGATGATGATGACAGTCGGTGTCTATCTCCTCTTTCTATTATCCTCGAGGTCTCTCAGAAACGTCCGGGCCTGGCTTCTCTTCCCCTCACATCCACACGCACATTCTGATCCTCCAGCCTTGCCGGCAGACAGGAATTTATTAAATAATGGCCAATCAAAGAACAGGCAAGGCAAATAAATTATAAGGGACCAGGGAAAGAGCGAGGCTGGGGCAAGGAGACAGAGGCGAGGCAGGGCACAAGGGTCAGACAGAGGCGAGGCAGGGCACAAGGGTCAGACAAAGGCGAGGCAGGGCACAGGGGAGAGACAGAGGCGAGGCAGGGCACAAGGGTCAGACAGAGGCGAGGCAGGGCACAAGGGTCAGACAAAGGCGAGGCAGGGCACAGGGGAGAGACAGAGGCGAGGCAGGGCACAAGGGTCAGACAGAGGCGAGGCAGGGCACAAGAGTCAGACAGACGAGGCAGGGCACAGGGGAGAGACAGAGGCGAGGCAGGGCACAGGGGAGAGACAGAGGCAAGGCAGGGCACAAGGGTCAGACAGAGGCAAGGCAGGGCACAGGGGAGAGACAGAGGCGAGGTAGGGCACAAGGGTCAGACAGAGGCGAGGCAGGGCACAGGGGAGAGACAGAGGCGAGGCAGGGCACAGGGGAGAGACAGAGGCAGGGCACAGGGGAGAGACAGAGGCAAGGCAGGGCACAAGGGTCAGACAGAGGCGAGGCAGGGCACAAGGGTCAGACAGAGGCGAGGCAGGGCACAAGGGTCAGACAGAGGCGAGGCAGGGCACAGGGGAGAGACAGAGGCGAGGCAGGGCACAAGGGTCAGACAGAGGCGAGGCAGGGCACAGGGGAGAGACAGAGGCGAGGCAGGGCACGGGAGAGACAGAGGCGAGGCAGGGCACAGGGGAGAGACAGAGGCGAGGCAGGGCACAAGGGTCAGACAGAGGCGAGGCAGGGCACAAGGGTCAGACAGAGGCGAGGCAGGGCACAAGGGTCAGACAGAGGCGAGGCAGGGCACAGGGGAGAGACAGAGGCGAGGCAGGACACAAGGGTCAGACAGAGGTGAGGCAGGGCACAAGGGTCAGACAGAGGCGAGGCAGGGCACAAGGATCAGACAGAAGCGAAGCAGGGCACAAGGGTCAGAGGCGAGGCAGGGCACAAGGGTCAGACAGAGGCGAGGCAGGGCACAAGGGTCAGACAGAGGCGAGGCAGGGCACAAGGGTCAGACAGAGGCGAGGCAGGGCACAAGGGTCAGAGGCGAGGCAGGGCACAAAGGTCAGACAGAGGCGAGGCAGGGCACAAGGGTCAGAGGTGAGGCAGGGCACAAGGGTCAGACAGAGGCGAGGCAGGGCACAAGGGTCAGAGGCGAGGCAGGGCACAAAGGTCAGACAGAGGCGAGGCAGGGCACAAGGGTCAGACAGAGGCAAGGCAGGGCACAAGGGTCAGACAGAGGCAAGGCAGGGCACAGGGGAGAGACAGAGGCGAGGCAGGGCACCAGGGTCAGACAGAGGCGAGGCAGGGCACAGGGGAGAGACAGAGGCGAGGCAGGGCACAGGGGAGAGACAGAGGCGAGGCAGGGCACAAGGGTCAGACAGAGGCGAGGCAGGGCACAAGGGTCAGACAGAGGCGAGGCAGGGCACAAGGATCAGACAGAGGCAAGGCAGGGCACAAGGGTCAGAGGCGAGGCAGGGCACAAGGGTCAGACAGAGGCGAGGCAGGCAGCACAAGGGTCAGAGGCGAGGCAGGGCACAAGGGTCAGACAGAGGCGAGGCAGGGCACAAGGGTCAGAGGCGAGGCAGGGCACAAAGGTCAGACAGAGGCGAGGCAGGGCACAAGGGTCAGAGGCGAGGCAGGGCACAAAGGTCAGACAGAGGCGAGGCAGGGCACAAGGGTCAGACAGAGGCGAGGCAGGGCACAAGGGTCAGACAGAGGCGAGGCAGGGCACAAGGGTCAGACAGAGGCGAGGCAGGGCACAGGGGAGAGACAGAGGCGAGGCAGGGCACAAGGGTCAGACAGAGGCGAGGCAGGGCACAAGGGTCAGAAAGAGGCGGGGCAGGGCACAAGGGTCAGACAGAGGCGAGGCAGGGCACAGGGGAGAGACAGAGGCGAGGCAGGGCACAAGGGTCAGACAGAGGCGAGGCAGGGCACAGGGGAGAGACAGAGGTGAGGCAGGGCACAAGGGTCAGACAGAGGCGAGGCAGGGCACAAGGGTCAGACAGAGGCGAGGCAGGGCACAAGAGTCAGACAGAGGCGAGGCAGGGCACAGGGAAGAGACAGAGGCGAGGCAGGGCACAGGGGAGAGACAGGCGAGGCAGGGCACAAGGGTCAGACAGAGGCGAGGCAGGGCACAAGGGTCAGAGGCGAGGCAGGGCACAAGGGTCAGACAGAGGCGAGGCAGGGCACAAGGGTCAGAGGCGAGGCAGGGCACAAGGGTCAGACAGAGGCGAGGCAGGGCACAAGGGTCAGAGGCGAGGCAGGGCACAAAGGTCAGACAGAGGCGAGTCAGGGCACAAGGGTCAGAGGCGAGGCAGGGCACAAGGGTCAGAGGCGAGGCAGGGCACAAGGGTCAGACAGAGGCGAGGCTGGGCTCAGGGGAGAGACAAAGGCGAGGCAGGGCACAAGGGTCAGACAGAGGCGAGGCAGGGCACAGGGGAGAGACAGAGGTGAGGCAGGGCACAAGGGTCAGAGGCAAGGCAGGGCACAGGGGAGAGACCGAGGTGAGGCTGGGCACAAGGGTCAGACAGAGGTGACGCCTGTCCACAGCCCCGGGAAGACGCTCGGTCTGTGAATGCCTCGAGCTGCCGCTAACTGTCTCTGCCAAGCCGCCCAAACTTGCCCGCCTTGCCCCACAGTGTGGAAACCACGCAGAAGAGCGCTTCTTGGCTAGTAGGCTCCTAAAAATAGGTTCTTACGGGGGTGCGAATTTCAGAACGAAGCGCCCCGGGAAACCCGAACGCCGACCAGGGATCCCTCGCCGGGAGCGCGGCCGGCAAACAGTGACTCTTGCTCGGGTACAGCCGCCGGACTTTCCCCCTCCACAGCTCGGGCTCCGTTGATCCGATCAAGGCGCTTTTTGGACTGAACCAGCCCCCGGACCCGAGCTACCAGGCTGTACCCCCAGCGTGCCGCCGCTCCCAGGGGATCACCCCAAAATCCCTGGTAAAACCCCAAAGTCGGGCTGAAAGCCACAGGGAGCCGCCAGGACAAAGGAGCGCTCACACCACAGGGGGGGCCGGGCGCTGCCCGGACAGGGAGAGGTTCTGGGAGGGGGGGACAGACGAGCTGGCGCCGAGACCCAAGATAAGGGCTGCACACCGCAGGGGTCCCCCAGGTTAACCAAGGCAGATTGGGCAATGGCTCGAGGCAAAGGTAAAGATCACCGCAGGAGGACTGAGGGCGGGCCAGGGGAGAACAATGGTTTCATTCCCCATAAATACCCCTGTATCCCCCATGTTAAATAAACTGGTATCTGTTTGAACCTTTACTCCTGCCTCGGCTAGTAATTGGGGATAACAGGGCTTGGGGAACCGTGACGCTTCAAGGATCGTGCAAAAGCGCTTAATCACCGCTGAATTCATACAGCCCGCTACCCCTGACTCTACACCTCCAGACAAGCTCGGCACTGACGGCGGATCTACCCGGGCAGGGTAGCGGTGATCCGTTACATTGGCTGGCAGTGCTGAGATCAGCTGAGACCAGACAAGCAGGGGGAGATACAGCCGCTGGCTTGACCCCGGTCTCAGGCACCGCGACACGCCGAGCGTCTGGAGTAGACATCATCCGGGGGGAGAATCTGAGACCAGCCCAGCAGGTGGAGATAGCAGCAAGCTCCGCCAGGCAGAGATGCAGCAAAGGTCCGGGGGGTCGCTGTCCCCCCAAGGCAGTACCGGACCCCCCAAACAGAAAATACCATTTGCGGCGTTCAAGCTCTTCCCAGAGGGGAGTGAAGACATCGACGGGTTCCTGCAGGATTTCGAGAGGCAATGTGCCCTGCAGGAGGTGGCGGTCCGAGACTGGGTACCCATCCTGGCGAGCAAATTGACCGGCAGGGCGGCTGAAGCCTATCAGGCGGTGGCGGACGAAGACTGTATGGTGTACGAGCGGGTAAAGGAACATCTGCTGGCCCGCTATGCACTCACCCCAGAGGCGTATCGAGTTCGATTTCGAGCCTTAAGAAGGGGCACTCAGGACTCTTATGCGGAGTGGGGACACAGGATGCACCAGGCACTCCGTAGCTGGATACAGGGGTGCCAAGCTACCCAACCGGACCAGATCGTCCAGCTGCTATTACTGGAGCAGTTCTACAACTACTCTCCTCCAGAGGTCCGAGACTGGGTACGAGACCGGCGCCCCCTCACGCTGTCTGAAGCCACCCGCCTTGCCGATGAGTACCAGGACGCCAGGCGAGTAGCCCCTCCGGTCATCCGAGCCCCACCTCCCCGCTTCCATCCAGCGCCACAGTTACGCCCTGCTCCCCTCGAACGAGCACCCAGGCCACCGGCACCCCCCACCCCGGCTCCTCGGGTAGGACCCCGGTGCTATGGGTGTAACCAGATCGGACACATACGGGACCGTTGTCCCCTGAACACCCATCGTCCGGCACCGTCCCGGGCAGCGCACCCACCGAGCTGAGCTGCGGCATACTGTTGCCATCAGGAACCGGAACCCACAGCCACCCTCGAGGAAGACTGGGGCATCCTGCATGAGGCCGACCCAGTGCAAGCAGCCGCGCAGGACAACCGTCAACACCATCGCCAACAAGTCCGGGTGAATGGACAACTTGCCAGTGGTCTGCGAGACACTGGTGCAACCCTTACCCTGGCACAGCCCCATCTTATCCACTCGGCTGCTTCAACCGGGTATTCGGTGGCCGTCAGAGTCGCTGGCGGCCATGTGTATCGAATCCCTACGTCCCGTGTCCATCTAGATTGGGGCACGAATGCCCGGGACATGGAGGTCGGGGTCATGAAGAATCTACCGCCCGAGGTCTTACTTGGCAACGACCTGGGACTGCGGACCTCCACCTTTGAGGTCCCTCATCCTGGCGGGGTATGCCTCGTTACCACCCGCAACCAAGCGCGGAAGGCTCCACACACCGACTTCGAGGGGACCACGGTAAGCCAGACCAGACCAACACCCCCCCTTGGCCCTGACAACACCCCTGCCCTGATCTGGGATTCCCCGATGGACTTTGCCCAAGCCACCCGGGACGATATTACCCTTGCCCCATACCGACAACAAGCAGGGAGGGACCCGGGAGGGTTAGGGGAGGTGAGATTTGCCTGGGACCAAGGGAAGCTGTACAGGACATCGGGGGGGGGGGGACGAGCCAGGGAATAGACCGAGTACCCAACAGGCAGCTGGTAGTGCCGGCGAAATATCGGCGCGATCTGTTAAGGATCGCGCATGATATTCCCCTTGCGAGCCATCTCGGGCACCGGCGGACATTGCATCGCTTGACCCAGAGCTTCTTTTGGCCCGGATTATCAGGGGAGGTTAGGGACTACTGTCGGACGTGCGGGGTATGCCAGCGAGTAGGGAAGCGAGGGGACACCAAGAAAGCTCCCCTGAGACCCTTGTCCATAGTGGGAGAACCTTTTAGACGGGTGGCGGTGGATCTGGTAGGACCCTTGGCAGTGCCTAGCTCTACGGGCAAGAAGTATATCTTGACCGTAGTGGACTATGCCACCAGGTACCCCGAAGCCGTGGCCCTCCGGGATATCCACGCAGAGACCGTTGCCGGAGCTCTGCTGCAGATATTCTCCAGGGTCGGATTTCCCCAGGAAATCCTGTCTGACCAGGGCACACAATTTACGGCCGAGGTGACCCAGCAGCTCTGGAGACTGTGCGGGATTAAAGCCCTGTACAGCTCCCCTTACCACCCGCAGACCAACGGGCTCTCCGAGCGGTTCAACGGAACCCTCAAACAGCTTCTCCGCACCTTTACCATGTCCCATAAGGACTGAGAACGCCATCTGCCCCACCTTCTGTTCGCGTACCGGGAGGTACCCCAGGAAGCCACTGGCTTCTCTCTCTTTGAGCTACTGTACGGCCGGAGAGTCCGAGGCCCCTTGGACTTGCTCCGGGAGCACTGGGAAGGTGCTCTGGCCGAGGAGGGGACCTTGGCCATAGATTATGTGCTTGAGTTTAGGGACCGGCTGCAGGAATTGACCGCCCTGGTACGGGACAATCTCCAAGTGGCCCAAACCAAGCAGAAGAGGTGGTATGACCGGTCGGCTAGGGACCGCACCTTCCAGATAGGGCAGCAAGTGTTAGCACTCCGACCGGTCAAACAAAATAAGTTGCAGGCAGCCTGGGAAGGACCCTACAAAATCATAGAAAAGATCTGCGATACCACCTTCACCGCAGCCAGATGTTCAGATGAAAGGATACACAGAACCTTTCATGTGAACATGCTGAAACCGTTTTTCGAAAGGGAAGAGGCAGTAGCCGCAATCTTCGTGCCGGACGCAGGGGATCTGGAGGATCTCCCCCTGCCGGTACTGCCCAGGGATCCAAGCGCCCAGGGGGTACCCGATGTCCGGCTGGGCGAGGGGCTCACCCCCGCCACAAGGAACAGGCTCAGAAGGTGCTACAGGAGCACCGAGACCAGTTCTCATCCCGTCCCGGCTACACTTCCGTAGCCCTGCATCGGGTCGATACCCAGAGTCAAGCCCCTTTGCGGCAGACGGTGTACTGAATTCCCGATGCAGTGAGAGACGGGATGCAGAAAGAGATCTGTGAGATGTTGGATCTAGGGGTAATAGAACCCTCCGAGAGCCCCTGGGCCTCCCCGGTGGTTCTAGTACCCAAGAAGGATGGCACTACCAGGTTCTGTGTGGACTATAGAAAGTTAAATGACCACACTGTCACTGACGCATACCCCATGCCCCGAGTCGACGAGCGGATTGCCCAGGGAAACTTTCTCACCACCATTGACTTGTGTAAGGGGTACTGGCAGATTCCCCTTGCCGAGGAAGGTGTGCCGAAATCGGCATTCATCACTCCGTTTGGCTTATACCAATTTCGGGTTATGCCATTCGGGATGAAGAACGCCCCGGCCACTTTCCAACACATGGTGGATCGGCTGCTAGAGGGGATGCAAGACTTTACCAGCGCCTACCTAGATGACATAGCCATCTTCAGCAACACCTGGGAGGAACACTTACAGCATTTACGGGCCGTACTGGACCGCCTTGGCACCGCCGGTCTGACCATAAAACCAGACAAGTGCCACGTCGGCATGTCCGAGGTCCAGTACCTGGGCCACCGGGTGGGCTGCGGAAGGCAGCACCCAGAACCCGCCAAAGTTGAAGCTGTTGCCCAGTGGCCCACTCCCCGCACCAAGACCCAGGTGTTAGCCTTTCTAGGTACGGCAGGATACTACCGCCGCTTCGTCCCCAACTACAGCGCCATTGCCAAACCCCTGACTGACCTGACCCGCAAGACCCTTCCCCGACAGGTACTGTGGTCCCCTGAGTGTGAAGAAGCCTTCCAGCAGCTCAAGCGAGCCTTGGTGGAAGCCCCCGTGTTGACTGCTCCGGATTCCTTTAAACGTTTTGTTGTCCACACAGACGCATCTATGTTCGGATTGGGAGCAGTGCTGAGCCAGGTTGGTGAAGACGGGCACGACCACCCGGTTGCCTACATCAGCCGGAAACTTTTACTCAGGGAGGTAGCTTATGCGGCCATCGAGAAGGAGTGCCTTGCCCTGGTATGGGCACTGAAGAAATTGCAACCGTATTTGTATGGGCGCTCCTTCACGGTCCTCACGGACCACAACCTCCTGGTATGGCTGAACCGGGTGGCCGGGGACAATGGCAGGCTCTTGCGGTGGAGCCTGGCCCTCCAGTCCTTCAATTTTACCATCCAGTACCGGCCTGGGAAGCAAAATGGCAATGCGGACGGACTATCCCGCCAGACTGAGCTTGAAACTTAGGGTGGGTGGGGGCCATGGACATCCCCAAGCGGACCCGAAGAGGGTCTCACCGGGTCTGCCATCTGGAAACTTGGGGGAGATGTGTGACGGAACGGCCGCCACTATACCGTAGCGCGGTACAAATTCTTAAAATGTTGATTTGGTGTGGTGTATTAAAGAATTCGTTAGGTTGTATTTTTATAAGTTCCCCCTGTAATTCTCCCCATTGTTGACCTGTTCCCCACCTGTCCACAGCCCCGGGAAGACGCTCGGTCTGTGAATGCCTCGAGCCGCCGCTAACTGTCTCTGCCAAGCCACCCAAACTTGCCCGCCTTGCCCCGCAGTGTGGAAACGACGCAGAAGAGCGCTTCTTGGCCAGTAGGCTCCTAAAAATAGGTTCTTATGGGGGTGCGAATTTCAGAACGAAGCGCCCCGGGAAATCCGAATGCCGACCAGGGATCCCTCGCCGGGAGCGCGGCTGGCAAACAGTGACTCTTGCTCGGGTACAGCCGCTGGACTTTCCCCCTCCACAGCTCGGGCTCCGTTGATTCGATCAGGGCGCTTTTTGGACTGAACCAGCCCCCGGACCCGAGCTACCAGGCTGTACCCCCAGCGTGCCACCGGTCCCAGGGGATCACCCCGAAATCCCTGGTAAAACCCCAAACTCGGGCTGAGAGCCACAGGGAGCCGCAAGGACAAAGGAGCGCTCACACCACAGGGGGGCCAGGAGCTGCCCGGACAGGGAGAGTTTCTGGGAGGGGGGGGGGACAGACGAGCTGGCGCCGAGATCCGAGATAAGGGCTGCGCACAGCAGGGGTCCCCCAGGTTAACCAAGGCAGATTGGGCAAGGGCTCGAGGCAAAGGTAAAGATCACCGCAGGAGGACTGAGGGCGGGCCAGGGGAGAACAATGGTTTCATTCCCCATAAATACCCCTGTATCCCCCATGTTAAATAAACTGGTACCTGTTTGAACCTTTACTCCTGCCTCGGCTAGTAATTGGGGATAACAGGGCTTGGGGAACCGCAACGCTTCAAGGATCGTGCAAAAGTGCTTAATCACCGCCGAATTCATACAGCCCGCTACCCCTGACTCTACACCTCCAGACAAGCTCGGCGCTGACGGCGGATCTACCCGTGCAGGATAGCGGTGATCCGTTACAAGTAGTAAATGTTTCTTTTGTGAATTCTTCATTGACACAATTATTCAACCCCTTAAAGACTACCACTCTGAAGAACAGGAGGTTCATTCAAGTGTTTTCAATCAGGTATTGAAAACACCTGTGGATGTCACGGAGCAGCAATAAAGCATAATAAGCACCAATTAGGCAGCTTTAAAATGACTGTGATACTCAGCTCCTTCTAGACATTTACTGGTGTGGTTACAAACATGGTGAAGTCAAGAGAATGGTCCAGGAAGACAAGAGAAGAGGTGATTACTCTTCACAGGAAGGGCAATGGCTATAAGAAGATTGCAAAGATGTTAAACATACCAAGAGAGACCATAGGAAGCATCATTCGCAAATTCAAGGCAAAGGGCACTGTTGAAACGCTACCTGGTCGTGGCAGAAAGAAGATGCTGACTTCGACTGCTGTGCGCTACCTGAAGCGTAGAGTGGAAAAAAGTCCCCGTGTGACTGCTGAGGAACTGAGAAAAGATTTGTCAGATGTGGGTACTGAAGTTTCAGCTCAGGCAATACGGCACACACTGCGTAATGATGGCCTCCATGCCAGAACTCCCAGGCGCACCCCCTTGCTGTCTCCAAAGAATAAGAAGAGTCGACTGCAGTATGCCAAAAGTCATGTGGACAAACCACAGAAGTTTTGGGATAGTGTTCTGTGGACTGATGAAACAAAATTAGAACTGTTTGGGCCCATGGATCAACGCTATGTTTGGAGGAGGAAGAACAAGGCCTATGAAGAAAAGAACACCTTGCCTACTGTGAAGCATGGCGGGGGGGGGTCAATCATGCTTTGGGGCTGTTTTGCTTCTGCAGGTACAGGGAAGCTTCAGCGTGTGCAAGGTACCATGAATTCTCTTCAGTACCAGGAGATATTGGATGACAATGTGATGCAGTCCGTCACAAACCTGAGGCTTGGGAGACGTTGGACCTTTCAACAGGACAATGATCCCAAGCATACCTCCAAGTCCACTAGAGCATGGTTGCAGATTAAAGTCTGGAACATTTTGGAGTGGCCATCGCAGTCACCTGACTTAAATCCCATTGAGAACCTCTGGTGGGACTTAAAGAAAGCAGTTGCAGTGCGCAAGCCTAAGAATGTGACTGAACTGGAGGCTTTTGCCCATGACGAATGGGCGAAGATACCCGTAGATGGCTGCAAGACACTTGTGTCAAGCTATGCTTCACGTTTAAAAGCTGTTATAACTGTAAAAGGATGTTGTACTAAGTACTAAGATTGAATGTCACTTGGGGGTTGAATAAAACTGATAATGATGTGAGCACAGAAAAGACATTTGTGGTTATTTCATTATAAATGTTATGTTATATTTGTCTGACCTACACGTGCCTCTTTGATTTAATTGTAAGCAAGATGACTGAATGATCAAAATCAATGTCAAACTGGCCAAAACACTCAATTTCAGTGGGGCTTGAATAATTTTGAACACAACCGTACTCGTACAGAGATAGGTGGTGTTGGGTTCTTCTTGGAGGGAGGAATGACGAGAATTTCAGTTTTGGCGAGATTGAGTTTAATCCAGCATCCTCTGATCCCCATGTACCATTATGTCTCATGTCTGTGTACCTCCACGTTAAACACGGTGGAATATGTTGCTGTCATATATATATATATATATAACAATAGGAGAAAGGGTCCCTATATAAGCGCTGGGGGGTACAAGGAGTATGATCTGACTCTGATTCGAAGTTGTGCAGCTGAAGTTGAAGGTGTGAAGGGCAGCAAGTTTCTGCTCCCGCTGAAAGATTAGGTGAACAGAAAAACCTTCTAATGGCGCAACAAATTATTGCAGAAAATAGGAACCTTCTATGTTGAAAATAAAATAGTGGAATTATTCCGAGTAGATATTTTGTATTTTTATAGGTAAAATAAATGAACAACAATTGCTTATATTATTATTATTAATAATCTTTATTTATAAAGCACCAGCATATTCTGCAGCGCTGTACAATGGGCACAGTATCTACAGGGTTACAATACATTGAACAACATTTGACAGACTGGTAAAGAGGAGACGAGGGCCCTATTCCCGTGGACTGCAAGGTGAGAGTGATTGTCAGGTTTAATACCATACAGGTACTTGCCTTTCAGGTGATGAGGCCGTTATGCAGGTCTCGGGATGCACACACTTCGTGGGAGAGGAGAACAACACAGGAGGGCTGTGGGACAGGGTACACTGGAAACTCACAGGTTGGCTGAGGGTAATGAGGATCGCAATTCTTGAGTCCAGGTGCGAGGGTAGTTGCTCCTGGGAGAGCACGTTGGGAAGGGTCGTTGCTCCTGGGAGAGCACAGTCAGTATTGGGGGGGGGACTTGGAGCAGGGGAGACACGATGAGTGGATGGGGAGAGCAGGTTTCTGGAGCTTGGTATTTGCAGGTCTTGTTCATAGGAACAGCAGACAACAATGAAGCACTGTGGGAAGGTAGGAGGGAACTTTTATTGATTAGCCACAGGCAGTGGTGTATTTAGGTTTTGTGCTGCCCTAGGCCTGACTAAACTCGTGCACCCCCTAATTTAAATTTGAGGCACCCCCTCCTGTCAAGGGCACACCTCTTCCTGGTTAATCCCCACCCTTCCTCTTTAAGCTCCACCTTTTCCTCTCTTTATATTAAAAGTGGATACCAAGTGCCTACTTGTATATTTTGTATACCATTTCAAATGTATCTATTGAGAAATAAAATTATGAAATGTTTAAATTCAAGCATTTTTACAAAGAACAACCACGCATGTTAAGTATACTGGATCACAGCCTCTCTAATTGGTTGAACAATAAAATCCACAGAAACGTGCACTGCATATGAGCGTATCACAGAGCTGCACAGCAATAAAATCCACAGAAACGTGCACTGCATATGAACGTATCACAGAGCTGTACAGCAATAAAACTCACAGTAATGTGCAGTGTGTATGAGTGTATCCCAGAACTCCAAGGCAATAAAACTCACAGTACTATGCAGTGTGTATCACAGAACCCACAGCAATAAAACTCCCAGCAATGCAATGTTTGGTGTGTGTCAGCGTATCAGAATCCACCGCAATAAAAATTCCAGCAATGCAATGTGCAGTGTGTATGAGTGTATCAGAATCCACAGCAATAAAACTCCCAGTAATGCAATGTGCGGGTCAGCGTATCAGAATCCACAGCAATAAAACTCCCAGCAATGCAATGTGCGGTGTGTATGAGTGCATCAGAATCCACTGCAATAAAACTCCCAGCAATGCAATGTGTGGTGTGTGTCAGCGTATCAGAATCCACAGCAATAAAACTCCCAGCAATGCAATGTGTGGTGTGTATGAGTGCATCAGAATCCACTGTAATAAAACTCCCAGCAAACCGAGTGTATATGAGCACACAGCAATTATTTATTCTACATTTACCAGCCTCTGTCCGCGGTAGGGCTGTGTGCAGAGTCAGCAGGGACTGTGTACAGACTCAGCAGGAGGTCCCTCCAGGCCACGTTAGGATCACGGCTGTGCCTGTGCATGGAGCCATCTTGTCAGCAGTGGGGTGCCACTGCCAGAGGGTGCACCGTGGCTTTGATTCCCTTCCCGGTGGGTGTTCAGTCCAGAATAGAGTGACAGTCCACGTTAACGAAAGGGCGGGCAGCTGCGTGCATGCGTGTCACGTGGTTCAGCCAGTCAGGTGGTACTGAGACTCAGTACCACCTGACTGGCCGGACCGAGTGTGACCTGCATGCAAGCAGCCTCACCAGGAGCCAGGCAGCTCAATGACAAATTTCTATCACTGCAGTGCTGGTTAAGGAAAGGTCCACTTTAAACAGCAGTAAGCAGACAGGGCTTCATATTCTGCTGATAACCCCCCCTTTACCTGCCGTTTACTGTCATCTTCTCTCTCTGGACACAAATCACATCCCCCTCCCCTCTCCTAGAGCTGCTGCGGGGCAAGGGAGGAGCTATGGAGGGAGGAGAGGGGGATTTTTATTCTATTCGATTTTATTCCGTATGCAAACGCCATGCTCCGCTGCTCGTTGTTTGAGAACACAGCTCAAAGCTGACACACAGTGACAGTGGCACCTCTTTGTACCCCCTAATGACACCCCAATAATCACTGGTACCTGGGGCGGCCCGCCCTCCGCCACTCCTCTAAGTACACCACTGCTCTGGTGATATGCTCACACACAAGTTTGGCGAACTGCCAGCAAGTACGGTGCTGGTTGAAGGCAGTGCAAATCCCCATAGAGAAGTAATGGTTAATCTATTCAGAGAACACCAAACAGCAGAGAAATGGCAGTGAAATCAGCCAATCAAATCAATCAGCAGGTTTATTCAGGCGAACCCCATAGGTTTCAATGTTAAAAATATTCTGTTTTTTATGCAATATCTAATAAACCATTTATTATTTTAATATGCAGTAAAAAGTCTTTATTTATTGATTGATTTTTTTTTGTACCTTTTAGTGATTTTTCAGAATTTTTTGGGCTAAATGCCCCCCTTTTTTTTAATAGCGGTTCTTCTTTTTCTGTAACAGAACTTTTTATTATCAATCATAGGATCTTATATGTAAATTCCAGACATTTTCGTTCAGTAGTTCTTTCGAAAACAGCAGGCCATGGGTTTGCGGTGGCAGCATACAGCGGCCGACTCCATGCACTTTAGGGACCCTGTGGTGAATGGTGAATTCACTGCAGGGTGGGGAAATTTTATTCCCCGAAGTGCAGGGAACTACAGAACACCAACATGTTGGCGTCATTTCGGTGCTCTGTGAGTAACCCAATTAGTGGTGAGGTTTTTTGTTGCCCCCTGGAAAGTGAAAGCCTAGGCCTTGCCTACCCAGGACATACTTGAAAATTAGTGACATCTCAATGTTTCCTTCCTGGTAAAATAGTTTTCAAAAGTAAAAAAAAAAAATTATTATTTTTTTTTTAGGGGTGGGGCCACCCAGCGGGCCGCCGCCCCCTGGAAAGTGCCGCCCTAGGCCTGGGCCTTGTTGGCCTAGGCCAAAATACACCAGTGACCACAGGGGTGTATCACGTGACTTGCGGTGTGTGTGTGTTAGGTGCATTAACTGTTTATTAGCTGGTTCACAGCAGAAGGGCAGCACCTTTCATGCAGCTGCCACTTGCATGGAATGACACAGGAACGGACAGGTACGGTCCTGACAGTGATGGACTGCAAGGTAAGAGTGATGGGCTGCAAGGTGAGATTGATGGACTGCAAGGTGAAAGTCTGACCGTATGAGGGAGAGCGTTCCAGAGGAGGAGGGCTGGTACAATAAATGAACAACAATTGCTTATATAATCTCGTTTAAATCCGTAATGTGCTCCAATAGTTTATATGTGTTATTATGTAACATTACGGGTTTAAAGGAGATTATATAAGCAATTGTTGTTCATTTATTGTAGCTGATGTAGCTATAAAAATACAAAACATCTACTCGTAATAATTCCACTATTTTATTTTCAAAATTGAAGGTTGTTCATCATTATATATATAGATATTAATGTAACGTTAGTCCAATAAAAAAAAGGTATCACCACATACCGCTATACTTGTGATGAATATATATACCAATACTAACTCACATCTGGGTGTCTAACATTTAACTTTCCATTCTGTTGTTTTTTATCACCACCAAGTGGTCGGAGCGAATATTGCACCTCTGTGGAGGTAAGGCTGTGATTTCAGTTACCATCCATCCCATAATGACTGACTGGCACATAGTGAATTAAAACCAACTTCAGAGGAACAATAACTCACAAACTTACACTTTAATGTGTGGGGTTTAGTGAATAAACCCCTTTGGCATCATCCCTAGGGATGAGCTGTTCGGAGTTCGATGCGAACTTTGGCCGTTCGCAAGTTCGCAAACTTCGAACTTTTTGGCGTGTTCGGTTCGAGTTAGAAAAAAATAAAAATTGAAAAAAGTATAAAAAATGCTTAAAAAAATCTAGAAATAAAGAGACTCTTTACTCCAGAATATTATAAGCAACGGTTTATTAGATATTGAATTAACAAATAATGTCTATGTGCAAAGATTCTCACCTCTAAATGACCTGTGTTCTCAAATGGCGTAAACAACAGGTGTTAATTTGTGTTTGGAAATAACATGTGCTTTTAATTAGTCTGATGAATTTGATACATTGTGTGTAGACTGAGGGACTGAGGGTGTGGTGTCTCCTGATCTGAACATGTATCAACCAACACCTGTGCTTCTGAGAAGTGTTCATTTCTCTACTAAATGTTCCTCTGATATGCTGTTTAACCCCTTAACCCTGCATTTCACTGCTGTGTACTCAGCTAATTTTTACCGCTTTCGCTCATCCTGTTTAAACGCGATTTGAAGCCACATTTTATTAAATGACCCAGACATATTATATATCGTTCTTTCCGGCAGACTCCGCAGATTCATAATATATCATTTTTATATGTATACATCATGTCCTGCCTGTATATTATGACAAATAATGCAATAAAAATAGATTTTTTTAATCATCTGCAGTGTGTAAAGTGTTTTTTTCCACATTTTAGCACATGAGCGTTTGCGGTTATGTTTTCTACGGGGTGCGCTTGTACAAAAATTAGAAATGGGGACTTGTTACATTTTGGGAGGGAATTACGTGATTTATAGCAAACAGACCCCATAGAAAAAAATCATTAGTGCAGCATCATTGTTCACATTATAATTGAAATGTGAACAATATTGCTGCATTAATAAAAATAACACACAAAAAAATACATGTTTTGTTTTTTTTACTTTATACCTGGTCATGCTCAGGCCTTTCGATTGACACCCTCCATGACCCCCTAGCTGCCACGGTTCTAGAGATATCGGGGTTCAAATGAACCCCCTATCTCCACCAGGGGATTCCGGGCAGCTAGGGGTTCCCCGGCTATCTGATGTCATCACGCTATGCGTGAGAACGTCAGGCAGTGAGGGGGGACCCGGGGGTGGAGCCGCCATCCAAGATGGCGGCGCCCACCGGAGCTAGGCCGCATTTCGGTGCCGCAAGGCATCTCTATACACAGCCCCATCAGCATCTCTATACACAGCCTCACAGCATCTCTATACACAACCCCACAGCATCTCTATACACAACCTCACAGCATCTCTATACATAACCTCACAGCATCTCTATACACAGCCCCATCAGCATCTCTATACATAACCTCACAGCATCTCTATACACAGCCCCATCAGCATCTCTATACACAGCCTCACAGCATCTCTATACACAGCCTCACAGCATCTCTATACACAACCCCATCAGCATCTCTATACACAGCCTCACAGCATCTCTATACACAACCTCACAGCATCTCTATACACAGCCCCTCTATACACAACCCTATCAGCATCTCTAAACACAACCTCACAGCATCTCTATACACAGCCCCTCTATACACAGCCCCATCAGCATCTCTATACACAACCTCACAGCATCTCTATACACAGCCTCACAGCATCTCTAAACACAGCCTCACAGCATCTCTATACACAGCCTCACAGCATCTCTATACACAGCCTCACAGCATCTCTATACACAGCCTCACAGCATCTCTAAACACAGCCTCACAGCATCTCTATACACAACCTCACAGCATCTCTATACACAGCCTCACAGCATCTCTATACACAGCCTCACAGCATCTCTATACACAACCCCATCAGCATCTCTATACACAGCCTCACAGCATCTCTATACACAGCCTCACAGCATCTCTATACACAGCCTCACAGCATCTCTAAACACAGCCTCACAGCATCTCTATACACAACCCCATCAGCATCTCTATACACAGCCTCACAGCATCTCTATACACAACCTCACAGCATCTCTATACACAGCCTCACAGCATCTCTATACACAGCCTCACAGCATCTCTAAACACAGCCTCACAGCATCTCTATACACAACCTCACAGCATCTCTAAACACAGCCTCACAGCATCTCTATACACAGCCCCACCAGTATCTCTATACACAGCATCTCTATACACAGCCTCACGTCATCTCTATACACAGCATCTCTATACACAGCCCCACCAGTATCTCTATACACAGCATCTCTATACACAGCATCTCTATACACAGCATCTCTATACACAGCCCCATCAGCATCTCTGTGAACCTTCAAATGAACCCCCTATCTCCACCAGGGGATTCCGGGCAGCTATGGGTTCCCCGGGTATCTGACGTCATCACGCTATGCGTGAGGATGTCAGGCAGTGATGGGGGACCCGGGGGTGGAGCCGCCATCCAGGATGGCGGCCCCCACCGGAGCTAGGCCACATTTCGGCGCCGAAGTGCGACCTGGTGCCTAAGGGGTTAAAGCCAGGCACCGCTTAAAAGGGGAGACTCTCTCCTTTTAAGCGGTGCCTGGCTTTTTTTTGTGGAACCTCCTGATGGGGAGGGAGAGGGATCTGAACAGATCCCCCCCCTCCCTTCCAGGCGATCTCCCGGCATTGCCGGGGGGGTCGCCTGGAAATTACGTCATCGCGCATGGCGCGATGACGTCATTTACGTCGGGAGAAGCTTGACTTCAGCGTCTGAGGACGCCGGACAGAGAGGTAAGTATCTCCGCCGGGGGTCCCGCAAAGCTGATGACGTGTGGGACATGTCCTCCTCAGCATACAATGGGAGTAACTGAGGACGTGTCCCACACGTCGTCAGCAGTGAAGGGGTTAAAAATTTCTTTTTTTAACTTTTTGTCCTTGTTTCCTTTCCCCCAGGGCACTACCCGGACCCGGACATTGTTGTTAAATGTTTCTATACATCCTACAAATCCACCACTTCACTTGCAGGTTATGGGGACCTCCTAGGCACGATATTTGAAGGAATTTTTCATTTTTATTTTTAACCCTTACTTCATGGAAAACTCACTGTCCCTTTAAAAACGTTTTTTTTGTAACTTTTTGTCCTTGTTTCCTGTCCCCCAGGGCACTACCCGGACCCCCATACACCTTTTATGGCAAATATCTTGCATATATGCCCTCTTGGAGGCCACTCTGAAACTCGAACTTTGAGTCCCATTGACTTGTATTGAGTTCGAGTTCGAACTTTTGAAAAGTTCGAGTTCGAATGCGAACCGAACTCGGGGGTGTTTGGCTCATCCCTAATAAAGATAATGATATGAAGAAGATAAAGGGCATCAAATTCCACTGAAAGTGGTGAAAAGGGCTTCTTCAGCCAACATTAGGGCGTGACTGTGTAGCCGGAGTCAGACAGGTTCACTTCATTAACGGCGCCGGACCAGACACAAGCAAGGATTGTCCAAACACGAGTCTCTTCAGGAAAGGCAAGAGTTTATTGTGTCGTCACACAAGTGCTCACACAGGATTGAATCGCTTAGAGTGAGCCCTGATTACACAGAGACATGAGGTTTTATGCCCCAAATACATAATTAGGTACATCCCCATTAGCCCACCTCCCTATGACACTCTATTCCACCCCACGTGGGTTAATACCTCCCATCATTAATTCGAACACAAAGAACATTCCACATATAACTATAAATTGATACACTTCTCGTTAGTTTGACAGTCTGTGATTTGTTTGTGCTGTCTTTCTCCGGGCAGTGCCTCCCTCCCTATCGGCTATGTTTATTCAGGTGGCCTGGGGCCTGGTCTTCTATGTTTTCTTTATTCTTCGGCACATCTCACTGACCTTGTCCCATTCATAAATCTTTCTGTCTTTCTATGTCAAGAGCCGGCCGGATTCTGCCTGGTTTTATTGCTAGCTTTCTAATCTGCCACGCATTCTTGGAATTCTATGTAAACTCTTCTCTGCACATCTAGTAAAAATCTATTCTATTTACTGGTGAACCAATATTCTGCACAAGATGGCTGCCTGGTTCATAGTAGCAACCATCTTCCAGCCTAATTCTCCTTCATTCCCCCTTGGCTCAAGTGTCAGTATCTTTTTCCTGGCACTTGTAGCCATTACACTTCACTATTCCGAAACTCTGCATACTGGGGGGGGCTTTCCATTCACTGGGAACATTCCCTGTGGAATTATCAATGGTATCTTCTGTGTTTGTGTGGGTGTCAGTGCTGACTTGCATAGTGGCCATATGCATAGCCCTATGCGGTATATCAGTATCCCTATGATCAAAATCACCACTATCATGAGTATCATGGATCCAATCTTTGAGATGAATCTCAAGATGGAACCAAACCATTCTCCCATTGCTCCAAACCCCCGGAGCGGATTCCAGCCTTCGGCAGCAATCCTCCTGGCTGTGCCCTGCAACTGTGCTACCTTCTCCTGATGATCTTGAATTACCTGGTAATAGTCTGGGACTTCGTGTGTAGTGTTTCTGATGAAGGTGCAACATTCATAGTGCATTGTCATTTCACACAATCCATTCAAGGCCGCACTGATCTGCTCAAGCGCCATTTCATGTATCATTTGCACCTTTCGTAACTCACGCATTTCCAGATTCAGCAGCTGGATATCCATACTGGTTCTATTCAGAATCTCATCCATCAGATTGACATAGCTATTCAATCTCCTCATCATCTCTCCTCCCCATCCAGTCCATGCTGGCAACCATGTCCATATTCGATCCATCTTCGTAAACAATTCTCTCTTCGGTCTTTCAAACACCAGTGGGTACCTAGGGTGTAGTTCTGTGTCTGTGTTTGTGTCTTCTCCCTTAGTTTCTGGATTGGGACCAGCTTAGCCAAATAACACATTCCCGTTATTGTTGTGGTACCCATGTGTAACACACCCTTTCACAGCACACCTGGTACCCTCCTGTCACTATAAATGGTGATGAATGTAGTGTTCCCTTTGATATCTCTATCGCAAGGTGTCTCAGCCGTCTCATCATATCCACTGCACCCTGCCTCCATTGGTCACATTCCCAATCACCGCCTCTTGGTCTCTAGTGAGTTGCCTGCATCGTATGTATAAATAAGTCGCCTTTTGTCCTGCTTTGAATATGTAAATATATAATGTCCAGTTGAACTGACTTGAGTTACATAACCCACCCTCGTTATTTGTTTCTTTATCTGGTCCTAGTTGAAAACACCATTCTGGTGGATACACTGGTCCTATTATGGGGTACCCGGGACTGACTGATTCGGTCTTTTCCCTTTGTGCATCGACAGCATGTATTGTGATATTCCCTGATACAAACATACTCAAATTCATTGGAACAGAGGCAAATGGTATATGAATTGTCTCTGGGTGCAGTCTACTACACACCCAGCATGCAGTTTGCCCAGACTTTTTAGCATAGTCATATTTGAATTGCACAAGTAAGTGTCCTCTTGGGTTGGTTCCAGATAGCGCCTCTCGTTTTTGTCTCCACATGGTACGGTTCTCCATCACCGGGTGCGTACCATTCCAGATATGGGAATATCCACTTTCCCAGCGGTGCTTGCACAATTGGGGCATGCTCCTCTCGAGAGTCCATAAATCAAATTAGCAAGATATAAAATCAGCACCACAAATGCCCCGAGTGTCAGAATTCCTTGGGCAATTCTTTTTACAGTCCTAAACCCCCAATCCCCCCACCGGAATTTCAAAAAGTAAAGAACATTTCTGGATGATCAAGGGTGGGGGCCGGGCCCCTAAAAAGCACCCTGTGGTTATCCCCCGTTGGCAGGTGGTCAGGGTCTGTGCCCATCAAGACACCCATCTGTTGATCCTCTGAATCATCAGGGTTAGGATCATTTAGGTGCTCGTGACTGTGGTCTTTGTCAGCTTCAGCCTCAGCGGATTGGTCTCGTTGGCGACGACCTTCCATGTTAGCTCAGGACTGGCAGCTGCTTTTACTCTGGAGTGATGTAT